>MU390254.1:0-356596 GCA_022578715.1 Nemania sp. FL0916 | reverse complement strand
ATATTATTATTTAAAATTTTATTATTATATTATTATTATTAACTAACCCGGTTATAAAAATATAATACGATAAAATATAAGTTATTATAAACCGACTTATAAAATACGGTTATTTTTTACTTTTTAAAAGTAATATTATTATTAAACAGTTAATATATACCTTTATTCGTTAATATTTAAACAAATATAAACTATTTAAACAGATCATTTTTAATCGAAATATTTTTTTTATTTTTAAATTTAATACAAATTTTTTTAAAAAAATTAATATAAAATTTAAATTTTTAACCGCCTATTACTTTTAAATAAATAAATAAATAAAAAAATTAAATTAAACATTTAAATAATATTTCTAAAATTATATTAATTATAAACAGAATAATTAATATAAACTCCTATTTATAATTTAACTAGTTTATAATATTTTTATAAATAAAAATATAAATATATTATTTTACGAAACAATTTATAAATATTAAATAAATATAAACCGATAAAAAAAATTTTGAACCGAAGTTTTTACTATTAAAACAATCGTTTTAAAAACTGAAATACTCGTTATAAAAATTAAAACAATATAAACTAAATTATAAATTATATTTTAATTTATTTAGTAACATATAATAGAATATTATAATAAAAAAAAAATTAAAAAATTAATTTTAATAAGAAAAAATAAAGTCTATTTGTTCCGATAAAAACAAAATCTAAATACTAATATTCCCCAGATTAAAACGAAACGACTAAATAATAAATTAAATTTTAAAAAACTTAGACTTTTTAAAATTAAAAAAATTGTTTTACTAACTAATTATAAACTATTATTATTAAATATAATATAAATTTATTTTGTTTTTTATATTTTATTATTTAAACCTACGTTAAAAGATATATTATTAAAAATATAACTTAAAATGGAAACTGATTAAAACATTTATAAAATCGAAAAAATCTTAGATTCCCGTTAGAATAGTAATAAGTTCGAATATTTCGTTAAATAAGAAAAATATTTATATATTAATAATATTTAAAAATTTAAAAAACATTTAAAAATTATTACGATAATTATAAATTAGTTCTATTATTAGTACTTTAATTAATTAAAATTAAAAAAACGGGGTCGATTTTAAAAAAAGCACTTAAAAAACCTTAATTAAACTTAGATAACACTACTTTAGCTCGTTTTTCCTATTATTTCTACTCTTCCGCTAAAGATTTCTGTTTTTTTTTAATACGTTTTATTTTATTTAATTCGTTTAAAAACTAAAACCCGCGTTAAATTATTTTTACTTTACGATTTTTAAAAAACTTTTTTTATTATTTTAACTTAACTAAGTTTTTTAAAATAACGTAGAAATTGTTTTAAACTTTTTTTAGCTTTTTTTAAACTAATAATAAACGTTATTTAATTTACTTTTTTTCCCGTTTAAAATAACGATGTTTTAAAATTATATTATTAACCGAATTTAAAAAAACACTTAAACTATCGTAAATACAACTAGCGTAGATATATTCTATATATCGATTAGTTTTTTTTATTATTTTATAATTAAAAAAACGGTCGAAATAACGTAAACAAAATATAACTTTAAATCTAACCTAATTAATAAATATAGTAAAAGTAATACGTTGTTCGGTTTTTTTTAATTTGTTAATTTTTTTAATATAATTCGATATATTAAAAGAAAGAAAAGTGGTAACTTACCTAATTATTGGGATAATAATTCTAAAAAAAAGGGGATAATGTTACGAAACAAGCTCTAATACGGTCGAAAGAACGGGCTACTTTAGGTACGCCCGTTTTTCCCCTCTTTCCCTTTTTAGTTTATAATTACGTAATAAATTACTAAACTTATTATAAACCGGGCTTATTAAACTTATTATAAATTAAACTTATTAAAATTATTATAAATCGAGTTTATTTAATTTGTTATAATCTAGTTATAAATAGTAGAACTTTTATTTTTTATATTTATATATTTTTATAATTTTTTTTATATCTAGTTATTCGTTCCGGTTTTTTAACTATTAATTTACTTTTTTATTAAACAATATATTCTCTACTTAGAATCAATCGTTTTTATTACGAAGTAACGGGGAGTACTTTAAAAACTTCTTAACGGATACCTATTGAGCTCCTATTGTTACTTGCAAATTAAAACCCCGTGCGTACTTTTATATTGTTATATAAGAGGTCTGTTACAAGTTTTTATAATTTAATAATTTATTAGTTTTTTTTTTAAACTATAAAGTTTAAAGAATTATAATTTAAAATTTAATTATTTTATTATTATTATTTTAATTATTATAATTATATAATATAAATTATTAAAAAATATAACTTTTAAATTAATTAATAAAACTAGTTTTATTAAACTTATTATATATTTTTTATAACTTATAACTTTTTTATACAACTTTAATTATAAGATTTAATTTATTTTAATATATTATATTTTTTATTATTATATTATTTATAATTATAACTTTTTATAAAATCCGTTTTAAAATAATATTTTTATAATATTAAATTAAAATTAAATTAAATTATTAAATTATTAATTTATATATTAAACCGGTAAAAATGTTTAAATTAATTAAATTACGTTATTATTTCGTTTTTATAAAATTAATACGCCGTATAAATTATTAAACAATTTATTTAATAAACGGATTATTTATTATAATTATCGAATTAAATATTTAAACGGAGTTTTATTATTAATAAATCGATTAATTTATTTTTATAAACTTATTTAATTAACCGGTTAATAAATCGATTAATTAATTAATTAATTAAAATACGGTTTAATAAATAAAATTTAAACGTTCGTTTTTATTAATAAATTAAAAAATTATATTATAATAATTAAATCGATTTATTAATTTTAATTAATTATTCGATTAATTTATTAATAAATCGATTTATTTATTTAATTTATCGAACTTTTTTTTTATAATTAATAAATAAACTATGAAAATTATAATAAAATAATTAAATTAACTAATATATAAATTAATTTAATTCGAAAAACTTATATAATTAATTATTTAATTAATTAAATAATTAATAAATAAATTATTTCGAAAAAAAAATCATTTTATTTATTATTTATATTAATTTTTTTTTTATATCTTGTTTAATTTCGTAAACGAAATAAATTTTTAAATATATTATAATTTTATTTATTATTTTAATATTTAAATTATAAAATAATAAAAATAAAAATATTAAAATAATAATAAAAATAAAATTAATAAAACAATAAAATTAAAAATAATAAAACTATAAAATTAAAAACAATAAAATAATTAAATTAATAATAATAAAATTATAAAATTATAAATTATAAATAATAAAATTATAAATAATAAAATAATTTATTTATTAAATTATAAAACGAATAAATTATTAAATAATAAAACAATTAAATTAAAAATAATAGAATAATTAAATTAAAAATTTTAAAACAATTAAATTAATTTAATATATTAAATTATATAATTATATTAAATTAATCGATTGAATTATTAAATTATATTATTAATTAATTAAATAAATTAATTTACGGAATTAAATTAAACCGGTTAATTAAATTAACTCGCGCGGTTATATTAAATTAATTAATTAAATTAATTTACGTAATTAAATTAAATTAATTAATTAAAAAAGATTACGTAATTAAACCGGATTAATTAAATAATAAAAATAATTATAATTAATTAAATTTATTAAATTAATTAAAACAGTTAAATTAATTAAATTAATTAATTTTATTAAAACGGTTAAATTTATTAAAACAGTTAAAATAATTAAAACAGTTAAAATAATTAAAATAATTAAAATAGTTATAATTAAATTAAACTTTATTTCGTATTTATAATTAAATTAAATTAATTATAACAGTTTTTATTAAATTAAATTACGTTTTATAATTAATTTATTAATAGTTTTAATTATTAACTTTTATAATTAACTTTAATAATTAATTTTTATAATTAACTTTTATAATTATATTTAATAATTAAATTAAAACTTATAATTAAATTATATAATAAAAAAAATTAAACCGGTTTTATTAAAAATAACGAAGTTTTATTTATTATTTAATATTTTAATATAAGTTGTTAAAAAGTGTAGTTTTTTAATTAATTAATAAAGTTAATTTTATTAAATTTATTTTATATTTTTTATAACTTATAACTTTTTTACGTAGTTTTAATTATAAAACTTAATTTATTTTAATATATTATATTTTTTATTATTATATTATTTATAATTATAACTTTTTATAAAATTTGTTTTATTATATTAATTATATTATAATTATCATTATTATTTTAATTTTAATTGTTTTAATTGTTTTATTTATTTTATTTAATTATTTAAAACTTTTAAAAACGAACTTTTTAAATAAAAAAATATATAATAAAACGAGTAATTTAATTATATTAATTAATTATAAAATAATTTAAATTATTTATAAAACTATTAATTTATAAAGATTTTTTAAATTTAAATTTTTTATTTTTAATATTTTAATTTATTTATAATATAATTAATTATTTTATAATTTTCGAAATAAAACTTTTAATTTTATTTATTTTTTTATTTTAAGTTTTATATAAAATATATAATATAAGATTTATTTTATTAATATTTTTAATAAATTTATTATTATATTAACTTTTAATTATTATTAATTACGTTAATAATAATAATTTAAAATTATAATTATATAATTATTTAATTATAAAACTTTAAATAAAAACGAAAATTAAAACTTAATTAATAAATTCTTCGAAGTTTTTATAAATTAAATTTTATATAATTTTATATATAAAAACTTTTATAATTATAAAATAATAATTAAAAAAACAATATAAAAAAAGCGTTCGCGTTAATTTATTTATATGATAAAACATTTAATAATTAAATTATTTAATAATTAAACAAGTTATTATACGGATTTTATAAGTTATTATTATAGCTTTAAATACCTTCGCTGTAATTTATACACCTGTTGGCGCTCTGCACACCTTGCTTACTGTGACTACTAAAAAAACGATTGCTCTATGTTAAATCATTTACGCAGCGAAACCTTCAGCGGTTAAATCATTCTACAATCAAGTATATTGCCACACAAATTATATAGAGCAGTACCGCAGCATTAAATACCCTTGCCTGCGCTTTATTCATCTCGCCTGTCGCGATCGAAAGCCACTACCAAGGAAGCCAAGCTGTCCCGCGGAAAAACAAGCTACTATATATATTGTATAGGCTATTATCACAAGCCTGAATTTCTCCGCTCCTGCTTCGTATACCTTGTTACCACTTCGCTTATTGCTGCCATTACTACTGCTGAAGACTTTTAAGCCCATAGGCTACATATTTAAATTAATAAAATCCCAGCTTTTAAAATAATTATTAATTAAATTTAATAGCGTTTTTTATATAAACCTTTTCGTAATTATTTAATTAAACGGGCTTTTATTTTAAGTTTTAAACTTTATAAAAAAAAATTATTATTTTAAATTAAAAAACGAAACTTTTAAATTATTAAATTATTTCGTAATTAAATATATTATTTTATAAATTATATAAAATATTATTATAAATTTAAATATTTTTATTAATATTTTATTTAATATGTTTATAATTATTATTAAAATTATTATTAAAATTTTCGATTTATAAATTATATATTATATAAATAATTTATAATTATTTTATTATTTATTATTTTATTTAATTAATTATTTTAATTTATTTATTAATTATTTTTTTAATAATTAAAAAAATATATTATTATATTTAAAATATTATAATTAATATAAAATTTATATATATTTAAAAATTTTAAAAATTTTAAAATATTATTTATTTTATTAAAAAAAAATAAAAAAAAAACTTATAAAAATAAAATATTAAATACGAAAAAATTTAAATAAAATTATATATATTATTATATAATATTATATTTAATTTAATTAAAAAAATAAAAAAAAATTATTTAAAATAATTTAAAGTTTAAAATATAACTTTTAAAACTTATAATAAAGCTTTTAAAACCGAGAATATAATTATTATAACTTAATAATTTATTAATTTTTTTTTAAATTATAAAGTTTAAAAAATTATAATTTAAAACTAAGTTTTTATTATTTTAATTATAATTATTTTAATTATACTATTGTTATTATTTTAATTGTTTTAATTGTTTTAATTATTAATTGTTTTGTTTAATTATTCGAAGCCTTCGGGAACGAACCCTTCGAATAAAGGAAGTATATAACAGAGCGAATGGCTTAACCACGCCGGTCAGCCACGAAGTAGCTTGAACCACCTACAAAACTGCTAGCTTGCAGGATTTTCTAAACCTAGATTCTTCACCTTCAGTACTTCAGTTCACCTACAATACAGCTGGCTGTTTCCAACCTTCAAGATAGGGCTTTTGGCCCTATCTATTCTTCCATTTCAAGCTTCGTTTATGGGATGTATAGCATGGGATCTGTTTTAGTACATCGACACTCTGCCTATCAACCTCTTTCGGATATTCAAAAATACTCCCTTCAAAGTGTACCAGGCCCCAACTTGGTCGTGGGCATCAGCAAATAACCCCATCGTTATCAATCATATTTTTTTTTCGTAAGCCTCATACCAGGCTAGCAGCGATCATGAGTGCCCAGGTGGTGCCGAAAGCAGACCCTTATGGCGATATCTACCAGGGCGCCAGTTTAGAAATCGAAGGTACTTTGTTTAAAGCGATATATCGATATTCTCGTCTCGGGAACTGGTTGTGGCCAGAAATCATGATCGGCATACCCATCGATGGATTCTTGATTTCGACAAAAGCCCGTAAATCATTTTCAGTCGTCCCGGATGAGTTTCAATCCCCGGCTGAGTACACGGGTCAAATCAGCAGCCTCGATGTCTATTTACTGCCTATCCTAAAGTCTAATGAGGATCGCGTTGGAGTTGACCGCCAGAATCGATTGAATGGGCCCTGGTCCGTATCACTCCTTCTGATTCCGGTTGAGAATGATGCATCGAAGAGCATATACAAGCGGCATGGTATTGTTGAATTAACAGGCGAGGGAAGCCACAAGATGTTCAACCTTGGACCCCTAAGCAGACGAATATGCAAGCCAGAAACGAAGGTCATGACAATAATCTAAGCCCCCTTACAGCATTTTGCATTCATCATGGGCATACCCCATCGATGCCAGAGTCTTGATCAATCGAGTACGACATCTTGAACTGTTTGTTGCCTTGAGAAATGATCACGAGTATCAATAGAATGAACAGCCGGTTCACGCCGATAGACCAACCTTAATATCGCGATGCATATCACATCACCCCTAGAAGCATCGATATATCATTTGCCAATTGAGTTGACAGGCTACTGCATCGGATGCTATCGGTCTTGTTCTAGCATCATCACCATGTCGGCTCAGTGAAAGGATCCAGGTCATCTAAACCTGGGACAGCATTCTCTGTGTTAAACCTGCCGGGCCTTACTTCATTTTTGAGGTGTCTTCATCGAATGGCATAGGACGCGTTACGACGTGAGCTTGACTCACCACGGGTCAATATCGTCATTCGCGGCGTTATTTCCCGCCGAGCTGGTCTTCCAACGCTTTTGGTGCTCACTCATATCGTCGGCGGCGAGCTATCACTGATTGTGAGCTATGCCAATATACAATACCAAATATGTCTTTCTAGTTGTCAAGATTGGCGTTACAACTTACTGGCCGGCCCGCACTGATATTTTCGCTGAGCGAACCGCACTATTCCCCGATTGGGTCAGTGGTTTTCAGCTGCGTCAGGCGCAATACTTACGCGATAATAGCGCCGTAGCCGCGCACCACTTCAGCACTCGTCATCTTGCTAGGATATGCCCGAGGTTTTTATATTTATTTCTACTTCTCTACTTAGGCTATGAATCATGAGAGATAGATTGCTATGACATTAAATACACATATTTGCAGCCGGAGTCGTCACCCTTTCGCCACTTGGAGATATGCAGGGTGCATTAATGCCCCAGTAAGGCAGCCACCAGCACAGCCTCCAACAAACAGGCAATAAGATCAGCTACGACAAGGAAAGATCGTGAACTTGCACTTGTAATTTGCTTCTGCCTACGCGATGAGATGCTGTCTTACGCGCATGTACCACGCCGCGAGAATACGCCGGTATCGCTGAATTTGATGGTTCATAATCAAATATGGCATATCGCAGAAGGTGAGAAAGCTGAATACATCGAGGCAACAAGCCTTCCGGAAGTGAGTATGGCCGGCTCGTTCATGAAATGAGCGGATCAACTAACGCAACTCTATCACAGTATAGTTATGGCGCAAATGGGGGGAATCGTGCAGAGCACAGCATATCTTGTCAGTACGGGACGCTGTTTGACAGCGAGATTCTCGAATGGGTCACTCGATACGCGGGAGCTGCGCATGCCAAAAGTCACAAGGCACTGCTGGTTCCCATTCGACTTCTAGTCCTGGAACGTCAATCCTACCAACCGGCCAGCTTCGATATCAGAATGGAGACGTACTTGGCCATTGAGAAGCACTTCGACCTACCGAATGAAACCCTTCATGCGCTCTCTACCGAACAAGGCATAACCGCGCACAGCATAGACATTGATGAGCAGACTGGGAGATTGAAACGTTTAAGAATGGTCATCAAGGCTCATCAGAAGTTTCAAGTTGGCAACTACGGTCTCGCTTTCTCATACGACTTCGAGACCAACGTGTCGACGGGCATCCTACACGGAACAGGCATGACGCAGTATGGGGACTGCAGCGGTCAGATATGGAGCCAGCAGGTCGCGGCCGAGATCTTCGAGCACATCAAAGCCGCCCGTCATTTCTGGGCTCATCCGCTGTTTTTGCCTGCAGTGGTGCTCCAACACCATTTACTGCGATTTGAATACTTCAGCAATATTATCCTCATGAGCCAACACACAGCCGTGCAGTATCAGCTCGGTGCAGTACGCACAGGCCGTCTTTACGGCGTGCAGGCTCGAAATTTCACCGCAGAACTATCGGTTCAGCAGGCCAAGATCAGTCTTGCCGAGCTCACGACGACTATGAGCAGTTTGATGTTCGACTTTGTCTGGTTCTGCACCGTATCTGATTGGCAATGCTCATGTCTAAGGCAGCTTTTCGAGATACTGAGTGAAATAAACGATACGGGTATCGTTTTGAAGGAAGCGAGAGCGATGCATTCGAAGCTCCGATATCTAGCTGCACTGGCAGAGAGCGTAAATAGGGGCACGAATGGGATGAAAGCGAATGCCCAAGCAGACATGAGCGTCGTATGTTTTCTCCTCCAAAATCAATTGCTAAAGAGGTACTGACTTAAATTTAGCTGCAAAGTATCATCTCCCAAGTCGACAACCGCCTCAACGCTAGACTAGCCGCGGCCTCGAGCCGCGACAGCGCCGCAATGAAAACTCTCGCGTTTCTAACAACGCTCTTCCTACCCGGCACATTCGTAGCGACGATCTTCAGTACTGACTTCTTCGACTGGCAGAGCAATGGAGTGGTCGTTTCAAGGCTATTCTGGGTGTATTGGGCGTGGGCTGTGCCACTTACGATCATCGTGGCGGTGGGATGGCGGATATGGTGGAGTTTCGAGAAGAATCGCTTCGATGAAGATGTGAAGGCTGAGATAAATGCGACTAACGGCGGCTTCGCGAGCGGGAAGTCTCGGCCGCCTTGATCGTAATGGTCGCATCAGCTCTTCTGTCGTCTACTAACAGCGTCATTTTCACATAGTCCAAAACACTTCGCAGCTAGCGTACTCCTGATACACAGAATTTATTCTATTCAGCAGCTGATATTTTCTCACACACAGTGAATATAATCTCTCAATTACTGGCTGATATTATCGCGCTACTTTTCAAGAGAGCCATCACCCTATAACTTAAACGCCTCCCTCAAGTCATCGACACAGTCGCTCAAAAACTCCTTCGAGACCGAATTCAAGCCATCCCAATGCGGGAACGTGTGTCCCTGCCCCTTATATATCTTAATCTTGCTCTGCGAGCCCGCAGCCAGCAACTTCTCATGATACGCCTGGGCCTCAGAAACCAGGGGATCGACCTCGGCGGCGCGAATCGACGCAGGGGCCAAATTAGCATGCGACTCGGCGAGCAGCGGCGACGCGCGGAAATCTCGCGCCTTCTCCTCGCGCTCCGCGCCCTTGCCGAGCCAGTAGTTGTAGAACCAAACGAGCCGCGAGAGCGGGAGCATGGGCGCGAACTCGTTACTTATGTAACTCTCGTACGGCACGTCCTTGCTGCAGGAACCCTCCTCAGGCACATACCGGACATCGCATACCGGGACGATGAGAATCTGCAACTTGAGCGGCGGTAGTTGGGGCTCGTGATCACGCGCGAGCAGAGACAAAACCGCGGCAATGCATCCCCCCGCCGAGAGCCCGCTCACAGCGACGCGCGAGGCGTCAATGCCCAGCCGTTCCGCGTTCGCAAACACCCATTTCAGAATATCCCAGGCGTCGAGTGCCGACGTCGGGTGCGGGAACTCGGGGGCCGTGCGGTAGTCCGCGTTGACGACTATGCAGCCTGCGCACTGCGACAGCTGGCGCACGAGCGCGACGTCGGAGCCTAGATCGCCGATCACGAAGCCGCCGCCGTGGAAATTGATGAGAGCTGGTAGTTGGCCGGAGGGGGTGGCTAAACCGCCGCTTTTTACGGCTTCGGGCGTGGGCACGTAGATTTGGACTGGGACTTCGCCTGACGGGTGCGAGACTGGGACTTGGTGGATGGTGTTGCTGGATACTTCGACGTTGGGCCCGCACACCTCGTGCGTTGGGAATAGGTACGCCGACTTGTTCTCTTTGTATACTTCATAGGGCACTTGATCGCACCGCAGACGAGGGGCTGAGACATGGTCAGCTTTTGTCTGGTATGATCTACTACGGTGATGCTTACCTTGGTAGCGATTATAGATGTCTCGAAATTCCGGAGCAAGTCTCTCGGCTATCTCAGGCCGAAGCGCATTTACCAATTCTGACGTATCGCGTGACCCCATCGTGTCTGAATCTAATTATATAGTATATAGACAATGAAAATTGAATAGAATGTCACGATCAAGATCAATTGGATCAGTCGATATTGTTATAACGGTATATAAGTACACGACAACCCGACCCAGAGATAAGGGTGGAGGTCAGGCACCGACGGGTTTATGAACATCCATTATTCATGAATGACAAGACTACCTAAGTAGACTTGCGGACCGGCGGCAGAGAGCGATGGGCGATGGCAGGATGCCAACCGGATATGGGTGCGGAAGCCGTCTCAGTGAAACTGCCTGCCCATACCCGTCCAGAGCATACGTAGCGTAGTAGAACGACGGCTACCTATCTCCTGACTTAGCTCGTGGTGATGTGACATAGATCCACTCGGGCCCCTCAAGCAATGAGGAGACTCCGTTTCTTCGATGGGGGTCAGGTGGTATATAATAAACAGGTGAGCTCGTGTGACATGTACGAGGCCTCTCTTCATACGCTTACGTATTTATACGACCTATTCCAAGTCCGACTTATCCAAGTATTTGATCAGGCGAGCACAGCTCCAAGAGCCTAACTACCGACATCGGGGACGGCATGAGTATAGTGTTTTTATGGAGACGTCTTTGTCAATCAAGGGCGGCCAGAAGCGGGAGTGCCAAGACACCACACAGCCCATGTTTCCCACCATATTTCACCCAAACTCTACTATTTTAACAGATAATAGAACAACGGCATACAATCAGAAAAATATATAGAAAATAATTTTATATAGAATAAAGCTAGGCGATTATTCTCATATAATTTTTGTTTTTGAAATACGTAATTCGATCCGATTGTGTTTGATACATTCCGTAGTGAAATAATGTGTAACGATAAATAATACGTCAATTTCTACTCCGTACTTACGAGTCTTTCGCACAGTTAGTACTTAGTTTATATATATTATTCTGATCTTCCGGCTTTTAGCTACGTATGGGCGCTTTCCACATATTTTTCTGGTTTTATTTGGCTGTTCTATCATGGATTGAAATCATAGAGTTTGAGTGTAATATGGTGTAAGATGCGGGTGCTGTGTGGTGTCTTGGCACTCTGGCTTCTGGGCGGCTTAAGGGGTCGAAAAAGGGTCCAGTGGAGATTGGTGGGGGACAACAACGAGACTGGGCAGAAGAAGATTGGGGGAACAAGTGTGGAGGCCGAGGGTCCTCCGAATGGGCCGAGACGCAGGGTATATCGATGTTTATGAAATTATGATGTCAATTATCACCATACAGAGTAGGAGACCGGAGTCCTGCGTTGCACGGACCGTGGCAACAAGCTATCAAGCATCTATGGCATGACAAATATTGGGTACAACTACAAAGACTCAATGAATCCGAGCAATCTGATTTGGCCTTTGATCCTTAGGCACGCACATTGACACCTCGCTCCTGACAGTACTTGTCTACTTCCTTGCGCAGCGTATCTCGTTGCCGAGTGACGAGATCCATGATGTCCCTGCACTCTGCTCCAAGGTCCATGGGGCCGCTTTGGCCTCCTACGCTGCCATAGATCTCCACCATCTCCTCCATGACTGCCTGCAGCTGGTTGGGGAGCCAGGTGACGATGGGGCTGCCACCCGTCGCAGTCGGGTGCGACGTCTGCTTGAGAATGTACTCGCGGGCGAAGCACCAGTGGCGCCAGCGGAAGTCGCGAACTTGGTCGAGGAGCTGAATCCACAGACGCCGCGACTCAATCAGCAATTCCTTCTGCTCGTCTGTCTTCGCAGCATACTGTGGCTCAGTTACCAGCGCGAAAGCTCTGACGTCTAAGTCGTCGGAGCACTGCTTCACTTCGACGAGGAACTGTCGGTGGTTGCTTGGCCGATACTCTCTGAAGTCCTGCAGGATCTCTGTGAGAGGCGTACTTGGCATTTGAATCTGTAGGAGGTTGTCCATGAGTGGAATCTGCACGTGAATAGTAGTCAGCAATTAGCGTTCATGGCCAAGTGTAAACTCAGTTGCAGGGGCCGCGAGAGCTCGGGAGAGTACATCGCTATCAAGGAGCAATGTCTCTGCCAGATCAAAGAATAACCAGCTGAGAATGTCTTACCATAGAATCATTCGCGCCGCTCTCGCCCCGGAAGCTCATCGGCTTGCCGTCGTTGATGCCTTCATACACCACGCCATCCGGAAACATGGATTGTGAAGTGATGCCAAAGATGAAGGTGCGGAAACTCGTATAGGAGCGTGGCTTGGACTTTCCCCACATGGTTTCCATGACACGATTGACTTTCTGCATGGCGCCCAGAACAGTGCTGAGGCCATCGTTGAAGGTTTTCCTCTGCATAAGAGGGTCGGTGACATTCTGGTCACCGAGAGCGGACAAAGCCGCCATAGTGCCGGCTATTATGGGGCCGGAATTCTTCACCATATCAACATGGACCAGCACGAAGCCGGCTTCCGACGACGTGGGGTCAAGTCCGTGCTCAAAGGCGCGGATAAGCCGCAAGTTGTCGTAGTCAAGGCCCCTATCGGCATCTTGAAGACGGTAATTGAAAAGAGCGTATGACCCGGCATACTCCATGAAAGGTTTGAAGCCAGTACTATATAAAGTTATTAGTATCCATGAAGCTATTGCTAATAATTACCAGACAGATAGAAGAACTTACAGCTCTGCGCATCGTGCGATGGGACGAGAGAGCTGGGCTGGCAAGAACGACCTGGCCAGCCCATACGGCTCCCCTTTCATGAACCTCATATGGCAAGGCTCTAAGAGGTATGCCGAAGCAAGGAAAGAATAGTCGCGATATAGAGCGTTCATCATAGGAAGGTTGTCACTATACTTCTCAATCTCCTCAGTAAGGTCGGGAAGGTTTTGGACTTCATCACCCAAGTCCCCGGTAGCCAAGAGCCCAGGACGTCCCGATAAAGTTCGGACAGGCATGTCTTGTAGCAAGTTCTCGACAGCACTGAACTCTCGGGGTAGAGTAGCGACGGGGTCCATCCGGGGCAAAAAGCCACGTGTGGTCGACACCATAAAGGCAGGGAGAGAGACATCATTGGGCTTTGTGTCCTCAAGGACCTCGAAGGATGTCTTAGGGATGAACATATTGATAATAATGTGATATGGGTTTGTGGCTGAATATAGTTGTGCTGATATGAATATGGGCAGTTGGTGTCCGCGTGTGATGTGGGATGAAATGTTAAAGAAGAGAGGAGGAGGGTTTCAGTTGCTGCGTAACCGCCAAAATCTTGTTAATATACATCGTGGCCGGAACTAGTTCCGGCCTCATCCACCGATGAGAGGAGTCGGTCGGGCCGGTGTAGCCTATCTCGCAGAATCTTCTTAGCAAATGATTTGCTTCCCATCATGGCCTTATCAACCAACTGAACCCATCTTGGCTTATGCACATCTGTGATAAGCATGTTGCCACACAATCCGTGATGGACTCCCACTTAGTGAAGGCATCGTGAATATGGATTCCATAATGCCTATACTGCAGAGAATGGGGCTCCAGCTCAAAATGTCGTACCGGTTCGTGACTTTCGGAGGAAAGAATACGGCAGAGACGATGCCATCCGTGCCATCGGCAAATGAATGTCGTCGTTACAGCACGCACATCACCGTGGTGAGAGCGGTGGTAGTAGCAATGAATGGAGAGTTAATAATGGATCCCACACTAAGCTCCGCCCAAGGGGCCGTGCTGGCCGCCGATGTGGACCGATGCTGGCCGGAACGATTCCGGCCACAAGACACGTGAGTCTCTCCGCCCTAGGTAGAGCCCCTTAAGAGTAGGTATTGAATTAGTAGTGCATCAAACTTCGTTTAATTGCAGATGCAGCAGATGCCAATGAGACGGGACATACCTAGGTAACCTAATGAACGAAACCTGGCCTTTCACAGCATATTGTAGTGGGACGGGTTTATGTAAATTGCTTTTATAAAGCTGACTGAGAAGCCAAAGCCAGTCGCCTGCCTAGCCCGCGTCAGACAACATCAAATAAATTGACAGAGTATGACGAAGTGTACTGATATATCCGATGCTCGTGAAACTATTCGCTTCAAGTTGGACCTTGATGCTGTCATCAGACTGGGATATACTAGACTAGACATCTGTGCAAAGTCCTAGATATCAGCACATATGGGTTGCCGCATATAAAAGAGGTAAATAGCCCTAGGATGATTGATGCCTCGTAGAGTGGCGATGGCAACGAGCCCCATATTCCAGCCGATCCCAGGAGGCGGTGAATTTCCGACTGTAGTAACAAAGGTCGAAAATGTAACAAGCATTCAGTAGGGTTGATACGAGCAGAGACAACAATCGAAAAGCCCAAGACCAGAGTCACAACGAGATAATTGAGCAATCATTCAAAGCCTTAGCCTATCCAGATTGCCCGTGTCACTACTAAGGCGTATTTTCAAGGGCCATGCTGGTGACCGCTGTTCGGATCAGCCTTGGCCGCATTGTGACAATATTCCACCGCGTTTGAACAAATGGCACACATGGACGGCTGCATGGCTGTTTCGCAACGGAGCTGGATTGTGCATTGGGCGGCATGTTTCAATGACAATCGCTAGGAGGTGGTATGTAAGGGTATCGGTAGCGTGCTGGCTTGGAATCACACCATAATGAGCATATTAACGGGGATGAGTTTGATTACACTGAAAGTCCGCTGTCCACTGTGTTCTTTTTGTGTGACGTGATGTTGGCAAACAAGCCGACGTAGATGCTATCGACGTGGATTCTTGATATGCACAATTCAGCGCGATGCGTATTGCAAGGCTACAAATTGCTCCATATAGATGTGGTCAAGCGCGTCCGCGGGCTTATAAAGTATGTTACTATCGCCATTTAGCGCATTATCGCAGTACTTGCTGGATGCCGCAAGTGAACTGAGGAATATCGCCGGGCTGAGTTTTTGACCTAACCTTAGGAGCATCCAATCAGTTCGTTCGGCGCTGGCATTGTTCTTCTTTGTTAAACAGACTCGGTACAAGTGGCGCTGCTAATGATTTGGTGATTATATTCATGGGTGCACCGTAGTATGCACTTGGCGTCACGGTCGCGCTCTAGTATCTCAGCAAACCAAGCAGGTTGAAGGCCACGTTGGCTTGAGGCTGGCGATCTCGAAAATATGGCACAAATGTTATCTGCGCGCCTATATGCAGAGGTCTAATGCCTAGATGTGAGCATCAAACCGAACAGGCGTTTCCTGGTTATGGGTCAGTCGGACAGTACATCACAGATTAAACCTGGACCAACGACTGAGGCCATGTTGAGCGATAGTGTGAGCGGTTGTCGCTTTCATGTGGGTATCGCGACGACGCAGGCGTGATAGTAAGCTTTAGGCACAACTTCATTAGTTTTAGCTGCTAGACTAAGGATCTCTATGGCTGAATCTGAGCGTCTGGATGCGATGGGTGCTGAGCTGAGTATGGTTTATCAACTCTCAATACCATACTTTAGGCTTATGCAAAATTGCCGTATGGTTTGCGAAGGCGGAGGGTCGCCCATGCGTGTACAAGTGTAGTGCAAGTGAATATGCCTCGTGACTAGACTGGATGGTCAGTACCTATTGCTTGGACTGAAGAATGTTACCAGTGGTCACCTAGCAGAGGATATGAAGGCAAATAGATCTGATCGCACTGTCGCATATCACCAGTTGACGACAGCATGCGTCACTACACTAGCCGAAGGGGCTGAGGTCACCCAGCCCTTGGCACAGTAGAGTTGCGCTTACGAATGCTTGAAGCACCGAACACGGGTTAGACAGTATAATAAGTTGGGCTATTAGCAGTAGTATCTAAGAGGTCTAAGATGTTCCCAGGTTAGTGTGTAGAAAAGCATCCTATGCATTCATGAGCCGGCAAATACCTAGGCCATTGAAAAGAGAACGGAATATTAGTTGTTGCCTCTCACTCGAGATTTGGCTGGTATATGACGAGTCGCTCAGTACATGTAGGCTGTACTCCGTACATATCGATTCAAAGTTCGCAAGAGACAGTCGGTGTGAGATTTCTTATTATGCATCAGTGCTGCCCCGAAGTTGCCTTGGAATACCTCCTAGTGAGATGGAGTTGGTGATCATCTGTAACGCTATTTGGCATGGCTGGGGTCATGATTCGTGTCTGCTACCGTGCCTCTCGATCCCTCTCGTGGACAGGATTACCGACACCCTGTCTGGGCCACTAACGAGAGAAGTTCTGACGCTTGCTTTTGGGGTTAGAGACACTAAGCAGTCTGCACATACTTGTGCCCATCTCCTGGACCTGTGCAATAATGACGGAGCGACAGATGCTCAACTGAGGATTACTACATCCAATAGATCTACGATAACAAAGAGAGAAATTGAGTTTTGGAGGCAAGTTGCAAGAATAGTGGCCCGGCACCTTGACACAAACTGTAAATAGGTGGCGTGAGCGGAGATCCGCAGGAGGAGATGGTGATGGTGCATTCCGCAAATGGTAAGGTGGTGATTGAATCAGAGCATTGTCCGTGTTTGGCGATGGCAAAGGGGTTGGTGTTGGGAGGTGCGGACCCCGAAGGAGACGAAGGACAAGCAACGAGGGAGGAATAGAGAGGGAGAGACTTCACTTTGCTATGTAGACGTGGCTGATGGATTGGATTTCATGTTTGTATGCAGGCAAGCACCGGAACACAGCTGATACTCGGGTCAGCATCAGCACTTCCATATACGCGAAGGTAGTGTGGTGTACCTATCTCGCGGTACCCAATGTAGACACTCAAGGCATGGGAGGTACGAAGTACGTAGAGTACCTGTCGCACGTGAGACCCTGAGTCTCCGAACCAATCAGCGCGTGTAGAAAATTATGCACTAGACTATATGTGGCTAATGAGCTGAGAAAAGCGGGGCGCCAGGGCCCGGTTGTCTCTGCCACCTCTCACATTCACTCAGATGCACCACTCTTTTTCGCGAAGGCGACGGAGACAGCCTGGCTCTGGCTCTGGCTCCTCACAAATTTCCTTCAGCAGCCCAAAGCATGAGCGAGCACATCCCGTCTATTGTGCGCTGCCGCCAAACCGAGAGCAAAATGAGACCAAAGCCCCAAACTTTTAACCAAAGGGCAACAATGGCCGCCCCCATAATATTAATTCACGCTCCCATCCATCATTACCTTCCTCCTTCTACCAAACCACCATCAACACCACCGTGACCATCGCCATCACCATCACTAACTAACCCGTGCACTTACTGAACAATCTCTGTCCTGCAACCTGCATCCATCGCCAACGCCAACACCCACCAGCATCGCCGCCAGCATCACCGCCGCGCCCAACGAACCACCCAGAGTGTTTGTGCCTAGGGCCCGGCACCAGATCCAAAGGAACATCATCTCGTACCATATTGTCGTACCATCACGTTGTGCCCACGGAGCATTGCTCACGGCCCGTGTTATTCGCGTCCACTTGAGACTTGCTGGATTGCAGTGCACCACTTCTTATCCTTTCCAGCCCTCAATACTGCGTGTGCATTGCACCAGCCCTCGCCCGGCTGACTATCACCACCTAGCATCGATCGCCCTGATCGCTAAGCAGGGTGGAATCCAGTGGATCACCCTCGCATCTCGGCCTTCTTGACTGACTGGGCCCGACTCCTGTGTGAGGTGCACATTACCTGCCGCTGCATCCGGTCGCTAGAGTATCTTACACGATCTGTGTTTGATTAACTCTCGCGATCTCTTCCTCTGGAGCATCCAAGTTCGTGTATTACCATCATCATCGCCTAGTCAACAATCAAGATGCCTGCTACCAGCAAGCCATCGGGCTCCGGCAAGGACAAGGACCGTCGAAAGTCGGCCAGCAAATCATCCCGCGTGGTTACTTTACGAATACCATCCGATCGACTGCGCAAGATCCTCGACCCATCCTGGACGAAGGAGGAATCGCCGGCGAAAAAGGAATCCGCAGTTTCTTCGCCAGCTCCTGCCAACGATGTTTCCGTCAATGCAGCTTCCCAAGATGAGAATGCTTCTCCATCGAGCCCAAGCACACCAGCCGCGAGCGGCACGCCATCGCAAGTACCCATGGGTCCTCCTACAGATAATCCTAAGAAAAAAGGGGTCAAACGAAGCGCTGCGGCCGCGAATGCCAATGACCCGACAGCTAAGATTCGGGGCAAGCCAGGTCCCAAGAAGAAAGCAAGATTGTAAGTGCTCGTGGTCTTTCACTATCATTGTCCACCTATTCTACCATAATATCCTTCTGTTCATTACTTCATTGGCACTCTTATTGTCGTCGTCGGTTTTTTATTTTCTAATTTAATTCCACAGAGAGGATGGCACTATTGATCCCAATGGACGGGCCGGGGCCGGTGCATATCACAAACTTGGCCCTAAAGCAAACCAGGGTGCTATCAACGCTGGTCTTCGCGCACTCGATCGATCCGGTACACCCTGTCGTAAATGGGCTAAAGGTGGCTTCAGATTGAAGTCGTTCACCGGCGTAGTGTGGGAAATACCACGGTGGACCGCGCCCCCAAAGCCGAAACCAGAGGCTTCCGCCGAAGAGTCCACTGTCTCCACTGACAGCAGTAATAAAGAGAACAAGGAAGGCAGCCAGATGAAGAGCGAGAACAGCACTACCAATGTTGAGGGCGAACCGCAAAGCATCCCTCCCAGCGTAAATGCTAGCTCCCCAGCTCCCATGGCTATTGCCGTCTAATACGCCTACTATATGATGGGAACCCTCATATAGGTTTACTGCCCTCCATTTAATCATGACATGGCTATTAGCCATTGGTATTAAAGGCGTTTAGGGATATGGCGGACGAAAAGCATGGCGTTTGGTTATTTGCATTTAATCAAGATGGATGGGTCAACCCATAACAGCATTCTTATACAGTTCACATAGCAGCTTCGATGCTGCAGATCTCGGCGTTACGTCTAACCTTTGACACCATTGGTAAAAATATCGCCCAACCCGATCTACCTCTTGAGACCTAGCCTACGGAATGGTTTCCTTGAAGACCAAGTCTCCACCGTTGAGCTTATCTTGAAACACCGCAGAAATTGCTGCAAAAGTTCGATTGAGATCTAGCGATGAGTACCAAGTCAACCACGAATGTCGATTTTTTTAAGCGGCTTGTGCTACTTGTGGGCGAACACCCCCGTATCCATCAACTCCGTCACAAACAGGTCCGTCACAAAGCAGTTTAGCCCGTTTGCGATCACTTTACGATATTGTGCCGCACCCTCTATACCGAGTTCACGATGGCGCTTCGAGGTTCAGACGCTCGCAGGATTAGAAGAGTACGAAGGATTGTATGATATGTTCAGGCGTCATCTGGTTTCTTACATAGACCCAATAGGGGAACCATCGGAATTGAGACTTAGGGAGAGTCTTAGCGGCATAATATAACAGAGCAGACCTCTTTTACATGAACACTTTGACTACCGTGATCTACTGCTATTGCGTGAGGGGAATATACCGAAGCATAGACGACCATGTTCTATCACGGCATGATGTTTCGTAAAGTATGCGCACGTACAGGGTTTGAGAGATAGTGCCGAGTGTGCTAGCGGACCCAGGCTCTTTTCGCTCTATCATTCAGTCACCCAGAGTACTGGCCAAACTCCAGGTAGTGAATGCGTTGGGTCGAAACGCTGTTCCAGTTGTGGATGGAGCACTGCCTACCCAGATGCGGGCTGGGGCCCTTGAAATCCTGTATCTGCAGTCGTCATGTTTTGGGAAAGGAGAGACCAATGAACATTCCATGGAACATGATTGGCTCCCTACATAGGTACCTAAGGTTTGTCCTTATGTGACAACTAGAATATGTGGCGCAAATACCTAATGCCAGATAGATCACAATTAGCTAGCTGGCAGATCAAAAAGTTGTTTGAAACTTGATCATTATATTTATCATACTCGAGGATTTGAACAATTCAGTTAGCCTTTTGCCTAGCGTTGTGGCACATGGGTGCCTAGGGATATTGCTACTGTGTGACACCACTGTACGCGGCTAGAGATGTACAGTGTGTAATATCTATCCCTTTAATGACTGCTTCGGCACAGTGACTTTAACAACCCTCTAACAACCCCGGATAGGGAGTTTTGATTGGTTGGATACCCCCGCTTAGTGCTTATATAAAGTCACTGTGCCGAAGCAGTCATTAAAGGGATAGAGACACCGGCTTAGTATGAGCGAAACCTACGAAGTACAGAGTATGAGCATGATTTCTTCTTCCGCTTTCTACCTAGTTCTACTATCTGTCTACATCATGATGCGTAACATCATGTTTTATTGCCTACATTCTATTGATCTAGTGCTTAGGTAGGTAGTAATTAAAGGTAAGTAAGCGCTTTGGGCATCCGAGGGTAATACTTCGTAGCAGCTGTGTCAATCGGAGATAACCCCTCCCATTTGTGTTACATTATCAGGTCGGTACCTGCTTTGCAGATGACGAAATAGCCTGCCAGAATGATCGTATACATTTCGTTATCTTGCATTTGCAGATTCATTTCTTCTACCTAATACATACTTCGTACTTCATTTCTTCACAAGAATCTTTAGTTACTTATACGTTAGGTATCTGAGGCTTTATTACCTTATTCCTAGCGGGCACACGCTCAGGTGACCTGACCTGTTATCAAAGGCCGGATACCCAAGTCAGCGCGTATCTAGTGTAATGCATACGACCCCGTCGGGTTCTTGCCTTTATTTACGACCGATATGATAGGATACTTAATGTAGTTGACATATCAACGCGTACATAGTAGCATCCGTGCCGTTGTACAAGTGGCCAAGCAGGTATTCGGTACCGCGGCATGCTCGCACCTTTAGTAGCTAAATAGGCGTTTCTGATAGGCCGGCGACCAAGGCAGGTGGGGTCCTCAGGTGGACTTCCTTACAGATGCAGAGCAGCACATACCTATCATTCCCTGATAGCTGGTTCTCCGCAACCGCCGCTATTACCGACGTACATCTATGCGTACGGTATCTCTGTACTGTAAGTACCGTACCTGACGCATTACACCACAACCTCAACCCATCCATCAACTGACCGACAGTGCTCAGCGACGCTAGAGAGAGCACGGAGCGCTGACCCCAGCAAAACCCAGGACAGAACAGGACATCACCACTCGTTCCCCTCTCTCTGCTGCATCGAGTCGCCGTGAATGTGTATGCACGTGCAGGCCTGTGTCTGTCGCCGACCCGTCCCAAGTGAGCCATAGTGCGGGTTCCCAACAACCGCTTCGAGGTTGCTTGTGCAGCTTTGTGCAGCTTGCATCGAGCAAAGCTTGCTGCTAGCAGTGTTCGGGTCTGTGCCATCGATCTCGGCCAGGCGACTGACTGAATTTATCGATGGAGCCGAGCTAAGCACAGCACAGCTTCCGGTCCAGCTTCGCTTCCACCGTCTGTCTCCAAAGACTTAAACGACCAAAGCCTTGATTATCCGATCCGATTACCTGATTTGGTCGATCTACCCAGTCTACGCCTACGTTTACGCCCACGTTGTCGATACGATAATTACGCCGAGTTGCGAGCTGGTCAACTGCGCACACCGATTTTCGACGTCATCTAAAGCATATAATCTAATATCTCGTTCAGAGGCTTATCTTATCATCTGGTCTCGGCGTCCGGTCTTGTCTGGCGTGGCCTCATCTCGCCCCGTCTGTAACCAGAACACTGCCTGTTGCCGTCTCCGGGCCTCGAGATCGACTATTAAGGGATCCGCCGCACTGTCTCTCGGTGCGGCTCCGGTCCGCCAGACATCGCAAGCCCTCGACTCAAGTCCGTGGCTTGGTGGCTTGGTGGCTTCGTGACACGCCCGGCCCCTGTCATTGTCCGTCTTTGCTCGTCTCGGCCACACACAAACCGCACACGTACACGTATACGCATACGCACACGCGCACTTACACATACGGCCCGTCCCCGCCATGGCCAACCCTTTCCAGCATGGCCCGTCAGGCACGAATCCAGACGCTCCATACGCCAATTTCCTCCCTCGCATGGGCAGCTCCTATGCCACCGTCGTGTCTGGCTCGAACCCGGCTCTCACACCCTCGTCTCTATCAACCACCCGGGTCTCGTACCTCCTGAACCCAACGAACGAGCCGACTTCAGATCTGTATTCCACGTCGTCACGGAGTGCCATGCTTGACGGGCATCGCAGCGAACACTCCTCCGACCGCGACGGCTCGGGCCGGCCCATGCCCCTCCCGCAGCTACCGTCTTTCTCCAGGGCCTTCGAAATGTTCATGCCTCGTGGGAGTGTGGATAGCCCCTGGACATCGGCTCAGCAGAACACAGGTTTCTTTGTCCCGTCCTATCTGAAAGGGTCTGAATATATGACCAAGTTGGAAGAAGACCACAGGGCAAAACAGGCACAGGAGGACACTCAGCCGCATGTGGAACGGGCCATCTCGGCGGCTCCTTCAGAAAATTCGATAGGGGGCAAGCCGGCGTCGCATCTCGGTATGACCTACGATCTCATCGAGCGCGTCCCCTCATCCGAGCAAGCCTCAAGTGTCCCACCCTTGCCAACGCGCTGGAATAACGACGACAAATGGGGCGCTTTGGAAGTTTCCGCGAACGGATTAGAAGTAAAGTACAACTCCGCGCTACGGACGACAAGGGAACAAGAGCATGAAATATGCGGGATACGCGCCGATCACCCTATGCCTACGCAGGCTGGCATCTATTACTTCGAAGTAACGCTCCTTTCTAAAAGGCGGGAAGAGTAGGCTGTTCTTCTCCATTTTCTTTCCCTATCCTCATCTAATCTATCATAGGTCCACGACCGTATGCGTTGGCTTCGTCACCAAAAATGTCTCTTTAGCTCGGCCACCCGGGTGGGAACAGGATTCCTGGGGATACCACGGCGACGACGGTGATATATACTCAGGGGGCAATGTAGGCAAGAAATACAAGGAGACGACCTTCACTACTCAGGACGTCATTGGCTGTGGGGTTAACTTCCGGACCGGCCAAGCCTTTTTCACCAAGAATGGAGTCAATCTAGGTTGGTTTCCCGTTGTTCTGATCTGGCTCATATCTAACCCAGTCCCCCTCTCAGGTCCCGCGTTTCGCGATATTAAGGGGAAATTATACCCAGTTGTAGGGATCAAGAAAGCCGGCGAGCTCATCCGGGTCAATTTCGGTCAAAGCCCGTTTGTCTTCAAGATCGACCAAGTAATAGAGGTATGGACCCGAGCTGCTGTTCTTTCTACCCTCTATCGGCAGTTTATGCCCTAACCATGCTGTCCTTACCCATTTCATTTTGGTTCCATATAGCTAATACCGGGGCTCTCTGCTACAGAAAGAACAAAACACGATCAAACAGGCTATTTCCAGGACAAGGTGCGTACGTGCACACAATTTTGTGTCACATTACTTACTGTCGCAGCATCCAAAGGCTTGGGTCATCTAATATGAACGAAACGGAATTGATTCAACAGCTGGTTCGTCACACGCGTAATTATGAGAAACGGCCAGGGCAATGTACTTATACCGCTTAGGTCCTACAATTCTTACAGCATGACGGCTACGTCGAAACAGCCCGAGAATTTGCCAAAGAAATACGAGATGAACAGGAGGCCCTAAATAGCGATCGGGACAACTCGACATTCCCTATCAATATTAAAGATGACGAAGATGCTCGTCAAAGACAACGTATGTTAGGCCTGTCTCACATACAACACGCAAGCCGCTAACTAATCAGGCATACGGAGGGCCATTCTCGAGGGTGATATTGACAAGGCATTGGTGCTAACGAATAAGTTCTACGCACCTGTTCTCAAAAACAATCACCACGTATATTTCAACTTGAAATGCAGAAAGTTTGTTGAAATGGTACGAAAGGCGGCGGAATATAGTAATGGCAGTACTAAACCTAGTAACGGCCATTTCTATGACGACACGCTTAGCGAGATGGACGTCGATGATAACGACCTATCGGATACGATGGAAGATGATTCCATGGACTCCCCAAATGAGCCAGGGATTTTACTCAAGGAGACGATCACATACGGTCAGGCCCTTCAAGCCGAGTTCAAGAACGACCCTAGGCGAGAAGTTGACCAGACGCTCAATGAGATCTTTGCCTTGCTTGCCTACCCTGACCCGCTTCAAGTCAAGGAAATTGCACATTTGCTAGACAGAAAAGGACGGGTCACAGTCGCTGAAGAATTAAATTCGGCCATTCTCTGTAAGTTCTGCACTTCGCCCAATTACACCCCCTCAGAACTTAGCCTCTGACCGCCTTAAACAGCCTCTATAGGGAAGTCATCCCGGTCAGCACTAGAAAACGTGTACGGACAAACCAGTGTCTTATTAGACTATTTACGACAGGACGGTGGGCCGGGGGCCCTCATTTCGGTACAATCTGTGATAGATGAGATACCGAAATCTCAACCTCTCTAATGCGGCGGTAACGCATCCATGCGAGACGTTGAGCCGATTTTGGTCAGGTGTATTAATTACAAGCATGGCAATTCCGGGAGGCGCGTGCATTTCGCTGCTCGCTATAGACATTTTTTGGAAGGCGTGGGCGTGGGCTGGATGACGAACAGATCAGGCATATCTTAGCCCGCGTGTATATGTAAACAAACACCTTTCATTGGAGCTTCACTGGGGTCGTGGCTTGGTTGCATTGTTGGTTGGAGTTGCGGCAGGATCCAGATGTTCCAGTAGTACTATGGGCTGCGATCTTTCTCGTTTTATAGCGTTGGTGTTAAAGCAGGAACGCTTCTCATCCATTATTAACGGGAGTCAATAGATCATTGCTTTACAGAGTCCCGGATGCTCGTGAATAATCTTATGTTTATTTTATCTTCCCTGAGATAACGCGGCTAGACTGGCAGACAACTTTCGAAACCCAACCGTCTCTATCTCTCGACGAGTGTTTTCTTGGCTTTTTCTCTCGTAGCTTGCCATTCACGATGTATCAGCTTTCGGAGCTCACCATGAACCATGACATGACTTTTCGTAGCGCATCCTATTCATGACACTATAGTTCAAATCTACTAGATCCATCTCATAATATTAAGTGCCAAGGTAATCTCCGGTAACTTTATGCGGAATTGGCAGACTACTACAAGCTAGAAATCCGTGATATCATTTCTCTGCCCAAGTCGTCTTTCAAAGTAGCATATATGCTGTTGATCCTTAATTGGAATTAATGGCATTGTTTTTTCCGTCATGAGTATCTATATGAGCATGAAGAAGGCGTCATGTGAGTGATGCTTGATTGATAGATGATAGATAGTCTTTTACATCAAGGGAGAAGGCTGAGTTCAATGGGCATCAGATGTAGCACGCTCTTCCCTTTTGTGCCTACAGCGAATTATATACAACACAAGAGATACAATGTGTTCGTTGTAAGTCTTGTAAATCTGATAGTTTTTGATTCCGGATCTACTCCACGCAGGACTACTATGTTTGTGATATCATCGGTCTTTCAGTAGAGGTTTATAGGCTGGTTGACTCTAGGTCTTTATCACATAAATGTGCATTTGTAAGTGGCATAACTTGTTCACTGGCTTGAATTGATCTATCTAGCTGTGAAAGGGGTGAGAACGCATCATATAAGTATATATGCTGGGGGTTCAAGGGTCTCGGGCGATTTGTACTTGGGGTAGACACCCCTTTGACCACCTGACTTGGTCCAGAATAATTTGAGTCCTGCATTCGTAGACTCAGACACGTGGAATGGCGGATTATACGGAGCGTGCCGCGGCCTGCATAATTGCAAGTTAATGTATATCTGCCACGCGAGACTGATGGTCTAGATGATCTGCGTTTGGTATTCTCGGTTGACATCTGTCGTTATGTAGCAGGGATTGCCGGCATGCCCCATTCCCTCGGTACGAGGGCCTCACATCATTGTATGACATGCAAGGCTGTGAGGACGCTCCAGATCTGGCCTGGATGTGCTGCCCTTTGCCATTTTATCGTTGTAGTCCTTGACATCTGGCTATGTCATAGCTGACCTCCCTGAGGGCACTGTGATTGTGTTAACCCAGCTGATCTAACATGATTCTGTGCCTATACGGAGGTATACGAATATGAAATTACCGTTTAGCAAATCATACCTTGCGATGTCGGGGTCAACGCCGTCGTTCGAAAATCAAGGGCCCTCCGCCATCGAGGCATAATCAGATATTTTGCGCATAGAGCTCTCAGAGGCTATTGTATCCAATAGGTCTTCCGTTCCCATCACGTGTAAATTTTAGTCCTCCTGCATGAAATAAGAGCATGAAATAAGAGGCAGTATTGCAGCGTGGACTGGTGTCTACAACACAATCTGCAGGGTTTTTACACTTCACCATATTAAGATTATCTCAACCGACCTCAATTGTCCGCCGTAGGATTGACCTTTTGTGGTAGGAAACAGACGAAGCTGTACGAAGTTGATAGGTCGATAGATAGGTAGGACTTTCAGGGTCCTACGGCCCCCATCATGCACTTTCTCACATCATCTTCCTACGTGGGTGGCGCCATGATGTTACTGACACCGACCGTACCCCGCGTCTGGGCATCGGCCGTGCTTCGCGTTATTCGCATTATTGGCGTCATCGTCATCATCACTATCGGCATCAGCATAGCATCATAATCATAACAGCATCACTGCCCGCTTAGGCTATGCAGCCCGGCTTACCCTCCGTATCTCGCCCGGGCGGATCTCCGACAGCTTTCTGTCATTACCAAGCCCTACAAATATATATTAATACTATCACACATAATCTACATACCCGGAGTACCATGCTGCGCCATCATGGGCCTCAGGTTAGGTTAGGTAATCAGGCTGATATATCTACATAGATCAGCATACCTATCATAAAGTGCAGCATTTCAAAACCAAGGACAGGCACAAGAATGGGTCCGATCCGGCTCCGGTCCGGTCCGCGGATGTGCGATAGATGCCGTATTGCGTAGGCTGACATGCTTCGCCTGGCAAGCCTGATGCTAGATAAGTAGATCGGAGCCATCTCATTCCATCTCATCTCATCCCATCTCAACTTATGCACAACATCACCATCAGGAACGATTCCGTCCTTAAGTCCTTGGAGGGCGGCCTTCTAGATCGCTTCCTGCTTCCTTACTGGCCTGCAGGTAGACGGGCAGGCAGGCGACTGGGCAGGCAAAGCAAGCCACGAAATGAGTTCCTGCTAAAAGACGCACGAGTACCTACATGATAATATCGATGTGGCAAACTCGCATTCGCATGGTTCGATGCTGGACATGCAGGTTGCTGCCGTTCGCAGAGTCCTGCATATTAATTTGACTGACTGACTGACCTTATCTCACATCGTCTACGAAGTACACCATGCCTCACCACGCTTCATCCCGTGTCACCATGCCATGCCATGCCTCGTTCCTACTGAAAATCTTCGCCCTATTCTGATATGCGCTGTTCAGCTTTCCCCTTGCCTCGCTTGCCTTGTCCAGTATCTACACCATTCACCGCTCCCGTATCCCTGTACCTTGCTCTCGCCGCGATCCTTCAAAACCTCCCCACGCACGCGTCTGTTAGTGTAAGAGCAAAACCACGTGGAGGGACGGGAGGCGTAGGTAAGTAACTCTGCCGCTGACAAAAAAGGTCCTACATGTATCTCTACATATCTACTTACATACCTGAACCTACGTGCATTCATGCAATGCATCTGCATAAGTATGTACCTACAGTATATTCACTTGCCTACTGCTGCAATATCCACAGAAGCAGGATGTAGTGTAGGAAGTAGTTCAAGAAGTAGTGTATGTAAGCTGTTCCCATGCCGCCATCGTTCGTTTCTTATCTCTGATTGCCTATTACACCTGTGGGCTTATAGGCTATCGGCTTCGCTTCGCTTGTTTATCGCGATCGCAGGGGCACATACATCAGCAGCAGGAGTTGGTTGAAAAAGATGCCTGCCGCCAGCCGGCCAGCCTAGAATGCAATGCATTCCTTCTGTTTCAGCAAGGCAAGGCCCGTTCGTTTCCCAGACCCTGCCTGCAGCTTCTTCTGCAGCGGGCAGCGGCAGCGACAGCAAGCAGCATCTGTGCAGAATTACTACTACAAGTCTACAGTAGTGCTGCATCTATCTACTGAAATGTGTTGAACGGGAAGCCGAAGACGGAGACCGATAGGACAGATAGAGGAGGTGAGGACGAAAGACAAAAAAAAAATTGTTGGCGAAAAACCGTGGCAGCATGGCGGCATGGCATACCCTTGGCTTGGCTTGATTAGCTTGGCATTGGTTTTTTGGGCTTGAACCTGAACCTGGCCGGTCCTCGCTTGCCGCTTGCCACTATTTTCGGCTTGTTCCTTCGGACGCGCGAGACGAGACCAGACGAAGCAGGATTGAGAATATGAGCAACTACGCGAACAACTAATTATTAAGTCCGGGACATACCGGCTTAACTAATTGACTATGTGGAGATACAGAAGCGCGAGAAAACCGTACACGTAGTGAAAGTAGTGAAAAAGCTTCAGTAGTGTGAGGCACAGGAATGAAGCTAGCGGTTGTATTACCTAAAGCAGGCGCAATAGGCGCTGTGATAGACAGTCTAGGCCAGGACGCAAGTTTGTGCAACATGTGTTGAGGATTCTCTCATCGTCGATTTCAGGGGACACAGAATAATTGTCAAGATCGTACGGAGAGGTTCCGGTTGTAGATAGCACAATTGCGGTATCACAGCATAAATTAGGTAATATCCCTACAACACCACGTTCCCGTTCCATCGTACACCTGGACTAGTTAGTATACCTACCCATGTCCGAGTATAGCTTTTTTCTCATTTGCTGCGCTACGCTACGCCATTTACGCTCTATGTACACTCGGACTTTTGGATTTCAATATCCAAATACCTGCTCCCCTAGCCATTAACACGAAAACACAAATAACACAAATACCTTGCCAATGCCTAACTCCCTTCCCTACATACAATAGTTAGACCGCCTCATAGTCGTACATACTCCATATGCAGACAAAACAACTAGTGTCGGCAGAGAATACCAATCAACGTCCCTAGACAGCAAATGAATTGCCAACACATTCGAAAAGCGGTAGGCAGTAGGGTAGGATTGCACTCAACGCGATTCATTCATTCACTCATTCAATCTTTCAGACCGACACTTGGCGATTTTCCTTCCCCCTGGAACTTTTTCCTTGGTCTTGGTCTTGGTCTCGATTTTTGATTTGCTTCCTTCAGATTTCAAATCTACCTAACCTAGCCGCGAAAATCAAGCAAGCGCCCCTTATTGGCGCTTTCAAGGAAAATCCGGATTTGCCTAAGGTAAGCTAGGTAGCCTACGGCCGTCACTAGGTGAATAGTAGTTCGTGAAAAATAATCTAGTGCGTCCTGCAAGATGATTTATCTCCCGTGGAGCCGCCCGCTGCCCGCTTGCCGTCGAGCCATATAGGTGGGCCTTGCTCGCCCGTGATGGATTTTGCTGGGATCGCCCTAGGCTCGATGCGGAATACTGCTGTCCCGGTTCCCCGTTCCCTTAGCCTGCGGGACGCCTAGCGCTGCGAACCACTGAGACATCTCGACGTGCACAAGGAAAATCCTTTATGATCTCATGATCTCCACTAAACACACCGATATAACGGCCGCCCATACGGATTTCAAATTTCACATTTCATCCACTCATAACAACAGAAACATACGGTGAGTTCAAAATTGATTCAGTATCATTTGATATTAGAACTCCTGATCAGAAGCTGATTACGGAATTCGGGGCTGGGTCCGCGGGAAACGCCTCCCGCCCCACATCACTATTGATGGGTACTATAAGTGGCTATTCGCAACCAATTGTAAACGAACCAGCCAGGAGCGCGCCCGCGCCCGCGCGTTGGTCACGAGCCACAGGCCATAGCCCCGTAACCTCGACGCTAGCAACATCTCCAACTCTAGCGATCAGTTTAGCCTCTTCTCCATCCATAGTTTGCGGGTGCCTGGTAATTTGTGATTGCATTTGCTGTGCCGCAAAGCCGTGTCGCTTCTGTCCATTGTTGGGAATTCCAGTTTCCGCCCGGATATGGATTGAGCATAGTTCCAGATCCGTGTTTCAGTGCTCCGGCCCCAGTCGGGAATTCATACCCACGTGTATGCCGAGAGCAGCTTATGAAAACTTGTTTCTCCGTTCCCCGCACGCGCTGGTAAAAATGAAGAATGCCCCTTTCGGTAAAAGGCGTGGATCGCCCATCACGATGACGTCGTCATGGGTCGCGGCATCATTCTCATCCCTCCGAAAGGGACAGTAGGCCGGCAATAGGAGTACCAGCGAGATGAGCCGCAGTGTGCGCAAAAAAGGGGTCGATCATAACCGAGACCGTGTGACCCAGGAATAATCGGAGAGAACAGAGCTGAGATGGTATTAAATGTAGGTATTATTGATTGGGTTCTTGGCCTGGCCGATTACCTGGTCCCCCCCGGTATGCGGGCACGTGGTGCTACACGATGCACGCAGACGCATAGTGGGTAGCGAGGTCAATTTGTTCGGGACGGGACAACCCCAGTCGAATCTTGCATTGTGTCGAGTATTATTGGATCCAGGAAAGCGAAAAAAAAGTTCCCAGGTAATGCAAATGCCGATGAAACAAACGCACACACATCCTTCACTTATGGAGAGATGTCGACATCCTCCATGTCTCGTATCATGAGGGAAACTTGCGCACGGCGTGCGGCTTCCGCCACGAGAGTGAAATCACGGAGGTAAGGATCCGTGCTGTGTGTCTTCTTCTTCTTCGTCTTAGGAGGAGGGTGCATAATGACGTTGCTAGGCCGTCTGGTTGTGGAGTCTGAGATGGGAGCCGACGACATGGATGACGTCGAAGAATCAGCGGCAGCTGCTGCCGCTGCTGAGGATGCGCACAAGTATAACGGCGTCATTGTGAATTCGTCCGTAGATTGTGTCTATGTTGGTGTGTTTGTAAATTGGCAACTGTGTCTGGCCAAAAAACCGGTGAGAGTGATAGGTCGTTTGTTATATGTGAGTGTATCTTGCCGCAACGTTGATGAATGTATTGGATTCGACGGGCAGGAGCAAAGCCTATAATTATATAATCTTTGACTTCTTAGTATGAATTGATTGTCTATGGCAGAGTATGAATCGGTTAGTGAACGCCGACAATGTATGGTATCAAAGTAGGCAGATATGAGTATAATGGATGCAAGATGAAAGACGAAAGCTTGGGGGACAATGTTGTAGGGCTGCTATTTATTAAAAGAGAAAAGTGCAAGCCGTTAGAACCTGGGAATGTCTCTCTCGTATGTCACATGAGATGAAAATGGTTAGGCACGACCGGGGCAAAAGAAAATGAGAGAGCAGGCAGTACAAGTCTTGTCTTTGTTATAGGTAGGCACTGTGATGATGTATGTCTGTTGGGTCAGGTAGGCTCGAACCTCGACACCTCAATCCCTCGACAGATCTGCGAGTCAAGGGTCCCTCCTTCCTGCACTTCTCTCCTAAGACCCCTGCGAGTCCGTAAAGGGAAATAGCAAGCTATTTAGGGCGTATGGTAATTGGCTGGTATTGATGTCGACCGCGGATTACAATTGGGAGGCTTGGCCTTTGCCCTCCCTACCTACTTTTCTTTGTACTTACGCATCCGGCCTTTTCCATGCATCTTCTGGGAGGCTAAACAGCTGGCACCACCAGCATAAGAAGATGATGAAGGACTAGGTAGGCTATCTCAAAGCCGTTACGTGTCATTCCATTATAGTGCTCTGCGTCGCTGAACACGACTCCAACCGGCTTGGGGAAGCTGGCGAGCCCCGTAGCCCGATCAGCACAGATGGCCTCATTACAACATCCGGGCCTCTGATCGGGGTATTAATCATTGAATCGCGCATTGCGTACTACCGCCGAGCGCGAAAGGTAGACCATGAGCGGGTTTGTGCGGGCGAGCGATGGCGAGTACTAAGTGGGTAGGTAGCACAGCATATTTATCCTTGCGAACGCAGCATACGACCAGTAGTGGTAGCCATTTATTACATGGTAGGTTTAGCCCGTCTTATTTTATTGGAGTAGCATACCTGTGTTCTCTGCTCTCAGCATCCCGACTTCTATTCGTCTTTGTACACAACTGAGCTACACAGGCCTACATTGATCTAGCTCTAAGTACGAAGTACGTACATACAGGTAACCCGTTCGTCAAGTATTTTGCATCCTGGCCAAAGGATGCCGTATGGTACCTGTACAAAGGAAAAGATGATCGGCGCTGCATCGTCGCATGCCTTACCACGATTAGCAAAGCAACGCTATCCAGTCCAGTCGGAGAGGTGTTTCATTATGGAGCATCAATTCGGATGTGTTGGATGTTGGCCCTATGCTGGTTCCGGATGCACGGGAAAGATCTAGATGCAGTTATTTAGTGCGTCTAGATCTCCAGCCGGGCGTTCTGCACTCCAGGCAAACTGCCAGTCGAGGCTGTCTCGGAAATCTGGCACGGGTATGCCCAAGCGAGATGAGACCTAGACTGCGAGATGTTGCACAGCATCTCGCGCAGGGTATATTATCACCATCTCTCGCAGGACGCGAGTAGCACTGCTCTTGCGAAGCATCGCAATACTACGATGCGATAGAGAATTTCTGGTCGACACCCCACGTCGGCTGCCCCACAGCACCCGGTCCAGCTGCAACGGCGGCGGAACATGGATGCAGACGATGGGGCCGGTGAGGACAAGAATAGCAGGGACGGCATCTTCACGGGATGTCACCCTCAACAGATGGGTCTGGTCTTGCAGTATTGCAGTACAAGGTCTTCCCCTTCGAATAGGAACAGACCACAGAGTATGGACGACTGCCAAGGCGCGACACAACTGTGATGAAGTGCAAACAAAACATTGTTGAGACGCGAGTGCGAGAACAAGAGGCGGCGGCTCGAGGTCCTTCACTTGTACCTTTTCCCCGCTCTCCAGAGACATTCGACTGCATTGCTCCATGCATGCATGCATGCATGTATAAGCGGCCGCGAAGACTGGAAATAGGTTGGGTTGTAGGGATTACAACGAGAGGCCGTTCTGGCTTGGCTCTCCTGGTTCTCTCGTGAGCCACACAACTTTCGGCTTCCGCCGAGTCTTGTGCGATTCCGCTCGGAGGTCTATTCTGTTTTAACCCCGAGCATCTTCCTTGTACGCATACCAACACGAGAGGCTATACTCCTGCGCTTATTCATGTGCATGCGTCCATGCCCTCGACTTGGACTAAATTGGAATTCTATTAGTCCCCTATTGTCCACGGGGTAACGAGCAAACAGACCACCTGGTATCATTCGAGTCGGACAAACAGAACACCTGCATGTCAGCTTGTGCTCTTGCTTGCAGACAAACCATGAACTGCGATCTCCGTCGTTGTTGTGATACGCTGGACAGGAGGGGGCGGCGTTTGTGGCTTACACGACGAGCATTGCCGGTCTCCGGAACCCCAGCTAGCACCTGAGCAGACCTGTACCAGGTGATATCCCCGCCCAGGCCAGACCGCTACCAGCCGGCTCGTTAGCGGAACTCTGAGGTGGCCAGGGCCTGCTGCCAGGGGCGCCCCTTATCGATAGGCAAAGATGACCTTGTCGATCTAGAGCGGTACCTCCCCACCGTAAGTTTCCGGGCGGCTTTGAAGCGCTGTCCATGTGAATCAGCACCGGGAAAAGGCCAACCAAATTTTGCCTCTCTCTCACCATGTCGAGCACAACGGATGGCTCCAGGGCCCGACTACGTACGCAAGAATCCTCAGGCTGGTTCACCATCCCGGCCCCCCTCGCGCGATTATTCAAGAAATTCCCTCTTTTGACATATCCTCCCAATGAGCTGCCGGCTCGCTCGCCCGACGTCCGGGACGTGCCGACGTTGTACGTCTTCATATCAGACGAGGATGCTGCGAAAGGGCTGCCGAGTTTTAATCCATCCTGTCTGAGGTGGCAGGTCAGTGCTGTCGCTCTGTAATGCCGTAATGCTGTAGCACGGAGTTTTAGTAATCAAGCAGGGGTGGGCTTCGCTAGCTAATGCAGGAGTGCAGACGTTTCTCAAGCTTGCCGGCGTCGATTTTTGTCTGCGACCCTCCAACAACCATGCTTCTCCTTCCGGCGCACTGCCGTTCCTCCTGCCTCCTTCAGAGCCGAACGCTCCGAAGTCGCAGAGATCGATCCCGTCCAGTAAGCTAGAGCAGTACGGCTTAGATCACGGCCCGTCCAAGCTCCCCAGAAACCAGAGCCCGAGGATAGAAGCCTACGAGTCGTTGCTCGATCATCGTGTGCGGAATGCCTGGCTCTACACGCTGTACCTGTCACCTGCCAATGCCGGCCTCCTCACGTCTCTGTACATCGATCCCACTACCAGATCACCACTGGTGCGAGCTACACTCACATACCAATTACGACACGCTGCGGAGCTCGAGATTATCAAGTCTACGGGTAGGGATGCCATCGACCCGGCGACCTTGTATAAGGGGGCTAGAGAAGCTTTTGCCGCTCTAGACACCGTCTTAGGTGACGAGGCATGGTTTTTCGGCAGCCAAGTGCCGGGTCTATTTGATGCGACCGTGTTCTCGTACACTCACCTCATTTTACACGAGGGCTTTGCTTGGGGAAACCGTCGATTAAACGACATTGTAAAGGAGTTCCCTCGGCTTGTAGACCATCGAGACAGGATACTCCGAAGGTGTTGGAAGACTAGTACGTAATCCCGCCTTGATCAACTAGAATATTCAAGCCATTCTTGGCGTGAAATATCCAGTGGGCTTCTTTCCCACCCCACTTCGGGCTTGCGGCTTGACGCGGGACAAGGCATTGGCTGTGATTATTCGCTATGCTGTATTATATAAAGCTCGAAGAACTCTTGTGAAATTAGTCGCCAATGAGGCGAGCCCGCAATGCTCGAGTGTAATTATATGACCAGATACCCAACCTATAATCTTTCTGACCATCTAGCCTGCTCGAGTTCATTCTCGCATCGTGCTACCTCGTGACGGTGGATATGATCTTGATCAGCAAGTGATACATAGCGCAAAGCATTCGAACAGCTCATAGCCTAGGAGCCAAATGTACACCGCCGTCGACATTGATAGTAGCCCCATTAACATACGATCTAAGCACACGTCAGCACTATTGTAACCTAAGGAGAGTACATAGATTGACAAGTATTATATTACGGCGGGGGAGCAGAAATATGCAAACATATACTTACCCAGCGCGACTGGCGAGGAAGATACAAGCGCCGGCGACGTCGCCGGGTCGGCCGTGCCGCCTCATCGGATTGCCCTCTTCAATGGCCTCGCGGCCGTGCTTCATGGCGAAGGCCATCATTTTCGTATCGAAGGGTCCGCAAGCCTGGGAGCGGGGAACACAGGGGTTAGTTAGTAGACTTGAAGGGAATCTCGAGACGTGCTTTGGGTATGTAGTGTAGAGCTATATAAAGCTCCGCTAGGCGGTGGCAAAGCAAGCAAGTACTTATAGTGTTGGATGTGTGGAAGAGAAAGATGTATTAGGTAAGATGAGATTAGATGAAATAGAGGCCGTACCAGCGAGTTTACGGTGATGCCCTTCGGCCCCAGGACTTGCGACAAGTGTCGTGTGAGGTGGTGTAGACCAGCCTTGGAGGCGCTGTAGCTGTAATTCTGCGGGTTGGGAGTTAGCAATCTATCCATATCTGCGGACCAGACGTTTAAGGGCCCCTATCCATCTACTCCATCCACCCACTTCACACAACAAAGCAAGCATATAAAAACGTCTTATAAATCCCGTCGTCATCCCTCCCTCCCCATCCCCCCTCAGTCAAGCACAAACTCACCTCAAGAGCCGGCACGCTCAACCCATTGACCGAGCCAATATTCACCACAGCCGCAGGCCTATCCCCCTCCCCCTCCCTGCCCCCATCCTTCCCAGCCTCCTCCAACAACGGGAGCAATAACTGCGTAACCGTAAAAGCCCGCTGCAGATTCAACGTGAGCACCCGCCCCCACTGCGCATCGGGAAACTCCTCCAACGGGGCGCCCCACGCGACGCCGCTGTTATTCACGAGCACATGCAGTTTGGTCTCGCGGTTCTTGAGTTCACTGGCCAGGCGCTCGCATTCGGAGAGTTTTAACAAGTCTGCCGGGAGCGCGATGCAGGTTCCTGGACCCTGGGAAGTGAGTTCGGCTGCGGTGGCCGCGCAGGCGGAAGAATCGCGAGATGCGATGTATACGCGGGCCCCGTTGCGGACGAAGCCGGTGGTTATCATCCGGCCTATCCCGCGGGCGCCTATATGGAGAGGGGGGAGGTGGGTTAGTGGTGGATGGTGAGGATGAGGGGGGAGGGAGGGGATGGGGAGGGAGGAATGTACCGCCTGTGACGAGCACGACTTTGCCCTGTGAGTGAGTTAGTTAATTAGTTAACCATTTCGAGGGTGAGAATGTGTTCCATCGTGGTGCTCAATCGTGTAAGTCTGAGCTCTTCGGAAGGTATGTAAATACTTAGCTCGGTGGGATGTGCTAAACAGGTCGTTTAATGCTTACCTTGACGTCGAATAAGTTGTTGATCTCCATATTTCTACCCGAAGCTTCCAAAATTTGCCAATTGGCCTAAGAATGTGAAAGTTTACGTCGTATCTTCGTTGGGTGTTGTCAAATAAGTGATTTGACATCGTTAAATCCGTCGGTTATGAGATCGCCAGGCCCTTTGTAACGGTGTTGGTCATCAGCCGAGGCAACTCAGTGCCCAGTGTGTATTTACAATCACGCACTATTTACACTGTTATAAAACTACGGGCATACTGGAAGGTAGCATCGCCATACGGGAGCTATCCGCAAGCTACTGGTATTCTGTACCTATCGTGTAGAGCACGAAATTTTTTCCCGTTTTTTATGGATGTATAGTAGATCGTCTAGCAAGTGAAATCATATTTTATCGGAAGACCGAAAAGGCGCGAAAGTGACTACGTCATACCTAAGAATACTTGGTCTCAACGGCATTACCCGACAATCTCAAATAGAATTCGTAACTATGTCGATGCAAATTATCCTATATTCTAGACTTAATCCCATCTTGTCATAAAGATTCCGTGAGGAAGTACCACTGCCTATTTCCTAGCTCTCAACCTTGCAAAATGAATGGCACTCTCAGGAGACATAAACGTAACAGCGCTTATTACATCCTTGAGACAGTTATCGTAGTAAACCACAGTGTCAAGATCTTCATTCTCATACAAGTCTCATTAATTTCAACGGCATTAAATCGGAGGCTTCATGGGCGGTGTAGGGTAAGTTGTCTCGAACATCACGTCCTCCAGCTCCTGCAGCAGCGACGCTTCTACGCTGTCGGCAAGGGCGTCTCGGAACATGGGCTTGACGCGAATCCTCGTTAACAGCTCGATCTTTTCTTCGTCGTCGAGGAAAGAGTGTGGAAGTCCTCTGACGCGATTGATGCCTTGGTTTAGGATCATCTGCCCGTGGAATAGAGCAAGGGTTTCGATCTCTTGGATACCTGTTTCGTGTATATGTTAGAAATGAACGAATCAAACGAGCACCAAAGGTGGAAAGATATTACCGCAGTCTTTCAAACAACCTGTGCTGCATTAGTATGTCACAAGAAGTGATTGTGGGATAAGTGATTGAACGCCTACCTGGGAGACCGAATACAACTTTCCCAATCAACTGTAGCTGGAGAGCTCCTTCCAGGCTCATGGTCGGTTGGGCCCAGAGGTCGTTCTCGGGAAACGGATGTTTCGCTCTCTCGATGTCGTTCATCGCCGCCTTATACATGAGCCGATTAATCTTCTCTTTTTCCATCTTGTCATGCAGTGCTATCCAGCTCAGTTAGGTGACGAATAAGTCTTACAAATTGAATGTCACAGGGCGGATGAATATAAAGTGTCGAAGCACTTACCTTGGGCAATGATGTCTTCGGGTTCATTCCGCTGCTCCTCTAAGGCCCTCCGGAAGTACCGCTCGTCATTATTCCCGAGAACCATGAGCCTCACTCGGTGGATAAAGAACAGCACCCTCGGCGACGGATAGCGGAGGTATTCGTCGATGAGGTCCCTGCGAATTTCGTCTCGGATCTCCTCTGGCTGGCCATTTGAGTGCACATCTATCTTGATCCGTCTCTTCAACATGAGCTGGGCATTTTGCACATCTTCGAAGAATGTCTCGTTCGTACCTCCTGGAAGAGACAATGACAGTGAGTCTCTATTATAAGTTGATAAGGGAAAAGAAAGGTCAAAACATTCTGAGCAGTCTTACCGAGAGATATATAAGCGAACTTGGGCCCTCGAGATAGTTGTGGATTCTCCTGCATTTCCTTTTTGGCCGTGAGCATCCAGTCCAGCATCCCTGTTTGCAGCGACCGCTGTAGGGCTTGCATCTGGGCAAATTGCGAGGTGAATTGGGCTTCAACATCTGTCCACACTGGTTCCAGCGTCGAGCCCAGAGACTTCATCAGAGCGGCGAGGTCCATCAGAACCTTGCGTCTGGCCTCCGCGGAATCTCCCACAACTGTCTTACCAGCGGTAGCAGGAATGGTCATGTACCACTCGAGCGTCTTCAAAAAACTACCTTGGGTCTTGAAGACGATATTTGTAGAATGGTATGTATTGTCGAACAAGATATAGTTGATCTTGTTAACGTGCTCCGTGCTGACGGGAAAGAACGAGAAGCAGAACTTGTGGCTCTTCAGGGGCGAGCCATCTTCCCCGGGATGCATTTGGACCCGACCATTCACGATCTGGCTGTAGCTGTTGCGCGCTTTGCGTATAGGCAGATCAGCCAGACTGGACTGTTGCTCAGCTCCATACCAGTCGCTCACTACCTTGTTACGTTGCTCCTCTCTCCACTCTCGTATCTCCGGGTTGCTATCCTCCTCGGGCACGGGAAGTAAATTGCTGCGCAGTATGATCATCAGTTTCGGAGACAGGGGCGCGAATTCGTGGAAGCTCGTCCATCCTGTCTCGGTCGACTTGCCGGAGACCGGGTCTTGAACGAACGTGTTCGGGCCCTCGAACACGTTGTAGCTGTTGCTCGTAAGGATGAATTCGTCTTCCGGGTTGGATGGTGTGCAGATGGCCATGTACATCATCTCCGAGTGCATGAGAAACCACATGGCGTCGTCTTGATACATGTCTTTAATCAATTGCTGTTGCCAGTTCTCTGTGTCCATCTTCAGATTCATGATCGTCTTCAAGCCGTGAAACCACACGTCGACGGGTCGCTTGAGCTTCTTATCTTCCATGTATTTATGCAGCCGCTCTTTATCGTTGAAATTGTACTCGTCTGAGCTGTCATGGTGAAAGCGTTGGTGGAAGGTCGATCCGCGATATTTGAGAATAAAAAGGAATTTGCGGATCGAGTTTCGCTCTTCGCGTGTCACCCATACACTCGGATCTCCAGATTCGAATGCTTTGACGATCTTGCGGAATACTTGATTACTGGCGGTTAACACTTTTCTTTCGGGATATTTTCGGGAGACCTAAGCGCCCCTTAAGCACACATATCGAGAGATGTTGAAACGAGGGTACCTCTTGACCGGATTAATGGATAGAGATAATGGTACTACTCACTAATGCTGACATGATTTTCCAGGTTGCCCAACATCTTCTCGATCTCTCTTTGCTGGGCTGTGGGCTTAGCTGTGTCTTGGTACATATCATATTGCCCGAATATCCGCGCCACTTTCGTCTCTTCAATGGCGACCGGGTCAGCTTTCAAGTTGACATTATTCACGACTTGATCGCCGCGATATGGGGCGTCTTTCTTATTCTTCTTGCCCTTCTTTGTACGTTGCGGTCCAGAGTATTTGTGAGCGAAGTTCCTCAGCATGAATTGAGGAACAAAATGTTGATATTCAGGCCTAGAGCCAGCAGTGTGTGCTTGGTTCGCCATGATCGCAAGACCTCCTGTTCCAAGATTCTAAGAGGAGTAATAGCTAATACACAGGATATCCGATTAGAGGTGGCATTTAAAAGTTTAATATGCTGGACGTTTCCTTATGGAAATGAATGCCCGTTTGAAGGTTGGGCGACCATGTCAGACGGCCGCTCCCAACGAGGCAAACCGCGTTGCAACCGGCGGGGTTTCATACCACTCGCACATGAAACGAATCGGGTGTGATAAATGGCTGCCAAGCCACAACAGCGTTTGCTTAATGGAAGTTTGGTGATATATCATGTCTTCGAGGCTGACGGCTCCAAGCCAAACCTCTCAACACCATCGAGACAGCAGTATAGGATAAATTGCACTGGATCGCTCTCAATTTTGGACTCACTAAGCGCAAAATAGTAATAGATTCACAACTACTATTTACTGTGTGCAAAACGTTACAAACGGCATCTATGCGACACATCTATACTAGCCAATCTTGAGCTTGGAGACTTTTGTGCAGCGTACAGCACAGCGTAGTCGCATAGAGAGCCACTCTCGAAGGAAATAGTTTGCGCACCTATCATCCAGGGTCATGTTCTAAATCGAGATTGCGCAGGGGAGAGCCTCGTTCATTTTTGATTTGAATTCTCCTCGATTGGCAACTGAATCGAAACATTCTGTTCCTTATAATAATGTTTCGTCATCCCTCTCTTCAAGTTCTGCGTGATTATCAGTATCGGTAGCACGTACTTCAGTTTGATGATTTGAAGTGCCCACCTTTCCAAGCGTTTGTTGAGGCATGTATAGCTTGCGTCGCAATGCTGACGAGATCCGCAGACAGCTCGTTTACATCATGAAGTCCTTAAATCAAATTCATGACAGTGTACGAAGTAAACTCCGGCAGATGTCGGAGAAATGTTCTTGTCATCATGCAAGTGAGTGGACAGGAAGCTTGCGCGTCTAGCGCTTCATGCGCAAGTTGACGATGCTTACAACTTACCTGACGGTAGTAAGTAGGCACCATGCATGCGCTAGTAGGTAGGACTTTAGGGCAGTTGGGGGCCTAAACGTTAGCTAAGCTGGGGTGGCGGAGGCCCCGGGTTAGAGTTAACCCCACTATCGTGAGATATATGACAGCGGGGTCCCAACTCAGAGAGCTGTTTTCATGACTTTTCAACAACAATATTAGCAACAATGGCGAATGCAAACGATAAGTCGATGCTCGCCAAATTCTTCGAGAATACATCACCAAAAGAGCACCCGAACTTCTGGGCAAAATGCTGGGAGGAAAAAGTGACGCCGTGGGATCGCGGAGGGCCCAGCATAGCGCTCTACGACCTGCTGAATGAGAACCCAGACGGTGTAATCCCTCTGCCGAGTGAAAGCTCGCCCAAGCGCGCTCTGGTTCCTGGCTGCGGCAAGGGCCACGACGTTTTGCTACTCAGCTCTCTTGGGTATGATGTCTACGGCTTAGATGTCACTACTCAAGCAATCGATGCAGCGAGAGAAAATGCCGAAAAAGCGTTGGCTGGGGGCTTGTATAAGACAGAGGGAGGAGGCAGGCGAGGTGCAGTTTCGTGGATCTGCCAGGACTTCTATGCTGAGAAGTGGGACGATGTCCCAAGAACATTTGACCTTATCTTCGACTATACGGTAAGAATGAAATGGTTCTAGTTGCGCGTCTTCCTTCTTTTCGCGCAATGATATAGCTTAACAAGTATTAACGATGTTACGATGACGATAGTTTTTCTGCGCCATGCCACCCTCTGTGCGGCCAGCCTGGGCGACCAAGATAAAATCCTTGCTGGCCCCCGGCGGCAGACTGATCTGTTTGGAATTTCCATCTGAGAAGAAGTCGAGCGAGCCAGGGCCTCCTTGGGCTTCGCCTCCAGCGGAGTATATCGGCTACCTCTCGAACCCTGGTACGAAGCCGCCGACGGATGAGCACGGGGGGGTTATTGCAGGACAGACGGAATCAGCTGCGCCTAATGGAATTAAGAGGCTTGTGCATATCAAGCCGAAACGAACTCATGCGGGCGGAACGAAAGATGGTCGGGTGCAGGACTATATATCAGTATGGGTGCACGCAAATGAGTAATCACATGCTGTTGGCGAAGTAGGGGGTAGAATTGTACTGTACGATGTTAGAAGTGTCATGAACATGTAACTCCACTCCATAATTACAATTGACTAGACAGATATAGATCGATCACTGCGATTGTCTGGCCGTTCCTTCTCTTTGAGGTAGCTAGAATTGATGTATCGTGATCTATCGGAGCTTTTACGCTGCGTCGACATCTCTGTTTGAGCGGCTCAAGGTAGCACATCAACATGATAGGCAACGGCTTGGCCTAATCATCAAGTACTCCATAATGTAATGCACCAGGTCTCCCCCGAACTCGACCTTTTTTTGACGCCAGACCACACACCTTTTTCAAGCTCTTAAAACGCCATAACACCACGTCAGTCACAAGTACTTAGAGCGGCAATCGCTCGTGCTTGAAGTTTTTCTTCCCTTCCCCTTCGCCGTATACGGCCGTAACATGTCCCTGGCCACGGATCTTGTACTTGTAAATCATCAAACCCTCCAAGCCTACGGGGCCACGAGAGTGGATCTTGTTGGTGCTGATGCCGACTTCGGTGCCGAATCCGTACCGCATTCCGTCAGCAAAGCGTGTCGATGCATTCCAGTAGACGCCCGCAGCATCGACGCCTGACATGAACTTCTCAGCAAGATCTTTTGACGATGTCAAGATTGCGTCCGTATGTTTGGAGCCGTGGATGTTGATATGTGCGATAGCTTCGTCGATGTCTGCTACGGCTTTCACCGCTAGTGTTAAACTGAGGAATTCCGTGTCGAAATCCGCATCTGTCGCGTCTTGTATTTTGGCCGAGAGGTCTGATGACAATGCGCTGACGAGGACCTGCTTCGTCGCCCCGTCGCAGTGGAGCACCACGCCCTTGGCAATCAGGGCGTTGGCGACGGTGGGGAGATGGCTTTCAATAGCAGACTCTTGGACGAGAAGCGTCTCTAAACTGTTGCATGCTGCGGGATAGCTCGTCTTAGAGTCCACAATGACCTCAGCGGCCATCTTCGGGTCAGCAGATTGCTCAAGGAATATAGAGCATAGACCATCCGCGTGCCCAAGAACCGGAATCTTGGTATTGGACTTGATGTAGCGAACCAGCTCATTCGAACCCCGCGGGATGACGAGGTCGATGAACTGATCTAGATCTAGTAGTTGAGGGATCACGTCTCTCGTGGTAACTAGTTGAATGGCGTTGTTTGGCACCTGCGTCTTTTCTAGTGCTGCTGATATGACCTTGGAGATGGCGATGAAAGACTCAGTCGACTCCTTGCCACCTTCTCATGGTTAATGAATATTCGATTTGAAAGACAGTACGTCGATCTTACCTTTTAATATTGCTGCATTGCCTGATTTGATAGCAAGCGATGCGATATTGGCAATGACCTCGGGGCGGGCCTCAAATATGATGAGCAATACACCGATCGGACACGTCACCCGTGTCAACTCCAAACCATCGTCCAATTTCGTCCGCAGCGTAATTTTCCCAACTGCATTCTAGTTAACTCGCGATCGCGACCAATGCTGCAGACGTAGCGCAAGAAAAGGGCAGATGCACCTGGGTCTTCGAGCTCTCGCACATCCTGGATTCCCTTCAGCATATCCTCCCATTTGCCCTTCTTGCCGAGGTCTAATCTCGACACCAAGCTCTGGCTCAGCTGGCCGTGCTCGGCAGCCTTCCGTGCAGCCTCTAGGTCCCGCGCATTGGCGGCGAGGATGTCGTCCTTGGCCTCGGAAAGCGCTGCGTGGATGGCGGCCAATGCATCGTTTCTTGCTGCCGCGGGGAGAGTCGCGAGAATGTGTGATGCGCTCTTGGCTTCTCTCGCCGCGTCTGTTGGTGATGCACTTGTCAGTGACATTTTTTGCAAATTGATTTGCTGGGGATCGTTAATGAAAAGCAATAGGTTTATTGCCCGGTATGTTGAAATGTGAAGTGAGTGGCGAGCGGAACCGGCCTGAGTCAAAAATTGGTACTTTGTACCTCGACTCTGGTGGCTCCGAATTTCGCAATCGTCGTATCAGTGACCATTTCGCAACGCCAAACTTCCATATAGCAAGTCGTACGCTCACACAACCATATTAAATGTCTCAGCTAGCAATGAATTAGGCTGAGATAATTCTGCTACTCGTGAAATAAATCTGAGTCCATCATTAGGACGCCGCAACTACTTATCATTTAGAATCTATTCATTCAAACTCTATTGCGGCCACACATTAGTACTCTGCGGAAACAGGGAAAGGAATAATTTTGATCGACATACCAAGGATTCTAGGTAACTGATATATTGAGATAGGGCGTGTAAACTAGCAAGGGGGCTTTCAATTGATTTTTTTTTAGCTCTGCTTTCGCTCTATAACCTGGAATTGTTCGCGGTCTCCTTGGCAGACCTAGTAGCTAGACAGCAGGCTTGTTTTCCGCACTCTCTTTGCATGAATATATTTATCAGTTTGCTGCTTGACTATATATGTGACCTCAATATGTGATGTATTTATCTGGTTCAAGCGTGCGATCTGCTTCATTATTCACATCGTTGGCAATGTTCTTTACCATAACTCAAAACTCGATTCCTTGAGATGATACCAAACGATAGTGTCTTAATTGAACAGAATAAGTCGAAATATATGAACAATAATTGATGACAGAGAATAAAGATTCCCGAAATAAGTTGAAACAGTCTTTTCAATACAACTCATCAGTCTCCCTCGGCCGTTTTCCAACCATCGCCGTCATCTTCATCTTCATCGTCTTCTCTGCTCTCGGCGTCGCAGGGAGTCCGATTCATCTGAAGAACCCCGAGCAATATATCCTTTTCGTCAAATTTGATCTCACGGATAGGCTCTGCATCGCTTTCCTTCCAGTTCTTTAAGTCACCAGAGCCAGGTGTCGGCAGCTCCCAGGTTATCCCCTCTTCGTCAGATGGAGAGACAAGCATTCTCTCTCGGGAAACCTCAATGAACTCTTCGATAGACTCGATCGCGAGGTCTAGCCTGCCTGCTCGAACATCCAACCCGATAGCCCTGAAGGTTTCCGCTTCATGCTCAATCCTTGCTTTTAGCTTGCTTTCCGTTAATTTTCTTAGGTCCTCCTTGGCCAACGCGAGATCCTGAGCGCGAATCCTGGATATGATGAGCTCTAGTTCTCCGATCTCTTGGGTTAGCATACGATCTCGAATGCCGCGAAGGAGATTTTCGAATGCGGTCAACTTTGATTGGGAGAATAGTTTCTCGCCTCGTTCTTTTTCATAGTAATTGTCCCACGGGAAAAAAGGCGGCTGTTTCGTAAAGTCTCCAGGTCGTCCGAAATATCTTCGACGCGTCATTCTCAGCGAATGTAAATGTGTGAATCCTTTATTTTCCCTTGTCCGGACATCGATACAGCTAATTTCAGCTTCTGCTGCCAGCTGACATGACAGTTGATCTCCATCCATAGCAATGCGGTGTAAAAGATTCAACCCGTGGCGATTTACCATGTTTAAACGAGCGCCGACCTTCGAGAGGAATCTCATCAGGGTCACGTTGCGGCCGATAATCGCCGCCATTAAAGGGGTATACCCCCAGTAAGCTGTCCCATTGATTAAATGCGCTCCTCCGGCTCTAAAAATCATCTCGTATAGTTCCCATACATCGTCTCTGTGAGACTCATGGTGGCGGAAAAAAAACCACACATCCATGGCGTTGCTGCTGCTTAGCGTTTCCATACTAACCTTTCTGCTCAATAGGATCTTCGCGAAGCGGATCCCACAGACATCCCCGTGATATATGTTACAAATTGCCACCGTAAGCGGTGAATGACCGTAATAGTCTTCGACATTAGTATCGCAGCCCTTTTCTAAAAGTAGCTCTGCAGATGACCAGGCACGATTTCTAATAGCAACATGCAGCGGTGTTTGGCCGTAGTCATCCTTCGCATGAAGTAAACCTTCGAATTCGGCCAATCTTGTGACAAGTTCCACAGCATTGAACACACAAGCCCAATGAAGCAGTGTTCGGCCGGCGCCAATCCTCGTAGTCAGTATATCAGGTGTATCTATAAGCAATCGATCCCACTTTTGGATGGGATACTTTATATAAGCGACCTGGTGTAATACGACTTCATCATCTTCCGCCTCCATAGATCGAACGAAATTAGCTAGGTGGAACCTGTCACTCGGAGAAAGCTTGACTGACGGCCCGTGATAAAGGGAATGTCCGCGTAGAAGAGTCAGATTGGCGTAACGCGCCACGTTCCTATGATGAAAGAGTTAGGTACTCATCATTGGGAATTCTTCGGATAATACTAACCGTCCCCAATCTGTTCCTCGAATAAGACCGGGCCAAGTAGTGATACTATACGTGGGTAGTGAAAATCCATCAAACCACATAATTCTCTGTGAATAGATGAGAAACTAGTGTCTTGCTTGCATGCTGTTTGTGTCATATTTTAACTCACCCATAAAACCTCTCCATCCTCAGCTGTTATACTCGACCCGTAGTATGATAGCCATTGATTTAGATATTGCGGCAAGCCTAAAAGGCACAACCGACGTAACTGACAAAAGGATTGCCAGGTTGATGGCAATTTGATAATCGAAGTGAGCGACAAGTGTATGTTAAGAGGAAATCCAAATGTGAGTGTTCCCACTAAGGCTAAGTTTTGTAACCATATAGGAATGCGAACTCCTAGAGTGGTGAAAGATCGTACTGAGGCACAACAGTTCATTTGGCATACATTGCCTACGACGGTCTGCGACTTATACGACAAGTAGCCGCCACCTGGAAGGCGAATGCGCCAATAGTAAACATCCTGTCTTGATATTTGTCCGGTATGGCAAAAACAGTCACACCGACGACCTACGGGCTTCTCAGCTGTTGCATTTGGACTTGCTGATGCCGTGTCACTCTTTGTCACTATAGCTCTCTCTTCAGCTGGACTTAATGGAGGGGTTGTGTTCTTCTCGCTTGGGGACGGTAAAGAATCTAATTTTTGCGGCGATTGTTCTTGGCTTTGGGAAACTTGAGATTGTATGCGGACGAGTATTTGCCCTTGTTTACTAGACGGGTGTTAGTGATTACTAGCCAAATGAACGGAATGTGAGATATAGGTAGCAGTACTAAGTGAACCGGTCCCGAAATAGGTCGTAAAGCCCTCGCAGACATTGTTGTTGTTTGGAACATTCTTCCCGTAACCTGGCGACATGGTTACGCTTTCGCCACCACCGTAGCTTTGATACCTTCAAGTTATTGCCGTTGTTGGTGAGACACCAATCGGCCATTCCCTGTAATTCAGCTACCAGAATTTCCATATCTTTTCGAACGAGTTTGAGGTTCGGAGGTTCGTCGACCCGCAGTGGAAAGGGGTTGTGTTCGCCAGAGAAGAGGTCAATGTTTTCCTTCATAAGCTGGTAGAATCCATATAGACCTTCTAACTATTAAAGAGTAAGGTTTCGATGAACAGAGTTAAACCCCAGTTTTCTTCTTACCTCGTTTATCAAAGCTTCAATCTCATCACTTGCGTTTGTGAATACCCTCAGCGTATTGATGATCTTGGGCACGGTCCCGATAGCTTGTCCGATCGCGACAAAACTGGCGATAACACTAATAACTTCCATTCCGGCCGATCCAAGTATTCCAATCTCTAGTTTCAAGCTGAAGCGTATTTCCGACGACAGAAGAGGGTCTTTCGTTCGTTGTCTCGCTTCGCACTAATGTAGATAGGGGATCTACGAAGAGAAGCATTTTAGATTGCGGAGAGCCTGCATTAATCGTGGCGGAAAGCTCGAAGGAGGCCAATCAGTCATTCTAGCAAATCGGCGACGTCGTCGTGTTGGGCGTTTTCGTGTACGATAATACCCAAAATTGCACATTGCCTACAGTCCAATTGAGGGCTGACTGCCGAGACCATAGTCCTACCTTGGCTGCTAAACGAGCCTATGTAAGGAAGGCAACGAAAGGTAACTCATCCTCGATTATCCCACTTTAATTCAATATATTTACATATCGAGAAACGAATTCAAGTGAAGACATATTGTGACAGAGCGAGTGGGTTAGCATGGAAGTCTAGTTGCTTCTAGCCTTTGCTTTTGGTCTATAAAGCCATGAGTTGCTCCCAGTCCCCGAAGGAGACTTAGTCTCCAGATAGTAGCCTGAATTTTACCTCACTTTTCTTGAATATATTGCCAGTTCGTTGCTTTGCTACATATTTGATCTCACTATGTGATATATTTATGTGGTGTTAGCATGCGATCTGCTGTAATATCCTCATCAATTAGAAAAACTGCTAGACTCGCAAAGCAGGAATATATAACATTAGCCAGAATATCATACTTACCGTCCTAGAGAAGGTTAGCCGCCTTCATCCGAACATTGCCTCATTAGGCTCCTATGACCGAAGGAATTATGTAGGTACTATGACGAGAGAAAGATGCCTTGCCATCGATTGACTTTGGTAATATTCGAAATCCATTCTCGCCCTACCGTCTACCAGCACCTGCACCATACCGTAATCCTCTTCTGTCTATCTTCGCAGATTGTAAACCTGCATAGAACTTCTATACTTCTACAGCATTGGTGGCGCTATGGCCAGCGCGTGAAGTATTATATTGTCATACAAAGCCCGGACCCTTGCATCTCGGGGGGCTTTGACAACTTGGAGTTTGAACTTGTAGTTTTCAGTCGTGTCAGCAAATCAATTGACATATTATGCATGGTGTTGATAGTGACTAGAAAGTGATGAAATCTCAGCTAGCTTAAGCCACCTACTCCAGAGCTTGGTAGGTTAACGTAATAGGTATTCCAAGCCAAGCTTTTTTGCCTGTTTGATCAAGCACGCTGATGCATTGTACTTATGTGCAGTATGATATATGCCTAGGTACTATTTCCTAGGCAGGTAGGACACTGCATGATCTATGCCCAGATAGTTGGTATCATTTGGAAACACAGCTGCTACAAAGCAGAGATGGCAAGCATATCTAAGACTCGAGAGATAGTTTTCTAGATCGAAATTGATCACCCAAAAATGGCTCTGACGCAGAGAAACATGCATAAGCCCCAAGCACCCTTGTGGCGAATGAGGACATCACCAGCAAAGGCCTGTGCCGGCTCGGGCCTATGCGATTCAACTAGAACATTGTGCTAATTGGGACAAATCAACCAAACCTACCCAGTATGCGGCAAGATCTCGTCCGTAAAGTTTGACTCACGGCAGTAGATCAAACATCAACTCGAGAAAAGCGAATCGGATGCAGAACCTGCCCATACAACTTCTTTATAAGAAGTTGGTACTCGTGCAAAGGCGACAACATGCGGTGACTATTTCCGTATCGCGGGGAAATGTAACCATAGTGAACACAAGATCGGATGGGAGACATAATAGTCTCTCATCTGGTCTGGATCAGACGCCGATCTTTAGCTACACTTGCAAGCTGAAAGCTGAAGACCATCACACACAGCGCAGGCAAATGCAGTAGTGTACCGCTTGAATCTTGAACATGTCGAAGCCTCAGGCTCGTAAATTTCGTATAGGGGAACATGTCGTATTTTGACGTGTTTTACCTATACCGCTTCGAATAAACCATGACACAATTTTTCCTCATTGTAGTTAACATGCATGTTCGTCCTTGTGTGATCCAGACAATAGCGTCTGTTTCTTGGTACCATGCCGCGATCTCCGGTCTCCCACGGGCTCATGGCTGATACGCAATTGATAGAGTCAATATTGACAGACCGAATCGGTCGCAGAGATAAGTCGAAGATGAGCCATTACACTCTCAGGGTATATTTATGAGCCATCGATGTATATAAGCATGACATCTACCTCTGAGAGAGTCAAGGAATCAAGATCACTCACCTCTTTTACATTTGAGTCTACTCTCCAGTCAAGCTCTCTCATCCTGAAGACCCCCTCACGCAAAGCTTGAATTATCACTAGTATTAGGCTCGCAGATCTACTTCGAAAATTCCTATTCACCATTAACACCATGACGGACCCGTATCAGACGTTGATCAATGGCAGCGTATGTTGACTGAGAGCCTTTCATCATTATGGGTATGCAGTATATTGACAGAAGTCTACAGAAAATGCCGCTCTGCGGCTTCGGCATTTGGCAAATTGATGCCACGAAGTGTACTGAAGCAGGCAAGTATACTCCAGGATCGAGATGGGTATGATTATGCTAATCCTCGAGTGAATATAGTGTACAATGCTATCAAGGCTGGGTACCGTTATATTGACGGTGCATGGGACTATAAGAATAGTAAGGAGGCAGGCCTAGGTGTGAAGCAGGCGATCAAGGAGGGCATCGTCAAGCGCGAAGACCTGTTCATCTGCACGAAGTTGTGGAACAACTACCACAAGTACAAACATGCATGCGAGATGCTTGACCTTGAGCTCGAAGCTTGGGGTCTCGAGTACTTCGATCTTGTCTTGATCCATTTCCCCATCGCTCTTGAATTCATCCCTTTCGCTGAGCTCCGCTATCCGACTTTCTGGCGCGACAGGGTATGAGTAGTCCCTATCCTATCTGAAAAATCAATGACTTAATGTCTTTCAGGATCAGAAGATACTGGCACACGGCGACAAGGTGCCCACTTCCGAGGCATGGAAAGCCCTAGAGGACTGGGGAGACGATGGAAACAAGATCAGGAACCTTGGGCTCTCCAACTTCTCAGCTCAGCTGATCTACGACGTCAATTCGTACGCCAAAACCCCAGTATCGGTGCTGCAGATTGAGCATCATCCGTACTTGACGCAGCCAGAGCTCGTCAAGATGGCTCAAGAGAATAATATTGCCGTGATCGCTTACTCGTCGTTTGGAGGACAGAGTCACGGAGTCATAGTCAAGCCACTGCTCGAACACCCTGACATCGTGACCATCGCCAAAGCCCATGGCAAGACACCTGCTCAGGTGCTGCTGCGCTGGGTACATTACCCCTATGTTTTCTCATCTTAGTTCTATCACAAGACAATAGCTAATCATGAATGCCATAGAGTTCTCAGCAACATATTACGGTCATTCCGAAATCGACAACCCCGGCTCACATGAAGGAGAACCGGGATCATCTTCTCTTCGACTTGAAACCGGACGAGCTCAAGAAGATCGATAGCTTGAATAACGGAACGCGCTACAACGATACCGCACAGTTCGGGTTCCGGATCTTCGCATAAGAGGAGTTCGAATAGAAGGTTGATTAGTGTGATGGTGATTACTTAGGGATCAGGTCTGGAGATGCTAGACGACAGTGTGTATCTAGATAGATAGATCCGTGACTAAGAATGATGCTACAGCCAGCTGTCCCTTCAGAGTTTCGCCAAGCTGGCTATCACACATAGGATAGAGTTCATTTGCTCGACGGCGAAAATCTCCGGTCCCCAGAATCTAGGTAGCAGCTGAGAGTAGCGCATGCGGCATGGCCCGTCCCGCGGCCCACAGGTAGGTCCCTAAGCAGACATTGAGGTGCATCGCGAAATTTTGGGGTAATTACCGGTAGATTATTGAAATACCAGCAGTCTAAACACAAATGTTCAAGAGGTACAAGTATGAACAAAAAAAGTTAAATAGTCTTCTTACTCGCGTATTAGAAGAAGTGTTTCCCAAACCCAGGATATTTAAATGGCGACTCTAGAGCTTTTGTGCAAAGGACTTCAAAGTCCAATAAAAGCCTTGAGCACTGCTGCACTGTGGGGCGTGAGGCGCTAGGTATCTGGAAACTTCACCGCTGGACAGAACAACTGGAAAACTTCCCTTTTACAACAATCACTCACGCCCGGCCATTTGTTAGATCTTGCTACAAAATCCATCAATATAGGTACATACATACTTCGTATCCTTGGGTATCTCCATTCACCGGCCCATCAACACGAAATATCTATTCATCCGATGCTACGCCTGTACAGTGGGGTGTAGGAAGTCTCCAGACAACTCCACAAATCTTTCGTCCACTTTCCCCAACGAAACCCACACAACTTCCCGACACATATTTTGCTCCATTGTCACAAGCAAGCCTATTTGACCAAAATAACTCGACATCATGCCTTCAGCCCCTCGAACGAATCGTATGGAGACCACTGTAGCGCAGCGCGCAGCTATTTGGGCCCTCCATCGTGCTGGCAAATCGCTCTCTGAGATCCAGAAGCTCGAAAACATACCAAGATCAACGGTGTGGGATACGGTCCAACGGTGCAAACAGGATGTGGCCAACGGGATCCAACCTACCTTTGAATCAAAGCCACGCACAGGGAGACCTAAAGATAAAGGATAGCTGTACTCCGTACGCTATACCCACCACCTTCTACGGAGTACGAGCTGTAGTTAACGATCGAAAAGCATGTTTAGAAGCCCTCTGCACGCCATCGGACCCGGGGCACGGAGGACGATAGTTCAAAGCTGGTCAGAAATAGAAATTTCGGGTTTAGGAAATCCAGTTTTGGCTAGTCGTATTTTGGGTTTCGCGATTTTCTTCTTATTGCTGCAGTTCGCGGTATCAGGGCCACATTAAGCGCTGTACCCAGACAAGTGATAATGACATTTTCCCCCCGTAAAATCTAGTCACTCTTCGGGAAAGGTCAGTTTACAATATTCAACTGCAAAGATTGCAATGGCTGCCTGATTGATCATCCAGTTTTCTCCCGGCGTTGGTCAGTGCCTACGGTGATTCAGCAACGTATTGTGCCTACCTCATAATTATGGTAAGCAGTTCAATAGTCAACTACAGTAACCTTACTGTTTCGGGAGCTTCCCTTTAGCTAGCCCAACCTAGACAAAACAAAACAAAACAAGCCCTGCCGGGACAGCATGCCTATCCGTAAGGAGGTGCATCATCTTCGATCACAATGATGTTTGTCCATCTCGCCCGATTGACAATTCTTGGGGTATTGCATAATCCGCTTCTCCGCGTCAGCGCAAACCAATACGGACATAATCACGTTCCTGTGCAGAAGGACGAGGATCTCGTTGCGGCCCATTTCCCAGATACCGATGATGTACTACTATCTCCGGCTTTCTTGAAACCGGAGAGCGTACTTGACGGCTTTAAAGACGGTACAGACGGTCCAACAGATGATGCGACCCTTGGTATATACGCTCAATTCGCACTCTGCAGATAGTGACTAGCTTACCGTATATAACCAGACAAGTTTCTGCGATCAATCGCCGATAGGAACGACTGGGTTGAATACCACCAAGCTAATTTCACTTCTGAAGAAGGCCGTCTGTTTCCATATGTGTATCTATCACGAGACTCGGAAGTATTCAGACATAGAGATGACCCAAAGCTTCGGGTATGGATCCAGGGGGGCGTCCACGGCAATGAGCCCGCGGGAGATCAAGCCGTGTTAGCTCTCCTTGGAAAACTAGACGCGGATCAGACCTGGGCGGAATCACTCTTGGAGCGAATGGACATCATATTGTTCCCTCGCTATAACCCCGATGGCGTGTATTATTTCCAACGCGAGCTCGCGTCCAACCTGGACCCGAACCGTGAACACACGAAGCTTGCGCGGCGGCAGTCTCGAGGCATCAAGCGGCTACTGAGCTCGTTCTCGCCTCACATCACCGTTGACATGCACGAGTTTACCGGCACTCGTATAACAGGCGGACACTACAAGCATGGCAGTAAGAGAATGACCGAGTCCTCGTCATTCGCGTGCTATTACTGATGGCAATTGTCTTGCTTAGTGGATGCGCTCATTGCTACCGGGAAGAATCTGAATACACATGCAGATATCCGGAATATGTCTGAAACTCTCTTCGCAGCTGGCATTGCCAAACGACTTGAAGCTGCTAGTTTCCGATGGGAGCCTTATTTCACAGCATCGTGGAGCGATGTTCCTGGAATCACGTTGGCAGAGGCTGGAAGCGATGCAAAAGCCGGGCGTAATAGCTACGGTTTAATGCAGTCGATAGCGATCCTAAATGAAGTCCGCGGCATTCGTCTAGCAGATCAACACTTCCAGCGGCGCGTAGCAACTGCCTTGACGATGGTTTCGGCTATCCTTGATATTGCCCTTGGGAACGTCGATGAAGTTTATTCTACAGTTAGTGCGCATTTGGGTGGAATGACATAGGAAACCCGCTAATCGTATGTAGATTGAGACCGCGATCAAGAAGTTCATCGCCAGTAACGACGACATAGTGGTCACCGATTACAGGAACCTCGTGAACCGGTCTATCTCATTCATCGATATAACAAACGGGAGTTTAGTCCAACTTCCCGTAAACTGGCTTAGTACCACTCCAACGGTGGCAACATTAACCAGGGCGCGTCCAGAAGCATATCTGATACCGCGCGCGTGGTCTCATCTTGCTAAGCGCCTAGAGGACTCCGGAGTCATCGTCGAGAGTCTCGACTATGAGTATCACGGGACCGTGGAAGCGCGAAATATTACATCGGCCTCGCTAGACGAGAGGTATTTCGAGGGCGCAGTCCGTGTAACAGTGACTACGGAGGCGTATCAAAAGGAGGTGCGTCTTCCCGTCGGGAGCTTTCGTATAAGTACGAGGCAGAAGAACGCGGCACTGGCTTTCGTCACACTCGAACCTGAGAACGTTGACTCGTACGTTCGATTTAACCTCATCCCAGTCCAAACAGGGGATGAGTACCCTATATTTAGGGAGTTGTCAGTGCCAACGAAAATAGGTTGGCCGGATGAGGATGAACTGTGATACTACACTAGGTATGGTTAGAATATGGACGACGAGTAAGACGCAGGCCCACCAGTAGAATTAGCTTCATCATACTTCGTATTAGCGTCTCAATTGTATTCTAGCTCCAGGGACCCTCGAAGCTAAGTCTCGCATCGCGAAATATATGTTTTACTTAATATTCTAGATGTAGTAAGCACGTGACGACAAGTCGTGTATTGATCACGATCCGTTAGAACTACCTACACGACTGAATACTTCTATAGAATCTCCTCTATTTAGTCAATGCGCTTAACAATCAATCTCATAGTAATACGGTGACCGCTTGTTTTCAACAGTCCCAATTAGACACTTTCGGCTCGGATATAAGTCAAGAGCAGCGGCACTATATTTTCCCTTGCTGGACCCGCCCTTGACCTTGTCAGTCCCGACCTTTTCATGCCCATTTTTGATCGGCACCAGTCGTCTACTGAACAGGATATCCCTGCATGTATGTAATGCGGCAACCCCTTACCGTCAACACTTCGCTGGTCCAAGCAATCTATTACCTTATCTGCTCTCTGCGTTTCTACTTATCATCGGTGAAAAGAAAAGCAAAGGCATGGAGAAAAAGAAAAACGAAGGTAACATTTAATTATCTACCGCAATCGCAACGGATGCGGCACTTGGCCTGCCGATTTTGGCGCAATGCGACGCTCGCTTGGTAGATACGGATGGGATATCTCGGGTAGCATCCGGGCGGGCGTGGATCCCCTCACCCACGTCCTGCGGAGCCGAGGTCCCAGTCCCCAGTGACGACCATGACTGCATTTCCGGTTATGCTCTGGTCAGCCCTAATCTCCAATCTTGACTACTGTACCTAATTAATCTAGCATCCGATTTCGACTGACTATGCACCACACGAAAAAGCACGTATTGTAGATCAATTCAACGGTTCAGGATTTAAGAGATTTAGTTCAGGCCGTTGAGTCCGTCTAGTATATAAGCTCTAGCTTAGTGTATGAGATCTCGTTTAAAGACGTAATTAGTCTGGTCTATGGTGACAGTATAGGGCCTAGTTTGAAGGATTTAGGGTAGGCCAGTCAGGTCACTGTCAGGCTGGGAGGGTCTGGAAAAGAACATTCCTTCAACCCCCATCCCCACAACTCTATCTTTCTGGGTAGTCACAAGACGAGCGGTATCCGGCCCTATCAGTGTGGTGAAGCAACGGTCCCACCGAGTCCGTCCCTCAAACGGCAGAGGCAGAGGACGGTTGGCATTTTCGTCTTATTTCCGCTTTCCGCAATCTCTCGCGGCTCGCGATGCGGCGTTTTGCTCTGATTCAGTATTCTGTGTACTTACTTGGAATTGTATGGACTTCGCAACTAGTGAGAACATTGGGAAGAGGTTTGATAATTTCTGGTATTTTAGCACAAGGCATTGTCATCCCTAGCGGCAAACAAGTGAATAATATTACAATGCCTTTAGAACCCAATTATTAGTCCCTTCCATGGCGAATTTCCGTTTGTTGATGACGCATGACCATTTGTAATGTACAAACAAAGGGAGAACCTGACATAGCATAGCTAGTATAAGACCGAGTGCCGAATCTACTGCAGTGTATCCTCACCCGATGTCGGTTGTTCCCGGCCAACTTCTAGATAACTAGGAAAATGTGCCGTGTTCCCAACTAATTTTCTCTCGTTCATTCTAGCTGCACACTAATTATACATTCTGTAGACCAGAAAGAAAAAGAAAGAGAAAGACTTTGAAAGTGTAAATCAGAAACATGCCGGACCAATCGCCAAGAGGCGAAGAAGGCGAGCCGAGTCCAAGTACTCGGCTGTCAGAAGAACAACGGAGACGGGCGAGCGACACGGGCACCGCCACGACGACGGCGGAGGCGGAGAAGCGATCATCGGTGGACGAGGAGCCCATTGAGTCCACAATTGCCTGCCCGCCACGAGCCCACGATCGGGCGCCAAGCGAGAAGGACGGAGATGGCGTCGGCGTCGGCGTCGGCGTCAGCGGCGATGGGGCCTTACACCCCGTGCGGTCTACGGCATCGTCCTCGGTGCCTCGACGCGCGACGCCCATACCGAAAGAGGACCGGCGAGGATTACTTCCCTGGCTTTCGCTGGTCCAGGAGGTCGACAACCCAAAATACTATCCCAACAGCATCAAATGGATGTTGACCATCTTCGTGGCCGCGGCTGGGTGTGTGGCGCCGATGGGCTCTGCGATCTTTTATCGTCAGTCTTTTCTAATTCTCTTGCCTTCTCTACCCTTTATTTTCAGTTTTTCTCTTCCTTCCTGTCTTCTCCATCCCCTTTTCTCCTGCCCTTTGCTCTCTGATTCCCCGTCTCCCCGTCTTTCTCGCCAGCCCCCCTATCTCCACACTCACGCTGCATCACCACCATCACCACCACCAATATGACAACCACTAACACACCCGCACTCCAGCCTCTCTAGGAGAAATCGCCTCGGACCTAAAAGTGTCCAAGACGGTAGTCAACCTCTCCATCGCAGTGTACATGCTCGCCATGTCCATCTTCCCCCTCTGGTGGTCTTCATTCTCAGAAACCCTCGGGCGGCGGAGCATCTACCTCGTCTCCTTCGCCCTGAACGCAGCGTTCACGGTAGCCAGCGGGCGCAGCCAGACCATCGGGCAACTGATCCTGTTCCGGATCCTCTCGGGCGGGGCAGCCGCGTCCGTGCAGGCTGTCGGCGCGGGGACCATCGCGGACATCTGGGAGCCGCGCGAGCGCGGCCGCGCCATGGGGATATTCTACCTCGGCCCACTGACGGGCCCCTTGCTCGCACCGATTATTGGCGGTGGCTTGACCGCGGCCTTCGATTGGCGGAGTACGATGTACTTCCTCGCGGCTTATGGCGCGGTTATCTTCGTGCTTGTGCTCTTTGGTGTCCCTGAGACGTTGCCGAGACAGCGTCAGGAGCAGGTCGCTGCTGCTGTGACGGATGATGCTAATAACGGGCTCTCACGCGTGTCGACGAAGCGTTCGGCTGTACAGGCGCGCACAAGAACAGCAGGCAGATGGGTGAAGCGTATCCTATTCGACCCATTGTCGGTTTTGCGATATCTTCGATTCCCTGCGGTGGCACTGACCGTTGGTTATGCGGCGATTACGTTCGGATCGCTATTCGTGCTCAACATCTGCGTACAGAGCGCATTCGGATCAGCGCCGTACAACTTCCCACCCCTTATCGTCGGTCTGCTATACATCCCCGGGTCTCTGGGGTACTTCATCGCATCACTTCTCGGCGGGCCCTGGCTGGACCGTATAATGGAAAGATCAGCAAGACGAGCCGGGCGGTACGACGCCCGGGGCAAGCTCGTGTACTACCCGGAGGACAGAGTGCGCGAGAACGCGTGGCTGTCGGCGGCGCTGTATCCGGGGGCGCTGGTGTGGTTCGGCTGGAGCGTGCAGACGCACCAGCACTGGGCAGTGCCGAGCGTGGCCAACTTCGTCTTCGGCGTCGGGAGCATGCTCGTCTTCAGCATGGCCACCACCATGCTGACCGAGTTCATGCCCAGGCGCGCGTCCTCGGGCGTCGCCCTCAACAACTTCGTCCGCAACATCCTCTCCGCCACCGGCGCCGTCGTCGGCCAGCCTCTTATTGATGCTATCGGCTTCGGCTGGCTCGCCACCGCCGTCGCTCTCATTGCCTGGATCGGCGGCAACTTGGCCCTGTTTCTCATCCGCCGCAACAGTGGAAGGTGGCGCAAGGTCATGAACGAGCAGATGGACTGAGAACTAAAATCTAAAATTGAACAAGACCCAATGACGAAAGGGATGAGTCGTTGGAAATAAAAAGAATCTATTTAATTGGTAAATAGACCTGGTGTTCGCCAGAGCGAGGAGAAGAAGACGTGGTAATGAACATATCTAGATTAGCCGATCATGATTATATATTACGAGGAATGACATAACCCTTACAACATATTTTATATCCAGTTAGATAGGTAACACCACCAGGCCCTGACATTTATCTAGCCATAATTACTAGATTCTGTCAAGTGAGATCCAAAGAATGATGATGCAATTAACACACGCAATGCAAGAGAATAAATGTGATACGTCTGATTTGCGTCCTTGTAGAGTCATTTTGGACTTGCATAATGCCAGCACACACACGTTTCTTCACCATAGGTCGGTTCGGCTCGCTAGATCATGCCTTACACGAAACTTCGTCTTCTTCAGTTAATAGTAATCGCTGCGCAGAACAGAATTATGTATCGACACGCAATGTTACTCTTGCACCCATTGCCGTAGATACCACCCCCTGGTAACTTCGAGCACGTCAAACCACCATCCTTCACTCTATCCAATCTAACCCTTCTCCCTACCCCTATCCCATCCCATCCCATCACTTCCCCCCCTCACCCCCAAACAACTTCCCCAGCGCCTCAAGACTCACATTCCCTCCACTAAACACAACCCCAACATCCCAACCCTCCTCACCCCCCTCTAATTCCACCAGTCTCCGAAAATCCTCATTATACAGCGCAACCGCCAAGGGGACCGCCGCGCTGGGCTCAACAACCATCTTAAACCGCTCATAAACCAGTTTCAACGCACCAACAATCTCTTCTTCAGTCACACTAAAAAACCCCTTCACTAACCTCCGCTCGTAGATAATCCCCCAAGGAACAACGCCAACGGGCGTGCGCAGCCCGTCGGCGACTGTTAGTGTTTTTACTTTAGTGACGCGTTCCCCGGATTCGTAGCCGCGTTTACCGTCGTCGGCACCCTGGAACGAGGGCTCGCACCCGAAGACGCGGATCCCGGTCCCTTCGCAGGAGAGTGCGACGCCCGAGAGCATGCCCCCGCCGCCGCAGGGCGCGAGGATCGCGTCGAGGCGCGGGCTCTCCCTTTTTCGTTCCGGAAGCACGGGTATGGTTGCCGGGGCTCTGAAGCCGGTTTCTGTTGTTATTGTCGCCGTCGACGCTTTGGCCGTGGCGTCATGATGATCAAGCCTCTGCCTCATAATCGCCCCCGCATCCTCCTGCAACTCCAAGCCCAACGTGCCCTGACCAAGTACAATATCCGGGTGGTCGTAGGGCGGGACCAGACGCGCCCCGGTGTTCTGCACGACCTCGGCCACCATGGCCTCGCGCTCGTCGCTCGTGCTCCCGCTGAACACCACCTGCGCGCCGTACCCGCGCGTCGCCGCGATCTTCGGCGCCGCGGAGATCGTGGGCATCACGATGTGCGCTGGGATCCCGTTCTCGCGGGCTGCTAGCGCTAGGGCTTGGGCGTGGTTGCCTGGGGGTTTTTTTAGTGAGTGGTTGGGGTTGGGTTTAGTTTTGTAAAATGAAAGAGACGAGCGAAAAAGTAGGTGGTGTATCTGTTTTTGAACTGGGGAGACAGATAGGGGAAGTGGATGGGTAGATAGGTGGGCAGGTAGGCAAGTAGCTAAATAGGATGGGAATAGATGGATCGAGCACGTATATCTTCTTTGAGCCGATGTGTTCCAGAGTCTTACACAGAAGCAGAAACGCAGACATCAAGATATTCCTCCGATTCATCTCTCACGATACATAAAACATATAAAAAAAGGGGGAAAGAGACAGATGAATAGAGATACACCGAAACACAAGACCTAACATATTGCAACAGCAGCAGCAGTACACAAACCAAAGCACCAGCCCAACCCAAGAAAAAAAAGAAAATCAAACTCACCACTGCTATGCGTAACAACCCCCCTCTCCCTACCTCCCCCCTCCACCCACCCGGGCTCCTTTTTCAACCTCTCAATAGCATGGAACGCGCCGCGGATCTTGAAGGCGCCGATGCGCTGCAAATTTTCACACTTAAAGTATAACCGTATCCGCGGACGCGCTTTTCCTTCAGATTGGGGCGTCGACGCGAGCCGGTCCAGCGTCGCGTTCGTGAGCGTCGGCGTGTGGTGCACGAAGTCTTTGATTATGTTTCGTGCGGAGAGGACTGAGTTGCGGGTTAGTGGGGGGGAGGTCGCTGGGTCGGCCATTGTTCTTCAGTTTTTTTTCTTTTTCTGTTCTTTTCTTTTTGAATTTGTCCTTGTCGCTTGTATGTATAAGTGTAGGTATGTACGCGCGTATGTCGCCTCTGTTCTTATATATATATTTCGCTCGCTCGCTCGCTCTTTATCCCTTTATCTTGTCATCCGTTATTGATAGCCGCTTGAGTCAACATGTTTCACTCTCTTAGCCGTTTAGTCGTAGTAGAGGGATGAAGTAAGTACGGTCTTAAGCCCGGTTTTTTTTTCGGCTTATCAATACGCGCGCGCGCGACCTATGCGTAGATGCAATGCAAGACCCTGAAGCGACATAGATGGATCTAGGCTATATGCCCAGCTTCCGCCCCCCCTCCATGATCCGTGGGGTTCGTGGATCTCCAAGAATGTTCTAACCGACAGCTCTTCCGCTGATAGCGCTACTCCGATAACGGAAACAAAAGCTTCAAAACTCCCATCACATTCCGCACCCAAAGTTACTATACAAACAAAGATAGCAAGTAAATCAAGTGTGACAACTTCAGATTGGTCCTTTTTACGTGAAATTTTAAAAAAAATTCGTAACATTTCTAGCTCGACAGAACTTTTGGACTTAATCCCTTTGGGTCCTCGCAAGCCATCGTGATATCTGGGGGAATCCTGAATACAAGTACAAAAAGTTTTTGCCATCTTTTGTAAAAAAATCAAACGACCGTCGAGCTAATACACCGCCGACATATTTTGAGTCCCAAACCCAATCAATTCCCAACGCCACTCGCTTCGTTCCCTACGAGGTCTACTTCTGGTTCTCGGGTCGGAGAGATCTGCGCATGTCAAGTCAGCAAGTTGGTTCGAGCGCATTGCGGGAAATAGGGGTTGGGTATCGTGCTTACCTGACGGCCCGGCCGGCTTTCCAGATTTCCATGTTCCGGATCTCCTCCATCTCCGCCTCGAACTTCTGGCGGTAGTCCTTCTGGCTGTTGTACTCGAGCGACCGCTTGGTCTCCGAGCCGTCGTGCACCGAGTCGTACAGCTTGTTGAAGACGGGCTTCAGGGCCTCCTTGAAGCGAGGGGTCCAGTCGATAGCACCGCGACGGGCGGTGGTGGAGCAGGCCTCGTACATCCAGTCCATACCGTTGGCGCCGATCAGAGGGTACAAGCTCTGGGTAGCCTCCTCGACGGTCTCGTTGAAGGCTTCGCTGGGGCTGTGGCCGCGCTCACGGAGAACCTCGTACTGCGCGAGGAACATGCCGTGGATGCCGCCCATCAGGCAGCCACGCTCACCGTAGAGGTCGGAGTAGACCTCCTTCTCGAAGGTCGTCTTGTAGAGGTAGCCACTGCCGACGGCAACACCGAGAGCCTGGGCCTTCTCCTCGGCCTTGCCGGTCACGTCTTGGTAGACGGCAAAAGACGAGTTGATACCACGGCCCTCACGGAAGAGCGAACGTACAGTCCGGCCAGAGCCCTTGGGGGCAACGAGGATGACATCGATGTCCTTGGGAACGTCGACCTTGGTCACGTCCTTAAAGACGGGGGAGAAACCGTGGGAGAAGTACAGAGTCTGCGAGACCATCAGTTATGGGGCCCGAGTATTATTGTATCTTTAGTAGTATTTACCTTGCCCTTGGTCAGTTGGGGCTTGATAGCGGGCCAGGTCTCGCTCTGGGCAGCATCACTGAGGAGGTTCATAATGATGGTACCCTTGCCGATGGCCTCGTCAACCTCGAAGAGGTTCTGGCCAGGCACCCAGCCGTCCTGCACCGCATCTTTCCACGATTGACCGTTCTTCCGGACGCCGACGATGACGTTCAGGCCGTTGTCACGCAGGTTCAAGCCTTGACCGTGGCCTTGCGAACCGTAGCCGATCAGAGCGAGGGTGTCGTTCTTGAAGTAGTTCTGCAAATATGGTAAGCTTATGCACAGCTTGGCTAGCGCCATGAGCAATGATATAAAGAATGCGACTTACCAGGAGCTTCTCCTTGGGCCAGTCGGCACGCTCTACACGGAACCGTCAGTTGAAAGTGCCGGCACACAATTGATGTCTACATTCGGCTAAAGGAACCTACCATAGACCTCCTCGGGTGTGCCAGCGAAGTCAATGGTCTTCACACCACGGACCTGCTGTTGGGCGACACCAGCAACGGCGGGACGAGCCTGGACAGCGGAAGCTCTGACAAGGTTGGTGGCAGCGACGAACGAACGTCGCTGGGTAGCAGGAGAGGCCAATTGACGGGCCAATTGGCTGCGAACAGCCTTCGAGAAGCCTCTGGCAGCCATGACGACAGTGAGAAAAGAAGGAGTGGAGAGTCGAGAAGAGGTGGGTATGGTAGTATAAGAGGAGGGGAAGTCTAAGAGAGTCGAAAGGGAGTCGCGAGATGGGTTTGCTAGGTAACAATATTGACCAGCAATACGTGCTTCGCAGCAGGAGGCACGGTTTTGAGCGACGTGTCGAAATTGGTAAATTTTTTTTTATGTTAGAGTGGAATTCGGAGCACTCTGCTGAGCTTTTGTGCTGGATGAGATTCCGAGCTTGTGGAAAACGAGAGCGATCTCGGCGGCGGTGAGTCGAAAATTGCGACGCTATTGGTGGGGGATCAGCTCTCAGGGCCCTACTGGACACAGCTCTACCAACCTAAATTTTGCCGGCTTATGGGCATTCTGGGTCTTCTGGGCCGCCTGCCCGGGGCAACCTCTGTCACAACCCCGCGCATTTTTAGGTACGCAACCGACCAACTGGACGTTCAGTAGACGATTAGTTCTGTTCTTCGTCCTTCACCTGCATACTTAGCCCGCATAAGCACGCAGTAATTTATACAAAAGGGCCAGATCCGATGCTACACAATTATCATGGCCAATGCTCTTTGGCATTGATGTGTTTCCTCGGCGCATCTAAGTGCTTTGATATGAAAAAGTTGAATGTCTTTCATTTGGCCATTTTCTCTCTCCCCTATTAATCGAGATATTTCACCCACGATTCACTGAGATGAGTTAGCCGATAAGACTTAAGCCTGGACCTATTCATGAAACGTGCTGATAGTTCATGGAGCACATCGTAAGGACAATGCATCGTATTGTCGGTAGTCAGGTGAGGTAATTTCATATATCTATTGTAGAGCGCAGACGGCCTCAACCGACCAGATTGAGGGTAAAATATCTTTGTCATCCAGTATGCTTGTTGCATCGTTCACTTATTTCTTTACATCTTTGGCGCAAAAGATGAGAATCATGGCCAGAGAGGCTCATTCGCTCATCCTTCTGTTTGTTCCGCCTCGTCCAATCGTGTAGTCCTTCCGTTCATGCTGCGAAGTAGCTAGCTTTGCCTGCTTGCTTACTTGCTTTACCCCTCACCCGTCCAAATAACAACGATGAATGATTCCCAATCTAGTAGTGTAGTAGCGTGAAAGAAGAACAAGAAAAAGCAAGCGTCAAACAGACTGATTGGACTGACTAAACGCCCGGAAGCGAATGCCATTTGTCGCTTCCCTTCGCGAAGAACGCCAATGCTGATGATGGTGAACGAGTTGAAAGCAGAAAAGGGAACAAAATAGCAGCGCCAAGATCGCATCACATGTCTAGGTGGTATGCTGCCCAGATGTGGGAATGGCCATAATATGGTCCCCATCTCGTCTTCGAGACGCCGCAAAAATGTCCAAAGCTTGCCAAGTCTTGTACGCCATGCCATGCGTAAAGCGCCCCGCCTGTTCCTGTGTACATGTTGTAATGTAAACCTGATCTAGTCCGATGCCCGCAAGGTCGATCGCCATGATCAAAAAGACGATTTATGCAGCAGGAGCGGTTTTTGTCGCTCACAAGAACGCCCCCGAGAATGTATAGGTAAGGCCAGTCTAGTGATACTAGCGTCTAGACTGGGAGACCATGACATTATCGTAGACGGTACCACGTACGGAGCCGCCGGCCATGGAGCCACGGACGTTGCGGCGGAAAGCGTCGCGGCTGGCGCGCAGGTCGTCGGCGGCCTCCTTGTTGAGGGGATCGGAGGCGTTGGGCTCGAGGAAGAGGAACTGCAGGCCGACGATGACAGCGTTGAGGTTGAGCACGGGCTTCCAATCCTCGCGCAGGATATTGAGGCACACTTTGCCCTCGAGGTCGATGTTGGGGTGGTAGATCTTCTGCTGGCACCGCACCTTGGGCGGCTCGTGCGGGTAGCTGGCCGCCATGCTGAACGTGAACGTGAACCTGCCGCCGGTGTACACGCCCTCGTCTGGCTTGATCTCGAGTACGAAGTTGAGGATGTCGTCAGGGTCCGGGAATTCCGTCTTCATCGTCGTGCCTAGTGATAACTCCGAGAGGTCTATAAAGATAAGATGGTCAGAGTATGTTTCCTCTTTCGTCTAGCTTGGCTCTCGAGACAGACAACAACTCTAACATACCCTTCTGTACCCGGAGCTGGGCAGCCGTCACTTTCTTCTTCTTGCCACCGGCGGCATCAGCATTTTCCTGCTTTTGCTGCTCCTTTTTCTGTGAGACACCACGTCAGAAGATCGGTCATGCCTGTCCTGTTCATGCGCTGACCCTACCATAGACCATATTTTCAACATTTTGGCTGCAGTTCTTGTACGATTTCGGCGCCGCTCTGCGTATGGAAGCGGTAGAAGGCGCAAAGATTGGGCGCAGAGAGTGGAGGGTGAGGGAGGGACGAAGCAGGAAAGATTCGCCGAGCCGCGGTGAGATGGTTCGACTTCTATCCTCGGCGCCTAGAGAGAAGTACCCCGAATGTCTAGGTCTGGACGCTACCCGGTTGGTCGATCTGGATACGACGGCGCAAGCGAGGGTGTACGAAGGTTCAAACGTAAATAAATATTAGAGGAGGTAGATAGGAAAGTGACAGACTGAGGTGCGATTACGCAGTAATTTGAAGTTAGTTGAGTTGGGCGCAGCAAGTGCCACTCTGTCTCTGCTCCGGGGATACCTAGTTGGGTGCTGGCAATTACTACTGCAGCAGTGGCGGAGGGGCTGTGGTGAGAGAAATAGTGGGGTTTGAATGACAGAATATGGCGGGGTACTGCTCCATTTCACTGGCACTCATGCTACCAAATGGCCACTTATCTTATCGGACGTCTCTACTACTTTCATAAAACCGACAAGTACGGGATGTGTTGGGCCTAAACTTAGGGAATGAACGACTTAAAAAAGAGCTCATACAAATCGGCTACCTAGCAAGTCTTTGAGTCACGGAATGATAACAGGACCAAACACTAGACCATAAACACCATGAAAAAAACCAGGTAAAAACAGCATCACAGGGACGATCACCACTATCACTACCACTACCACTACCACTACCACTACCACAGCATGACACTTTAATTCATATGCAATCATGAGCAAGCTCATATTTTGATGACAGTAAGGTGTTGTTTCACACAAGAGAAGTCGACTCGCGACCGATAATGATGCTGATGTGTTGTGACACTACCTGGACAGACAGGCATCTAGCCAGCCAGCTAGTAATCTAATAACTACCTACAGATATATTAATAAAACAAGTCAACAGGGCGGTGTTGACACCATTATACTCTTTCCTTTTTCGGTCTTCCCTCCTTTCTCCGTTCCCTTTTTCTTATTTTTATTCCTTCTCGTACACGATATCACCAGCATACAGACCAGCCGCCTCTCTCTTCCTCTCTCACCCAAGAGCCCCTATACTCAGGTAGGTTATGCTCTCCTCTACTCAACTCGCTTCTACTATCCTACTCCATCTCAGGGGTCCGTGGTATCCATTCCAAGCCTCCCTTCTCCAATCCCAAGTACGGATTGATTGCGCGCGCCATCCGCCCATCCAACTCCTTTCCTCCCGGCCGTCAAGTGTTTAGGTAAGTAAGTAAATGTTTTTATACAGAGTGGTCCAGGCACAGTCCAGAAAAAGCCGACCAAAGCAACGAAAAAAATGAGATACAAAACGAGGGTATCGATCGATTGGTGACAGATTATGTGCACCATAGACAGCTTTTGCGCAGAGAACGATGGGGTATGATTGATGATTGATGATGAAAGTGCGATGAAAATGCGATAGAATAGGCGAGATAGGACGCGATTCACCTAGCCATGTCAAGACAAGACAAGACAAAGCATCATCTCGCCAGCATAAATAGGCAGGCATGATCCCTCAAGATCAAAATCCCCGAAACGGATCTTCGCGTTCGCGATAATACTCGTCCTCCCCAGCCACCTGTCTACCAGCACCCTGACGATACGAATAACTATCGCGATGCCGACTCCGGCTTCTCCGTCGTCTCCTCTCCTTACTCTGGCGCCTTGCCAGATATCGCGTACGCTCACCATCACCATTCACATCTTCGCCTGGCGAGAAGGACAACGGACTGATAAAAGCCTCCATGCGCACGGTTCCAATAGCTTCGAAGAAATTAGCATTCCCACCGGCGGGTGGACGCGACGACGCCTCGGACGTGCGCTGCGAGCGCTCGCCTCCCCAAGTCATATTACTACTCGAGACCTGCGACTGCGCGCCCCAGCCGTGACCACCGTGCCCGTACCCGGAGTTATTATTATTATTGTAGTTGTTGTAGCCGTAGTATAGGTCGGACGACGCGGCGGTGTCGATGCTCGCCCCGGCAGTGCTATTGCTGGACGCGTGCTTCGAGCTCGCTGGCGGCGAGAACCCGCGGAACGAGAGTGGCGGCGGCACGTGCCCGCCTGTATTGCTCCTCTTCCGCCCGTGCAGCACGACTTGGTTCGCGCGCTCGTGCAGTACGCGTCCCCCTTGGCCGCGGGCGTGCGAGCGCGGGATCAGTGGTGGTTCGGCCGCGTCGCCGGATAGTTCGCGCTGGTGCGTGGGGATTGACGCGAGCACGTCTGCGTCGATGTGTGCGGGAAACGTCGGCACCGGCTCAGGCTCCTCGGGCAAGCTGGGCTGGGGCTGCTGCTGCTGCTGGTCGTGACGCGACATGAACGTCGGATTCTTCCCCTTCGTCAGGCGAATGGAGTCGCGAATCCCGCCACGTTTAGGTTTAGGCTTGGAGAGCTCTGGATCCGGACCCGGAACAGCTTTGGGCGGTAGCGCGAGCGAGGGTGTGATCTCGGGCACGGCCTGCTGGGAGTGCGCGAGGAAAGACAACGCCATGAGCCAGAGGTAATGACGCTCAGCTGAGACAGCGGTGAACTTCAGTGCTCTCTGCGGTGTCAGGATGAGAATAGACCGGTTGAAGATCTGCGTTTCGCCCTTAGGGATCGGGTTATCGTCCTTGACATCCAGAACGGACTGAATCGTGACTACAGCTATGTTAGAGTGTTTCTGTAAAAGCAGGTATGTCATGATGATAACTCACGTTTGCGACCCGACTTCCCCATAAGAGCCGTGCCTGAGACCGGTTGCTTGCTGCTCCAGAGAATAGCTCGCTCATACGGAGCCAGCCAAACCCACCGCTTATGACGGTCGTTACTGTTCTCCTCCTTCCCACCGCTGTCGGCCACGCCGAACGACTTGCGTCTGCGTACGTACTTGAACATCCACTCGCCCACCATGGTCTGGGCAATAGCCTCCACGACCCCGGAAACCTGCTGCGAGCTGCCGACGGACACCGCATTGGTGTTCTCCGTGTTGGCCGTGTTCGTAGATAACTGCGGCTTATGATGCGCCCTGTAGCGCGTCGTCCCCGTCCCCGTCCGCGGCGTCGTGATGTCGTTGTGCGGCAGAGGCGGTAATTCAGGACTCTCGGGCGCCTCCTCAGACGGCGACATCGGCGGCGGCGGCGAGCGGCTGCCAGGCCTGCGGTACCGCCCACTACCACCACCTCGCGGCAGAGCCGCCGCAGAACGCACTTTGCGCACGCTCGTGTTCCGGTAGACGTTGCTGCGCCCACGCCGGTGCCAGCCGCTGCCATAGTAGCGCGACGGGCTGCGTGAGCCGTCGCTAGGTGCGCTAGCGGTGTGCGACGGCTGTCGCGAGCTGGCTCGCGTGGGGATGGGAAAGGGGGGCTCGCGGATGTCCGGGAGGCTGGGACTTGGGGATCTGGCCTGGTGCGTCGAGATGCCGTTCTGGATCATCGCCGCCTTACGCATGACGCTTGCCCGCGAGCTCGACGGCATCATGCCCCCTACCGACGGGAGGCGCGACGACGATGGCTTGCGGGCTGAGACATCGCTGAAGCCGCTGTGCTGCATCTCAGCTCCGCCTATTTGTCTCGGAACTCTGTGAGACCCGCGAGAGTGCGTTCTGAAATGCTCTGGGGACATGGAGCCCACGGAAGCACTGGTTCGTTTCCCGTGCTGGCTAGAGCTTGTAGTTGGTTTGGGAGCTGAAAGCGCGGTTTGGTATTCCGAGTCGCTGAAGTCGCCATCTCCGAACTCGTCGGCCTCGTCAGAACTCACCATGTCGAACCCAGCAAACAGGCTGCTGATGCGCGGGGGCCGTCGCATCGGTGCTTTGTCTGAAGAAAGCGGTCCATCGTCGTTATTGCCGGGATAAGTATCCCGAGTCTCAGATTCCGCCACAGATGGTGTCGCAGGTGGTGATATGTTACTAGAATCATTCATGAAACTAGGCTTGTTTGCCAGTCGTCGAGGATTTCTAGCAGGAAGATTGCCCGGTACGGGCGTGAATGCCTTGTCTTCTGCCTCCTTGTTAGGGTTAGGAGTAGGAGACGTAGGCCGTGACGTGATGGCAGAGGGATGTAAATGTCGAGGTAGTTTGGCCAGTCTCGTATCAACGCGGATTTCCTCCGTCTGGACTGCAATTGATCGAACTTCGGCGTCTGAGGGCTGTAAGATAGAGACCTGGCAGCCGACATCTTTGGAATGCTGAGGAAGGCGAGGCTCCCGCGGTGTCGGCGGGCAGCTTGGAGGGACAACGCTAATACTAGGGATCATGATAGGGGCCAGTTCTTTGCGAGTAGGAATTTTCTCAGTCTGTGTCGCGATCGATCTTGTTTCCGTGGGTTTAGGTGCAATTTCAGGAGCGAACATCTCTGCGGGCTCGAGTGGCGTCCTTGGAGGGCTTATAGGCTCCGCAGTTTGAGATGCAGATGATACCATAGAAGTAGTTATGATCTTGGGAGGCTCTACCGGGCTCAGGCGGTTAATCTGAACTCGTTTTCGTCGCTGATTTGCTTCAATCTCTATCTCGCCATGAGGTAGGTTTTCTATATCACAGCGAGCCTCTGCCGTCGCTGGAAGATCCGCAGTCGAAGATCTCAAGGGAGCGATCTTAGGCGAAGGAGGGGGCGAATACTGTACTGCTGCGTCCGTATAATCCGGTATCTTCACAGGCGTCTGAATTTCTTCATCCTCTTGGATATCGCCTTCTAGCCTTCCCAACGCATTCAAGTTCGCTTTCAGTCTTCCCTGCAGTACACTTCTAGGCCGAACTTGACTGTCGATGCTCTGATTACGTTGGTGAGTGATAGATGTAATACTATCTCGGCTCAAATTGCGGCGATGTCCACGAATTGAAAATACGCTCTGACGGCCTTCCAGATCCGTTTGATCGTCGTCGTCCTCGGTAAAGTTCAGTTCATCAGCTAGGCTGATACCGTTGGCATGGCCAATACCCGGGCCGCTGAGTGTAGAGAACCTTATGCTGTTCGTCATGCTCTGAGTACGCACACTAGCGCCATCATTGTCTTCGGCACCGCTCTCCGCTGTAGGGTGAACTCCGTTCGATCGAGCGGCTTCGATGTTTTCGACTTCCTGGAGGACTGTTTTTAATCGACTTTCCGCAACATGAAGCTTTCGCTCGAGTTTCCGTCGTTCTTCCTCCCAGCCGTCTTTTTCCTTGGCCCACAAGTCATGGACTCGTTGCGAATCTTCCTCCTGGGCCCGAACTTTCTTTTGTGCGGCCTCGAGCCGTCGTTTTGCTTCCGTTGACGTCTCGACAGCTTCTTCTCGCTCTCGTGCTAACTCACCTAGAGCCGAAGAGGTCCCTCCTTCAAGTAAAGTTAGTTGTCTTTTCAAAGACCGTGACTCTTTCGCCGTATTAGACAAATCAATTTGGAGTGCATCCCTCTCTTCATAGACGGAATGTAAAGACGTTTCCAGGTTTTCGATAACTTTCAACTTATCTTCCTGGTCTCGACGTAAGGTTAGAATTTCCGATACTAGGTTTGCGTGTAACGTCGGCGTAAACCGGCGAGGATCCAGAATGCTGATATTCTCGTCAACCGCAAGTTCTTTGGAACTGCGTCTACTCTTCTTTCCACCTTTATCGTTCGTATGAGCCGGAGGAGAAGAAGAGGGTATTCTCGGAGGCGTCACCGATCGCCGTGATTTTCTCGACCTTCGTGATGGCGTCCGGTATGGTGTGCCTACGGGCGTGGGCAATGCTGCTGCTGCAGCACTGCTGATTTCGTCCTGCATCTCTAGGGAGGCCATTTTCTCGATATGTTCCTTCGCACTCTCAGCCGACCCCAAGTTGACCGGTCCAATTCATCCGGGCCGCAATGGGTATCTCGAAGTTAAAAGTCAATGACGACAATTTACGTAGTCTAACTGTAACGTCCCCATGCACCACTGATTCGCAAGTCGGCCCTGCCGACGAAACAAACACGGGAAATAGGAGTCAACACTTCACTTTCCGAAGTTTCAAGTGTTCCCTTCACTCTGGGCATTGGTATCTAACCCCACTGTTAGCACGGGCTGCCGTACGATGTCTCTTGACTAAACGTGGAGACCGCCGGGATTGAATCAGGGATATAGCTGTTTGAGACAGGTCGCACAACGCGAATTGCCCTGCTGAGAACCAATGCCGTTTGTATATCCATGGTTCTTTATTACCGAGCAGCTGTATATGCCAATCTCGTCCAACGTCGCCGACCCATAGCGAGGGGCAGTATCAACGCGGTGCACGTTCGGTGGGGTCGACCCCAATGACGAGCAAAGCGATAGAATATAAATCGTAACACGACTCACCGAAGAATTTTCATTCAGAGCGACACAATTGCATTCAAGTTTTGTTGTGCAACGCAATCGATCGTCTAGTGAGGTCGGCTCGGGTGCATTATTGCCATAGCTTTCTGGTATTCGATGGCTATCTATAATGGACAGCGCCTACAGTTTGGAGCAAAACTATTCGTTCGGTGTCCTAATATGCCGGAATCATGCAACAATTGAAGTAAGGGACGTTCGTATAGGATCAGCTTTTATAGTCGATTGCGTCGATGATAGCTCGTGGGACAAAATTCAGTCGGTAGTCGTAAGATCAGTACCTGCTTTAAGGTTACATTGTTAGCGACTTCGCCCAGCAATTCTCATCTGTTTGCCTCGAGACATATAACACTATTTCGGTCGTATCTAACTCCGAGGGGACCACCACTATTCCCATCGGTCCCATAGATGGTGTACACGCGCCGACTAACCTAGAACCGGATATGAGCTTTCCAGAAAGCAGTACCGAGCCGAAACGTGTTATCATACGAGGGCCGTGTTGTTTTCAGTGTCGGCGTCTTTTATGAATAGTGAGTATGTCCAGTTCGAGGTGGTTGAGCAATGAGCTGGCGGCAAAGAGAATGATAGCAAAGACAAGAACTCCTCGGAAGCTACACGAGGTGTGATACAAGGTAACCCAAGAAGAGACAACGCAGGCTATCTGGATAAAATCTCCAGCAACAGACGCGACGCAGCTATGTCGATCATGACCAGTTTCCTCTTGCCTCAATGGCCCGGTTCTGGCCTGACTCTACCCAATGTTGACAGGCCTAGTGAATGACAGGCAGGGAAGAAGCAAGAAGAGAAATCAACTTGGAGTGGTAGAAGGGATCCTGTCACTGCATGACGACTGCCGAGTTCGTACAGGCAATCCAGACTCGAAAAAGCTATGAGATACCCACTGCGGTGGACACGCCCCGGGCTAGAAGCTCAAGAATACCGTCTAGTGTATGGGCTCTTCCGCTCATTACACCAGTTGTATGTACAGTACTGTACCTGCTTAGGTACAGTACCACCTTGTCGAGGCTGCATGAGAAGATAGGAACCTTGGTATCTTCTCGCGTATCCTGGAGAATCAAATCATCAGCCCAGATCAGCCACGGTGTTTGAGCTCAGAGACATGCATTTGTTGGTGCGGTCGCATACACGAGGCGCCGCTGATGTCTTACATTATGGTATACCGCTACCTCATACATCATATTCAGACCGCGTCTTCTCTCGTCCGACAGCGCAATTTGAGCACGTCAAACTGAGCTCGAGACATTTGGGGGCAATTCAGCTAGGCACGGCCCAGTAAGCTAGGTTAGTGTAGTGTACCTCGTAGTGTACCTGCTGTACGACTTTGCTGGTATTGAGCAATCAAAAGGGGTAGTGGACCCCTGGTTCTCAGTTGGCTGCCAAGCTTGATCAGTTAAGGGTCATCCTACTAGCAGTACAGTCTACAGAGAATTGGGCATGGGCTTGTGAACGCAAGAAATTTCAACATTGTTAGGTACTTTCACAAATACCTGCAAAGCAGCGTACATGGGAGATATGCAGTATCCAAGAGATATCACACTTCCGCCTATCAAATTCATTACATGCTTTAGCATGTACTAGCATTCTCTATCCGCAGACAAATGGGACCTGATATCCAATGGCTGATGGGCTGATTGGTGGTTAATAACATTATAACGGCCAATCAACCACGATGCAAGATGCAATACTCTCCACTACCCGACAGTACAGCGGGACAGCATCCGAATATTTCTTGTCTTATTATACTTACCTCCAGACTTATTTACTCCGAGTCCGTAGTATACGTTGCATCGAATATGTATCGTACCCCTGAGGGGCTGCAAGCACAACGCGCGAGCAAATGTACGAAGTATATGACAGCACTTAATGCAAGGAATTTAATTACGGCGGCGCTACCGGGGATCCGTCCAACAGAAGCCCTGGTTCATGTAAATAATCCTAGCTGCGTTTCCATTCTCGTTCAGAAGCCTGGTCCACAATTTAGGTCCTTGCCGTTTTCGGATGATGATCCCTTCATTACTACTAACCAATTCCAGGCCCCTTGTACCGAGCCGGCCGACTTAATCAATTCATTATCTTGAGGTGCATTGTGCATAATACTAGGTAGGTATGCCTAACACTTCAAGACAGATCCCAGAAATGGTTCTATCCCATCGTGTTCAGGACTCATACAGAGTATGTCTGCATTATCAGCTTCGGCATATCGCACTAGCATTGGCCCGCCACTACCCACTCACGGAAGCTCTCAACTTGGCGTTTTCTTTTTCTTTTCTTTCCAAGGCGTATAGTTAGTCTAGTTCAACGGCTAGTTGGCTAATGACTAAACGTACGGGAGCCAAAGAGTATATTAATTAACCCCTTAACTCAACGGAAAAATACTGTGTCTCATACTAAACAAGTTAGTTAACATACATACTATTTTGGTCTTCCAACTCTACCTAGCTAGGGTAATTATCTGGTGTGGGCACAACTAGAAGGACACTAACAACGAACCCAACTTGAAGGAACTACAAAAATAACTGCGTCAAATCTTGACTGTTTCAGACTGCGCATGGCGTTGCCTATCATCTCGTTATGCTAATATGATGGCCGGCGGCAGCAGCAAGGCAAATGACGATCATGGATTAACGGCTCCAACTTACTTTCCCCAACCATGTAGTGATCCGTGCGTGCAGCGCAGCACGGAACGCCACCAAATCCATCGCTAACGTAGCCACCGCCGCCAGGATGTGTCACACTATGAATCTTATCCAGAGCCTCGGGCAAGCCTGAATACGTGCCTGAAGTTCCAAAACTTCTTCTCGGTAATTTTCTCGAAGCGCTAATCGGCACCCGAGGGTTACATCAGCCAACAATCCTAGCCGAGGGCTGAAGTCGATGAAGAACTCATTCCACGCTGCACCGCGGCCTTAAACACTACTACCGTATTTCGTACGACACCACACTTCGCTCTCTTGACATGCAACAGCACCCAGATTTTTAGGTTTAGTCCCAACCAATTGTGACAGAAACGTGGTGTCGGGCAGCGCTATTCTTCGATCCTGATCACTAGTGCTCAGAACTTACTAAGAAAACGGCAGGTCTGAAGGGCAACTTTCATCGGTTCACCAGCCGCATCGAATCGCTATCGATATCACACCTTGGCGTGCATAGCACACTACATACAGGAGATGTGCAGTTGCATTGCAGTGCAAGGGACGACCCTAGGACGGCCCACCCGCGGAAGTTCGAAATTACATTAGCAGTGACACTTAATCCGCGGAGAGGTATGTACCTATCATCGTGGGAGAGCTAAGTTCCGTGCTAGACATGATAGGCTGTTTTTGATTATACTACTGCCGTGCTGGTTCCAGCAATCATTGCACCTGACTCCGAGTATAATTACCGAAGAGTGAGTAGTACTATTATGCTGTATAAATTCAGATGTATAGATTCAAACACTTTTCTTTTAAATAGAGACGACGGGTAGCCTACAATACTTGCTTGGTCTTGGGAATTGTCGTAGCCCTCATACCGTACGAGATACCTGTATACCTACAGTGCTGGGGGCCTAGGTCAGGGTACTTCGTAGGTCTTCTAGCGTAACCAACAACCTTGCCACTCTCAAGAAGTCATCAAACGAGAGAGGGGTTCTAGATAGGGTATGGTCGCTGTCCGCCCTCGGACCTGTTTTCTCCAGGTTCTTCTGCATACATCACATGCACCCCAAATAACGTGTTCAATCATGAGACGGCATACCTATTGCAGATAGTGCAATCCTGGTTTTAATATGCGTATCTCTCGACTACTAAACGGCTCTCAAAATCACGAATAACATGAAACGTCCATGTTAGGATTGAATAGCGAAACAAACATAACGACCCAGTGTAGTACAAGTTTACATACATTGGCCGTCGATGATCTCTGACTAATTTTTTACTATCACTGAAGTCCTCGGAGAAACTGTTTGATATACCTTGTAGACAGCTTCGTAGGGTTCGGGCAGCCATGCTTCACTTAGATATATTACCGATATTATTGTCATGGTATCGGCAGCCGTTGAAACTGCGACTTCATGTTGCAACGTTAAGCCGCTCGGCTGAGTTGTTCACCTGCATTGCACATTGCAACCATAATTAAAAGATATCACAGGCTCAGTATGTATTCAAATCTAGGGTAGTCTAGTAAAGTCAGTAATCCTAAAGCTCGTGTCGTGATTCCAGATAGATAACACTGGTAAATTAGCAGTGTGATGTTGATACCAGCGCTGTACCGAAAGGGGTTGATGTTTGCGAGTTTTTGTTAGGGATGCTACGGTCGCACTTCCACATCTTGTCTTACCTCTCGCCCGTAGCCATTGCTACAATAACCCAGCAGCTAAGGGAAGGCAATCCGGTCCTGTTAAAACTTGGCTCTTTGAAACGGCCAGCATTGCCTTGCCTCGGCTTCTTTCTGATCCCTATACACGGGGCCGAGCACCAGACAGGTACAGGACTAGAAGCTGCCAGTTACATCTGCTAGACAGACTTCATCGCACATCCCAAACGCTAATATCAAAGGGAGATTTAGTATCGTATTTTTCCAACTCACCCTTTTCTAACCGAGCTGCCTATATGACCTCACGGGCGATTGGCCCAAGACAAGTTCAACTTCCTCGTTCCAGAATGAGCACAATTGTTTAAAGATTCGGATTATCTCACCCTATCGACATCGTCTCCTCCCGAACGTGATATCGATATCAGGTGATCGTTGTCTGCTAAACAGCAGATACCCCAGTTCCCGCTCAGTAAGGGGCACACACCGGCGGACGTGATCAATTCGACCCGGTGTCCTGTAGACGGTGGGTTCAGGATGGCCAGTAGGAACAGCCTTGTAGAAACTGCAGTTCCCAAAATGAGGATCCGACAGATCGAGCATGATTCACACGGATCGAGGTGAAAAGAGTTGCTGATATTCCTATTTGTTCGGGTTTACTTCCGTTACTTGATAGCCAGCAGCTAGTTAACCAGGAATCCAGCAACACGCGCCGTGTCTTTCATATTTCTGTCCGGCCGAGCTCGGGGCCAGTTCATAGGGGTATGGTAGCTTTCATATCGTCTGTTCCCTTTAAGTTGCTGAGATAGGTCCGAGCAATCAGCGATAGGCCAACCGTGTTTTCTCATTGTGAACTGCAATATCTCTATTAATGCTGGAGTGTGGATTACAGTTCAATGTTCAGTCGGCACACAATTGCCATGTTTCAATTGTTATTCAGATGCAAGAGCTACAAATTGCGACATGTGGTGACCTTCACATGTAATTTGACACCCGCCTCACCATAGTCGAGTCCCGCGCCTCACTCCCGCGGCACGCCTTCTTGATTCTACCAGTGTTACCAGCAAGAACCATGGAGTCAGAAGATACGCAGTACTAATCACAAATATGATTGGAAGTCTCGGGTGAGTCAAGTCTTGCCTCCCGGGTCCCTGGTGGTAATGTTTGGCAGTTATCCTTGTCGACAATCAGGGGAATAGTCTCAATAGCCGCTCGGAACTAGGTTCGCGAGTAATAAGAGCTCACCACTTCTTGGCCGGACTAAGTAGTCCGCACTCCCGCTAGTCCTCAAGTTTATCGGCATCACTCTTTGGTAAGTAGGTAGGTAGTGATAGGGCTAGAATAGTACTTTCCAGAGTTATTCAGAATACGATTGACGTCATGGATTTCATATACCCCTAGGTAAGGATAAATGTGAATTGAAGCAGCAATCCCTTTTCATGACAACGAAGAACAGTAAAGACAGATAATAGCTCATCTGAGCAGGGTTTCATTTCATGCGAGGTAGTCTTATCTAGAGCGACAGACTTAGAATGGGAGGCGATGTGGCCTATTAGAACATAAGAGCTCAAAGCATCTTGAAAAGAGAGATAGGAAGCCGTTTTTACTAAAACTGGCAGCTAAAGAAAGAAGACGATTACCAAACCGTATCATACAAACTTGCGAGAAAGCCGAGCAACGGCTTATATAGAGACAGCACACTGCCATGCTTGAAGCAAACTCCAACACGCTATTTTTGCAGTGAGTACTTATCGTTGATGATATCAATATACCATGATTGATAGAGGGTCGGTCAAAATAAATCGGTAATGTTTTGTCGTACTTACCGGCGAGACGGTGTGAGTGGCTAAGCCAGGGGGTTTTAGTTGATTCTTAGTTTTCTGCATCTCTATATCCTGCCACCATTCCCAGCCTCTGGAGGAAACCTAACTCTCAGTTAGCGGGTTATTATTCACTTTCTTTTCATGAATATCTTTATGTCACGTTGCTTTGTTATTATAGTACCTCACATTGTGTGCCATTATCTGCGTATAGCATGCGCACTGCTGTACTATATCAAAGTCGAAGAAGGCCATTCATTGGTAGTTGAACAATTTAACCTGGACACAGCATTGTGTAGAGGACGGGGTACTACGAGATCTATCAACTCCTAGTAAAAAACTGCTAGGCTCATGACAGATCGACGATTAGATGTTGAGTGCAGTCATACACACTGAGGGGCTAGTTCAGAAGGCAAAGGGTTATCTGTTTCGATTTATACAACTTTTCAAAGGCTTATTCATTAGATAATTCGGTATGGTTCTCGATAGCATGCATATATTTACTGACAATTTTACTTGCCTGGGGGCCTGGTTTGGAGATGATGAATACTACAGTGATAGGAGGCCCGCATCTGTATTAATCAGTGGATTTTCTAATCCGATCGACACAGAGCTGAATGATGACTGAGTATTAATTTCAGGGGTTTAAACTTCGGAAATGTTACACATGTTGGCATTGTGGCACTTTATAATGGTTAGCATACCCTGAATACATGCTACCATCACTACACTCAGAACCGGGCACACGACTTTGATAAGATTCCTCACGTCTCGTCTGAAGCTCTTTCATTCAGACGCCAGTCTCTATGCCGAGCTATACCGCATTCTAATTGGAAACAAGTTCAAAGCTGTTATGTCCCATGAATTATCAATGTGAATGATGGTGTATGGCCCTTCTAGGGGTTTGATTCGACGGCTAGACAAGTCAACTGATCTCAAATTGCCAGGGCGAATTCCTAAAGTTAAGGCATATAAATCCTCAAGCTTTGTATGTGGTGTAGAATTTGCAAAGTCGGTTTCTTCGTACATACGGATCATGGGACTATCAAGGTCTACTCCTGAAATGTGATAATATGGTAAACATGGCTATCATATCCGATCAGTTAGGTCATCTTGTAGTCATCAAAAAGTTTTGGCCGTATGATATTAGAATACACGCTTGTAGTTTTGAAATTTTGAAGTCTTAGAATCTTCGACTATATAACATAGCGAGGGAAAGACACTAAGGGCGATTTCAGGACTCGAGAGCCATGTTTCTCCTCGTCGGAGGTGACGAAGGGCATCGCCAGAACCATCATGATGACCATATTCGATGCCGCTAACAATATTATGTTTATACTATAAGCTAGCCTTACCGTATAATAGACAGGTACTCATTCTCTTACTGGAGACTAAATTGTACTTACGCAACCATCCAACCTTGAAGTGTTCTAATGACGTGGGAATGGCTTCACTGAGTATCGCCGGGTTGGTTTGAGATGAATGGTCGCCACCATTCCCACTAGAGAGTATCATACAGCTGAGTAATGCAATATACAAACGAAGCACATAAATGTGTTTAGCGGAAGTGATGGTTGGAAGCTACAAGATGAGCCCGTTTGGCATCACGATGCAGCTACGGTGTGGTTATATACCTGAGTTTCAAACAGTAAAACAACTACTCCTGATGGCACAGTTGGTAGCGCGTTGGACTGTAATTGAAATTGCTAGAGATCCACAGGTCGCGTGTTCGAATCACGCTCGGGAGACTTCCTTTTTTCTTTTTCTTTTCTTTTCGTTCCCTAATTATCTCTCTCTCCGAATTGGAGTATCTGGTTCTCGAAAAGACTTTATTTTTTTTTTCAACGGGAGAAACTACTAGACTGGAAACTTTTGCAATTGACAAAACCATATTGATAGATTATGGTTGTAAGCACAACTTAAGCCAGATCCATGGTTTGTCAGGAGCTCAGCGGGGTTCTCGCTTTCATTGCGGGGTACGAAGTAGCTATCATGATGAAAACATTTCACTTTCATTCGGCCCATGGCAAGCGCGTGCATACAAACTATCACTTGTGGATGGCGGTCTACTGTATGCTCGTTCATTTGCTATATACCAATGACAGGGCTGTGGCAATATGCTATCTAGGATGAAGGCCACGAGTTTGAGACTACTACATACGTGACAAAATCTACGTTACTTTACGAAAGTCCCGTTAAATACTGTATAAATGTTCTTTTGGTATTTGTGTGAGTTGTGTATGTAGGTAGTTTATCAGGTATTCTTTCGAGATCCTCTCCCTATATAGGTACATAGGCAAGCTACATTAGAGTTCGTTGGCCTCCCTGTCCAACCAGGGACCTATGAATTACACACTCTACCCAAGACTACTGTGTAGTAAGAGGAAGCTAGTGGACCTTGAGCGAGGCGCGCTCCTTTTCTGTCGAGTCGCGGAGGCTTAGGAATCATGATATCGGATATGAACTTAGTAACAACACGCCAAGTGGGAGTCCTGAGGGACTCAATGGGTTGTTTCTAGTGATATCTACGAGTATATAAAGCCGGGGTCTCGTCCTTCCCTTTCTCTTTGTGCCTTAATCGCCTTATTGAGCGAGGTCTAGACTTAGTTTCTAGTGTGTCAGTTCTACGAATGCTGTCTCCTGGTGACTCTACATTCTGCCTGGGCCTAATTATGTCTCAGACATACGAGCTTCAGGAACCAGCCTAGTATACCTGTAAACTAGGCTGGCGGATTTATCGGTGATTGTGCTATTGTGCTGGACATAGGGTTCCTCATAGTTCCATCCCACGATGTTGCTCACCCGCTCGAACTAAGAGATTACTGATCAAGGACTAGGAAGGACCCGGCTTGGAATCTGCCCTCCTCATGCATAGTTCGTGAGCCGTCATATTATCTGCCATGCTTCCAGTATCCGAGCCGCTACTTGCGGCTAGTTACCCCTGGAACGTTGCCGTCCGGGTGATAGATCACATTAGTGCGAAGCTGGTGGTTGCGAGATCGCGTGTCTAGATATATCCCATTGCGGAGGATGCCGTGCTCTAGAAAAGGGCCACGGTACCATATGCTGCGTGCCGTCAAGCTAGCGAAGATAGGACTGTTCCGGATATATTATACCGTTGTCGTTTCGCCCTGCAATATCTAACCGCATCCTCTGCGCGATAAGCGTATATGTAATATACAAGTACGTAGCGTATGCGTAGGTATAAATGTAGTTTGCTGACGGACAGTGTTAGCGTGAATCTCATGCAGATGTGCCAATGCGGCGGCAGCGGGCCAACCCAGTCCTATATCCTGTGCGCAAAATTGCACTTTTGGCGATCTACCGTACCGGTTTTGACGAGGGTCTTTTGAAGAGGAGGAGCGAGCAATGAATGTCTCGCATGCCGCTCAAAGCGCGGCAAAGCCCGTTCGACCGAGGATAGACTTCTTCTTCTTCCCGAAGGGTCCGAATACCTCAGCTTACCGAATCCAGCCCGAGTGGACTTTTCTATACGTCCCGAGTCCCGAGCCCCGAGTCCCGGGTTTAAGATCGCGCGCGCGGCCGCGGCGGCATAAGTACGGCCTGATCTCTCTACCTGCCTAGATACTTAATGTGATGTAACGCCAAGTAACATGACAGATAGATAGCCGCTGATCTGAGACATACATATGTACATATATACCTACATACATGCGCATTTCCGACCGCGGCAGCTAAAAAAAGACATATCATTGTCTATGTACATATGTACACTAAGTCGGCGAATAAAGCCGCGTGGCCGTGGCTTGCGAGTACCATATTGCAAGATATTGTGGTTGGAGCCTTGGACGCCAAAATGTGTTTCGGCGTTAGTAGTGTGCATTCGTTGGATGACAACTCAGCCTTACCTAGTTTCGGGAGGCTATTCCTGAGGCCCGGCTGCAAAAGGCTGTGGTGTGTCTATCTACACTACATTCGGGTTGATATACTCCGTACCTACCCACTTCACTGTTATAGCCTATAGATATGTCGATCCAGGACCAAATGAGATCCCCAGGCTGGTGCGATCCCGGATACGTACGTTATATGTGTGTATGATATACCTATGTATATTCGTCGAGCCGCGGCGGTGGAAGGAGAAAGCGAAACGAAGACCCTTGGAACCATACTAGCCTAAGTCGTCACCGGTGCCCCGTTCAGGAACAGGCGAGAAAAAGTAACACGGACGTTTTCCTGCAAACAACATGCGCGTGTTCACAGCACGCTAATGCGGTCGAGGTGCATGTGGGCGCGTTTCTATGCCGGGTTCGATCATGCAAGTTCCGCGGGTGTGCATGTTGATGGCTTTTGATGATCTTGAGTGGTCGATGATGATATCAGGGGACCGCTACGCGAAGATGCCGCTTTCGCCGCAAGGGAAACCCGTTCCAAGACGTCAGATCCCGCTTAGCAGTCGAGATATTATCTAGATCTTGCAACCTCTGTAAGATGCCAAGACATTTTGAGAGCAGGAAGCCAAATTGCACAGTGTTCAAGACGCATGTCCACTACCAACACTGACGTACCTCACACTATTTACCCTATGCGAATTTCGGAAGCAGGGATATCAACCACTGCAGTGTCCTTACACTATGGGGATTGATGCTAGGATTGGATTACTGGGAGTCCGCGTGTTGCCCCCGTCAGCCCGGTTGGAAGCCTCGGGAAACAATCCGTGAAACATCATGGACTGAGCTATGAAATAGGTACAAGAGGCACATCCCCGGTCGTGGACCTTGGCCTTGGCCTTGGCCTCGAGGCCAAGAGCGGTGATGTTGGTTGATGCATGGAATCTTCCACGTGCAGCTAACATCGCGGGACGGGACACATAACGGGCCAACTGCAGACAGAGACCCCTGAATCACAATGCGCCGCGTTTGAGCACAATGACGCAGTGAATGTCATAGCGACTGATCTAAGTTATCATGCAGATTTTAGGCTGTTATTAGTTAACCTCTTCGATCTGAAGGTGGTGACTGTGACGAAACGATCGAAGTTGCGCGCGCGCGCAAAGGATCCTCACCCCGGCCATGTCGAAAAGATTGCTGACGCTGCAATCCTCCTGCGATGTGAAGACACCCTTCGACGGAACGGGCCGGCCAAGTTAGGAAGGAGAATCGAGGGTGCAGAACTTCTGCTTCCCCTTTGTAGACTTTCGACAAGGCATCGTAGATCCCCTTCGCTGCATTGCGCGGGAGTTGCATGTCGAATTTTCTTCTAGAACCCGGCGTCTTCTCTCTGGATTGGTCGTCCCAGACCCGTTCGGGCTAAGGCGGTGTGAGTGGTGAAGCTTTTCCTTGGGGACCCCGGAATATCCGTGCAATGCTGTAGTGTGCATTACACATTTTGGCTCAGCTCCACGTGTCTGCGTCGCAGCGGTGGCTCAATGTCACGGCAATTTCGCATTAGTCTGTTGGGGGGACCGGCCTCACCGAAGGGTGTCTGCCGCCATTTGGCCGGTGAGTCGGCGATGTCTGTTGTGGGGAACGAAGCCCAAAACACTGGTTGAAGGATCGTGTGTTACTCGCCATGTCTTACTGCTAGATCAAGGAAGCAGCTCATATCCTTGGCCGTGAATGCCGTTCTCGTCTAGATCTATGTGTCCATAGGACTGTCATGCATGCGACAAGCTATACTAGAATTTAGGTAATAATTAGTCGTAGAGTATCAAAAAATGTCCGAGGAACCAGACAAGAAAAAAGGAGGAGAGAACGAATTTAAATCTTATACTCCGTAAGTGTAAATAATACAGTACAACGCATCTCTTGGCTGTGTAGCCTCGTAGCGTAGGTAGTGTAGATAGGAATTCCTTGCTCCAGGTACTTCTGATGCTCACCGTGGCCGTGGTCCTGGTATCATAAAACGAGCTCTGCGGAGTTTGGGGGAGCTTTCGCGAAGGACCATGGGTCCCCTGCTCGTGGGGTCGCAAGTTGCGATAAGCTGACGAGGTTGAGATTGTTGTAATTAATTCAACACGCTTATTACGGAATATCTACTCTGGGGTTCGAAATTGACCATAGCCTTAACTAAGTATCTGGGTAGCTATGCTTGATAGTGCTGCTAATGGAAATATGAAGGCTGAGTTACGTGATCTAGGTAACCTGTAGGTAACCTGTATGTCGTGAAGGCTCTGCAGCCTTGGTCCTTTTAGTTATCTCAATGTTAGCATGACATCCCTTTCTCGTCACAGTGATGCCAAGATGAAACTGTGTCCACGGTGGTGAGGCGAGAATAAGGTTATTGATAGGCTTGGCAGGACGAGTCGCATCCCACCGTTGAAAGCTGTTTCAGGATGCATACTGGCCTATACTATTGCTCGTTGTAAGTGGTATTATCATGTAAGTAGTTGTAAATTCCGCCGCGAAGAAGTATGCAGTGTACCGTAGTGCACAAGAGATAGAGCTTCGAGCTCCTATGAGTTACCTATCTATCTGAAAGATCGTGACCTTCCACTTTGGCATAGGTCCATAAGCTTAGTTTGGAGGTTCAAGCTCCACTTGGGGAACAACGCTAAGGACAGCGATGGTGCCATATCTCTCTTGGTCTAACCATCCTTGGCTATTTTCGACTTCGGACCGTTCGAAGTCGACTGGAGCTGCCCTTGTTGCTTAGAAGCTGCAGAGCATCAGCATGTGGTCACCATTGTCAGTCTTTTCCTTCAAAGACGTCAGTTTCGATTGAGACAATATGATGTTACAAAATTTTTTCAAAATGTTGAGAGCTTCACCGATTCTCATCTGATATCATGGTAAATTACCGCATCTGGTATATGAGATTGAAATCTTACCTGTATTATCCGGCCCGAGCTGGGATACGACTAGCGTCTATCGGCAGATAAGAACGCTCGACAAGTTGCCTCCAAGCATATCTCTAAGTTAGCAGAATAATTACACCTGTACGTAAGCAGTGTATGTACATACTTAGCGCACAGTTGCGATTGTGTTTCTATGCAAGACTTCTTAGTGACTTGCCATGAGTCCATAATTAAGAATTATCAAGTTTATGTTCGTCGCTGAAACTGCATACCCTTGCATGTTGATTCGTTTAGTGCATTTTAAGACTGGCCTGTTCGAATTAAGCGAATATCTCCCCCTGCTCTCCGTACTGCTTGATAGGTATCCGACTGCTTGTCCAGGTCCCGATAAGTCTGGATCAATGAACAGCCTAGTGCAGGGAGGGCCTTTTAGTCAGAGACCGGTGGCGGCAGCGACATGGAATAACCTACACTACCTAGCTGCGTAAAAGCGGTTTCGCTGTGCCGCATGACGCCAACTGAGCGTTGGTCGTCGAAGTGGCCCGTGGACCACGTTCCAAGCTCCGGGTCAGCCATTCCGCTATCCGGTGGAACACGTGGTGAAAAAGGACCGGACATCGTAGGCTTTCCGCAGGAGAGAAGCCATACCGTAGTGTACTTCGTACGTGTAGGTAATTAGGTAGTTCTTGACGCTGCCCGCGAAAGCGTTGGTATATGCGTAACCTAATGTGCCCGTACATACATATCTACCTCAGACCTATACTCGTGTAGGCAGTCCGAAGCGAACTTCCTTGCGCCGCCACACCACCATAATATTATCTGTTGTAGTATTGGCACCGCCAAAGCATGCGGTTAAAATCGTTGAATTACGGCACCGAGAGGAATTGGGGGAGACCAAAGAGGCGGGATCGCCAATTCTTGGGAGTTGGGTGAGATGAGCTGAGCTAAGACTGCATCTGGTGTACACTACATATACATGCAATGGCCTTTACCTTCACCTACTACCGGTATAATACGATCCCGTGTCAATGTCTCTTCATATATCTGCGCTAGTGCACCGGTGTACAGTGCTCTGGTTTACGATTCGAGACAAGATTGAAATGTCAGAAAAGTCGGATGGCATATCCCTGCCAAGGCATCGTATCACCATGGGTATGAGACCTTGACTTGGGTATTTCTACTGGGTCATGATAGAAAATAGGTGAAACTTTCCAGCGAAAATATCTCCCTAGGAAGTACGAAGTATGCTCACAACTAACAATACGTGAAGTGTTTCATATAGAGAGGTGACTTGGCGAGTTGGGCGGAGGGACTTCAGTCAGAAAATAATTTTCGAGATTCGGTTGTAGCTTTGGCGGTGTCTGTCTGTATGTACAGTACGGAGGTGTTGCACACAATCAATGATTACGCTAACTTAGCGTTCACAGTGCACACTTAAACGGCTCTCAAACCGCTACCGCTAGATTAAACATCCAACCGGTAAGCCTTCTACCATTTTCGCTCTAGACTAGAGAGCTAAAAGCCTTGGGCCTCCGCTATACTCCGGAAACGGTAGATTTTGTACGCCTCCGTCGATACCCTACGCTGAAGCGGGCTAGTATATCTAGCTAGGCCTCGTGTGATTTTTTCTCTACGCACTGTAAGCGCTAGGTTAGCGTAATCATTGATTGTGTGCAACACCTCCGTACGTACGGAGTATTACAGCCCTCTTGCGTAGCTAGAGTTAGCATCTATTCTTGCACAAGGTACGACTGATACTTGACTACTTGCGAAATGCTTATCAGATCCTATTCTCTCTTCCCCGTAGTAGAGAATTTGGGACAATAGACATGACGAAAGCTCTTCTGCATGAAATTAAGAAGTAAAATATGAGGCATATATTCCGTACGGTAACCTCGTTTTGATTATTGCCATGCTCAAGACCGGCGGAGGAGCTAGTACCAAACTATGAAGAAATCTGGGTCATGTACTCCGTAGGAAAGTTGCACCGCTGGTCTAGGCTATGAAGGCTCTGCGGACTTGACATTATTGGCCAGTTTGACAAGAAGAACATACGAAGTGCGCTCTGCAAAAGCTACAAAACTGAAGAGTCCTTACGCTCGGTACTGTACCTACTCTCATCATAGTGCAGGTAGGTAGTAAAACGAGTAGGGTGTTTCAGTTCTAGTAGTATCATAGCTTATAAGTCCCTACGTAGTGTGGCTGCTCAACAAAATGGCGGAGGATAAGTACAGGATGAAGTGGGGAGGAAACAAAGGGTTCTACGGAATCAATTCCTAGAGTTACCAAAGATTTTAGTAATGTCTTACGATGCGCTCCTCTTTCTTATTATTTTTTTTTTTTTTAATATTATCGTTCATCTGGTGTTTGCTTAGCTAAACCTCTACATAGTACCATGCATGAAGAAAGACAAGTCCCCGTAAGAATGCATCACACATCGTAATTCTCACGTTTATGTACTGTAATTTTTGAGGGGCTCCCTTCTCTTTTTTTGGCCACCCCCAATTGTCCTGTCTTACCCCTTTTTGGGCTGGTCGTAGTCTGTGATAAGGGGGTCGTTCCTCATAATCCAGCTACACCATCAAGTCAGGAAGTTGGGGGCCAGCAACAGATAGGAGGGATGCTTAGGAAGATGCTGTTCATAGGTATGCTAGGTACTTGACACCAGTGACATTTCAAAGATCCAAGAAGAATGCGACGTCAATTATAGACTACCACCGCTATATTAGGCGTATTGAGCAGTAACTAGGCAGGTCACTGGTGGATCACTTTGATGAAATCCCGCCAAATATATATAAGTATTAATTGTTTCGTAGTTGAATTGTTAAGAGCAATGATAGTACGCGTAAACCAGTCACTCAGCAAGTGCAGTATGGTGCATCAAGGTCACCAAATGGTTGGCGTGATTAAGTACTCCTGTACACTTATCATGAACAATGAACGCCCCGGCAGGCAATCAGTTCGATTGTGTGCGACAGCAACACCTCTGCATATTGGGCTTATCATGACGGCAAATAGCCAAAAGAGGCAAAAGGCGCACAGGTAACGACAAACCACTTACCTTATGGAGTTCTTTGTTCGTATTGGCCTACAGGAGGTCAACCCCACTTCTTCGGATAGCTAGTACGCAGTACGTTTGTCGCACAAAATTCACGAATCAGTACGCATACACTTCCTCACTATGAAGCAATGCTGGACTTGTACGCGGAGACTGGTAATTCACCGCGCAGATAGCGCAGCCCTACGACATATGGCCACGCCCGTACTATCTGTTGGCACGTATAAAACTGGACACAGAATAGAGCCTAGAGGGAGGGATGAAAATTGATTTCACTGATAGTATAGATAGGAGTAGATACAGTTTCTCTAGTCGTATTTGAGTAGTAGATCCGATTCTGGCTCCAGATGCGGTATGTTGAGGGATTCTAAGAATCGCAAACGCGGCACTATCCAATCTCCATCAAAGGGATATTCAATATTCATGTGCGGGCAAGCTGAAAGGTACATCGCAATACAAAACATATGTAGACGATGGCTCTGAGGATGGGAAATGCTTTGCAAGGCGTAAAACGGCAGCCCCCACCGAGACTCCAGAACACCGCCGGCTGCCCGACCCATCTCTTCACAAAGGTGTCTTCTTGGTGTGAGAAAGTCCCAAGTCATCTTGCGCCTGAGGATACCGCATTTTTCTTTTTCGTTCGTACGCCATTCGCCGGATGGTAGGCTGGTTATTGATGTCCAGAAAGCAAAGCAATACAGGGATTAGAGACAGAACAGAGCGTACGGACGTAGCATATTCTACCGCGAGAGCGCGGGCCCAGCGTGGAAGAATAATGCGCCACCGTAGTTCTCGCTGTCGGCCGGTGTTTTCGACAGGGTACACATGAATCAAATATAAATGGATTGTTGTCGTGGAATCATTTCGGCTGAACGTGAGCTAGCGATGACACCGCCCGATTATGCTAGCTCTTATAAAATGACACATTTGCTTCCACCGCCCCGGCCGGACCGTGGTCTCCTATATCGCTTGTCGGGTTCATCACGTTGTGACGGAAACGTGTCCCCGTTTTGAGGGCGACGTGGCGGCTGGGGCCGTGATGCAGCCTCTCGTTGCCTGCGTAGTATTCTTACTACGTCATAGAAGGCTTTCTCGACGTTGATACAGTTCTTTGCCGATGCCTCCACGAACTCGCAACCCAATTCTCTTGCTAAGGCGTGGCCTTCCTGTGTGGATACCTCTCTTTCTGTTATGCGATCACTCTTGTTGCCGACCAGCATGATGGGTACGGAACTCGGAGGGACTGCGGCAGCTATTGGCGAACCGTTATATGGCGGCGATGACTGGCACGATTCCTTGACTCTCTGGATTTGATGATGAAATCGCCTGATTCTGGTAAAGGATGATCTAGACGAGATGCTGTAGACTAGAACGAACCCTTCGCCATCGCGGATCCACTGGTCTCTCAACGCCGTATATTCTTCTTGGCCGGCCGTATCCAACACCTCCAACATGCATGCCGAGTTGTCTATCACGACCTGTTTACGGTAGGAATCTTCAATCGTCGGGTCATACTAATAATATCAGAGGTCAGCGCCCACATCATCATGTCGTCTGGGAGACGGGCTCTTGTGAATAGCCCGGGTTGGCACGCCATGGGAAACGAGTGCCTGCTCATCTAACGGCGGGGATAGACGTACGGTTTCGACGAAATGTTGTAAGCATAGTTGAATTGTGAGGGCTGTCTTGCCCACGCCACCATCACCAAGGACTACCAGCCTATATAGCACCATTCGCGGAGTCATCGTGGATCAGAGGGCGGTCGGCAAGAAACCGAGGCAAAGGCGAAAGTCTGCGAAGCAAGAGCGTATTAAGTAATAGCTATAAATAAAGTATAGTAATGCGGCACTGTAGGATGATTGAAGATGAAGTGGCGGGCTGTGGAAGGTTGTTTAAGTATCGCAAAGATCGGGTGATGAGATGGTAGAATGATGTAAGCTGTTTTGCGAGTCGGCTGGGTTCGATTTAATAAGCAGAATGCTGGGCGCCGGGTTGCCGTAGAAAATACGTAGTGAATAACAATAATAAGATTAATATCAATATCGATAGCGGCAGCGGCAGCAACGATGATGGCGACGGCGACGATACCGGCGGTAAAATGGTATAACAACGGCGGCGGCGGCAGTGGTAGCAGCAACAGCTATAGCGAGTGTCTCGGGACACGGCGTGGGTGTTGGAGGGAGCGGAAGCAATTGAATGGTTGAGTAGTAGGTAGGCAATGAAATGAGGAGAGTGAGGAGGTCAAGGTTGTTTTGTGGACTGTACTCTGTGGAGAATGCGTTTCTGGGGCCGGTCGGGTCTTTGCGAGGCCTGAGCTTTTCCCCTTCCTTCTCAGACTTGCCCGCTCTAGCGGTTCTGTAGCGTATGTATGTACGAAGTACGTCGTAGAGTTGCAAGCAGGCAGGCAGGCGGTACGCTACGCTAGACACATTAGGGGTTCTGCTAAGGGAGCTCTGCTACCTAAGAGATAGGTTAGGTAGTTACCCTGTCGTGGAGGTACGCTGCCCCCAAACTCTAAGTACCTCCCCTAAGCATTGTTCATACAGTACATACCTACAGTGCTTCTTACAGTTTCCACATTAAATTGGAGAACCACCTCCTCGACGCTTCTTTCAACAAGGTACTATCTACCGCGGGCAAATCTCTCTCGCTCCCTAAGTTTCTTACGCTACACTGCTCAGGCGCTATCCATTATATACTGTGCGGTAACACCTTGCTGATTGCCTAGGTCCTACAGTACTTACAAAGTACTGTAAACGCGAGGGCGGTAATGAGAAGTAGGTCTGTAGGTAGGTGCTAGGTATTACTATTCCTTACATTGCATCCGCTGGTACGTATAAGTAGTGGCATTATCCAGGTTTAAGTACTTATATAGGTAAGGCCCGTGAGCTAAATTGATGCGATAGATAACTGAATACAACGTCTCATATGTTGTTATCAACAGTAGGTAGCTACTTACCTATCCTGGGCAACTGTTGAGTTTGCTTTTGTCAAAGACCTGCTTAGCGCTAAAGGGCACAGTTGCGAGGGCAATGGAATTACATGCTAGAAACCAGACAGAATCGAAGGGGCCGGTGCATATTTAGGCACAATACACAAGACTCACTCACTACTGTGACTGCCCTTCTAGCGCATACATAGGTTAGAGTTCGTCTCACTCGGATTTCTGTCGCCAGTACGAAAATAGGCGGTTGCTTTGGGCAATCATGGAATGGTCTATCTAGGTAGTGTATCTAGAGTAGGCCCCACGATTACAACTAGGGCAAAGCTAAAACCCAGAAGGGGGGAATCAGTGCGCCAAGCTGGGATATGGTAGTATTTGTTAGGTAGGAATGAACAACAACATGCACCTAGGTAGTGTAGATAGTGTAGTGTATCCAGTGTGCACCACTACTCTGTACTTGGTCCAAATGTCATGGGGTGGGAGGAACTAGGATAATAACGAGGCGGAGGTGGAGGAGCCGAAGGAATGAGAGAAGTTTTTTTTGTCCTTCTTCCCTCTGTCATCGTGGAGTGTACGTAGCGTGTAGAATGGTCGGCCAATGATGACAACACTTACTTACTATACAGGACTGGGCAAACGGTGGCATATGGACGGATGTAGAAGACAAAAAATGTCAGCAGGAACTACTTCAGAGGTTACCAGCCTCTTGCCGTGGTGTAGTATTAGTGGTGGTCACCCACCAGCAAGAATTGCTAGCAGCAGCAGCAGCAAAGCCACCTGGCATGCAGAGGACTTCATATTACTGAAGACGAGCACACCCATATCTCAGTCGCAAGTTCAATTGGTAGTCTGTGTTACTATAAATTAACTAACCTGGCTAGTCAGCGGTTTTGGCTTGTACTACCATCGCCAAACGGCGCGGGGAAATGTGGCCCTTTCAAACTCGCCGCTTCTTACCTATTTACCTAGGAATGTTCACACGGCCTCGTTCAGGTAACCGAGGAGGAAGAGAGCACGGCCAATTCCGTGACCTGTTTTACGGCTCAACTTGATCAATGGGGAATATTCCTAGTTCAACTATCCATAAACATACTACTCTGTTGAAGCTGTGCTGGGCACCTCTGTACCAGCACCTTCTCACCATCTAGCCGATGTACATAAATGGGCGGGGCATTTCGTGGTAGAAGCAAAGCAAGCTGCAGCTTCCTACATAAAGCTAAAAACCAAGGGCTTGGTAAACTTGATTCACCACAGACTGAAACAAATGTTAATAGTAGTAACTGTCTCACTCGAATATAACAGTTTGCGAGTACCTAAACAAGCTATTATAATTCGATCCGTACTTACATAGGTACATACATCGATACACACTTGCCTAGGGTATAAGCGCTAGTATTCGGGTATCTGTGGGTAACAGTAAAACTGAGTACCGCTTAGGCTAAAGGGCCAAGCGCGGTCTATTGAACTTCACGGCCTGGACACACATATACCTACCTAGGTACGGAGTACAGTGGGTCGAGAAAAAAAAAGACGCCCAATTCAGAATCGTCCTACCTTTTCTAGTTAGTAAAACTATGGTATGTATTCTCTTTAAGAATGTAGAAATAAGATAGAGAAATCTTTTCGAACATTTTGTGCCCAAAACTATGAAGAAATACGTTGTTGAAGTTCATAGGTTTGAATACTGTCATGTCACTAGTTCAGATGGCGATAGGCTCTACGCTGAATTTAAGTACACCAACCAAGATATTTACGGTCCAAAACATTTCTCCGTTATGTACAGTAATCATTTTATGGTCGTATGCCTACTTAATAGATAAACCACATTAGCTTTTTATTTTTATTTGATCTTATCCCCCCAAGAATTGCTATTGCGGTACTTTCCATTTCTACGCCATAAGGATGGTATGGCACAACCTATCGCGGATAGTGTAGATCACATCGTCTTAGAATGCCACTACTGTAACAAGCCAGAACCTTTTCACTCACCGACCGGCAGCACCGAGATGCTCTCAGCACTAACTGAATACATAGTCTAATCCGAGATGTGCTGTTTTCTTTCTTTTACTCCTGACTTCAAGCACGGGATTGGTGTGCTCATCGTCTTTCTTCAACCATCGCCAGCTCTTTTATACGCCTCTGCGAATAACAGCACAGTACTTCGTACCTAGCTCACTTACCAGAGCATTTGCTTGTAGTCTGAGATGTCACTTTTGCATGTACCCTTTTTCTTTCTGATCCCAGTAGAATACTATGATTATGATCATTCAACTACTATATCTACTTCTGTTATAATAACATAAGAGGCCGACGCATCCCCAAGGTGGTATGACCACCTAGTAGGTACTAAGTGTATAACCATCTGATCAGGCCATCGTCTCTACATCGCTCCTCCCAGAGTTAGATGTGTTCTCTGCACGGCACTGGCGAAGCAGGCCGGGCTCTTGCCTTGCTTCAAGCCCCAAGCCAACCCTCTTCTCTTTTCATGTTGCCACCATGATGAGCTGAAGAACAAGACAAAATCGCAGCGCAGGCCCGAGTCTAGAACAAGCCCCAACCGCGCTTCTCCTTCTGGTTTTACATTACAGTAGACCGCCAACTACTCTGCTGACAGCTATCATAGGTCTCTGGACTCTCCCCACACCCAAGTTTTTTTTTTTGTGCGGCTGACGCGGTGGCAGGTCTTTGACAGATGCACTTCTCGCGAAGTCAATGTACCACAGATCGCGGGCGAATACGAACTCCTTGGTGTGGCAGTATTGGACAACGCGCAATGCGGTCACTCAGCGCATTACATGCTGCGACGGCAGCGCCTATTATCTGCTGTGCAATGTTCGATGGTGGGGGTGCGCAGGTTCATCCTTCACCGAAGCCAATTCTCGATCGGATGGGATGGCAGGTCGGTACCTACATTACGAAATGGAGGGTAGGTACTGCATATGCACTCAATGGTCTTCAGCGGCTAGTGACGCCTTTGCCGTTTCCTCAAAGCCACCGAGAATACGCTTAGATTGCCGCTCGCTGTTTGGCCTCCACATATGCGGCCACCGCAGTTGTCACCAGTGAAGTCTGCAGGGACTAGACCAGGCACTCGGTCTAATGTACTGGGTACTACTTAGAGCCTCATCCCATCGTGAAATTGGGCTCGGGATTTAAGTGTAGGATATCACACGGACGAGAAACAGTCGCTGTCCTCACTCGCTGTCGCTACTGGTACCACCATGGAATAATCCTCGTTCTTCTGTTCGCTACCCGGCGCCGCTGGGAGAGCAAGTTTAGCCGTGTATTCAACCAAACACGGACTTCGTTTCGATATCTTGGGTGCACTGCTGACCCGGCTCAGAGCTGTTACACTAATATTCATCACTTTACACATCGACATCGCCTCGGTTCGGACGGACCGCCGCAGCTCGGCTGCCCTACCACCGCCCGAATGCTACGTAATAAATTATTAAGAGCCTGCGTATTGGTAAACACACGAGAGCTATGTATGGCAATGGATCCTACATTAGATTCGGCTCGTGCGACCATACCTTCTGATAACCCTTGTTAGGCTATAAAATCTGGGGGATGAAATTTACGGGACCGTCATAACACTGATACTAAACAGTATACACCCCTTGCATTAGGATATACCCAGTTGTCGTGCCATTTCAACAAACCCTTCCTCTCCTTGAGAAATCCACTTTCGGAGTGATAATTAGTTCTCAGTCGTAGAACCATAGAATGGGATACGAATACCGACGGCAAGATCTCCCTTACCGGGGCTGGACGGAAGATGTGAACGGGTGCGAGATACAAAAATCACCTTACCAGATCGACCCATTCGCGTGCTTCTTTCCAGCGAGCATCGTGCCTGTGGACGTTCGGTTAGAATACAACTGTACGAAGCTGCGTTATCGTTCGTCTGACAAAATATACGGCGATCTTAACAGCACAGTCATGCTTCGTATAGTGGGATGGACGCGGGTTCCTATTGGAACACCTCATGTTACCTACTGCGACCACGTCTCCTCACGATCCCGCTCGACATAAATCGTTCGAAGGCCATTCGACCGCGCCCCCGCAAGGTCTCCTAGGTGCGCGGCTACCATCGCGACCTCATTGGGTCGATATTCGAGGGCATCAACCGCACCCAGATACGTCTTCGGATGTGGCTACCCGTAGGAGGCAAGTCAGCCATATTGTTAGTCGCAAACATGCCTGTCCTCGGATGCTCTCACGAGTTACCGAACACGCATAAGCGGGCTATGTAGCGGGTGGGTGGTGTCACCAGGAGGATTACCTTATAGGCCCCAAAGTCTGCAGCCGATATGATGCGTTGGAAACCGAGGGAGCCATGCGCGTCGAGATCCTCTAGCAAGGATCGATTCCCATTTGACAGCGTCGCAGTGACGTATCGCGTCCCGAGCGTCCGGATGCCCAGCGCCGAGTCCTCCCATGGTCTCAAGTAGTGCCAGGCGAGACTGAGCGAACGCGTCTCCTCATCCGTGTACACGCTTCCCACATTCCATTTGTCGAGCAGCTCTCTGAGGCTGTCGTAATGGTGTGTGTCGATATCTTTCCATTCCGTTTCCCCAGGTACAAATTTCTGGGTGAACAATCCGTAAGAATTCTGCCATTCTTGAGCAAAAGTAGCCCATCCCTCACTCGAGATCTCCTGAAAACTAGACTGGAGTGACTGAGGTAGTTCGCCAAAGGCTTGTGATGAAATCTTATTCCGAGCTCTTTGAACAAGTTCATCGTGTATTGTTGAACGCCAGTCTACGACTGTCCCAAAGACATCGAAAGTCAGCGCCTTGACGTCCTTGAGAGTTTCGTTGTTCCGCGTCATAGTGAGTATACCCAACATCAATATTCATCAAGATCCGAACCTCCGGGGGGCAGGATCGTTACGTTTCTGGTATTATCAAGTCGCGCAGTAATAGACAATGTTGATTGCAGTCTTGGGGCTACACTGGGGACGTTATAACTCGAATGATGCAATAGGTTTCCCCCGCATAGTCTACGGTACCTCGGCACTCGGCCTTGGATTTAACGGTTGTAGTCAAAACTAAACTCTTCCACTGCAAGTAAGAACAGCCGCATGAATCGGACTTTTTTTGGCCTTTCTATACCATAATTAGAATACAGAGACAGTAGGGGCTGAAGTAGAAGCCCTCGCAAACCCAGAGGTAAGTCTGAATAAGTACATCAACCGTTTGAAGTCTTATGGTTAATTATCTCGCTCAGTTTCTGGACAAACCCGTATCACATTGGCCCTTTACACGCTATGACACTGTGAAAGGAAACATTCACTACCCATGCAAATCACCTGCTTACGTAGCTACATTTCACATTGTCGCTTTCCCTGATGTACCCCTAAGGTGTCTTGGTAACCGATGTGTAAAGACAACCCCACGCCAACAAACTAACGACATCAATACATAAAAATATAATGCCGAAGACCATTCCTACCTAAGTACCAACCGCGTACCACCGAAACAACCCGGGATCCGATATTACACCAGATCATATGTTGCCAGGCTCCCGCATCATACCAAGTTGGCAAGCGACCAGGCGTACCAGCAGAGCAGATAGACCCTTTCCCAGCCAAGATTACCAAGACGGAAAGATCCCGCTCATTGCGTTCGATTGCGGGGTTGAAGGAGAAGCGCAGAGCCGGTGAAACAAGGACCGAATCAAAAGACAACCCTTACTGCTACAACAACGACAATGAATGCTTCCCCAACCTGCAAACCCCAAAAACTATCTGTCTCGACGGTTTGATTGTTGACCCGATCGAGACTCGCATTGACATGCAATGGCAGGTCTTTGCATACTATCCCCCGTTTTTATTCGTGTCTGCTCGTCTCCTCTTTCATCTAGTCTGGGGTGCAGGAGAGCCTAAGGCAGCATAGATGACTACATGGCGAGACATCCGAGCAGCCGTGTGCGGCACAGGAGCATACTTAGCTAACCGTTCAAGAGTTTTGGCTGCCCAGAATGGAGGCGCTGCGTCGGCCCGCCATGCAAATTGACTATTATTCTTTTCCCTCATCGAGGCACATACATATCATCCCCGGAAGAAAGGATTGCTCATGTAGTGAAACGGAGTTCAGGTTCGATTCCCATTGGCGGCGATGCCGATAGGAATTGTTACCCTTCGTTTCTTGTACCTCCACATAATTACTGGCCTACATATATGTGCATACAGGGTGGGTAGGTCAAGTCTACAGCCTTACGTGGAAGACAACGTTACATATCGGGCAATATTTTCGACACGGCCCCCTTCTACGTACATCAACCGTGGGCTAGAAGGTGATATTACCATACGAAGTCCATGATGCCTCCACGACGATACATATAGCTGGTGTGCATCTAAATGTACACAAGGTGAGGTCTACTTCCTTGGAGATATAAAGAAAATCCAAGGCCCGACCAAGAATGAACATGCTCGCCGCTTCTCGCCTACTCAGTCTTTGCTCGCTTCATGCCACCCGTGCCGTCTAGAGCGGGCGTAGGTCGGGGATATCAGCATTCACGCCAGCCGCAGTGAAAAACAAGACGCCCCTCAGCGGCGCGGTGCCATCAACCCCTCAGCCGGTCCATTCACAACACCGAGATCCAAGCGCCCGCTACCCCCTTTTCCTCTCCCGCCTAGTGAGTGAGTGCATGGACGCGTAGACGTATGATACATACGTACGTATGTACATGTATACACACACATTTCTCGAGCCGTACTACGAACCGCGTGATCCCCAAAGCCACGTACACATGTCACCGCGCATCGTACAATCCCAAATACCAAATGCCAACCTACCCAGCCTACAGGTAATGCCCCCTAGACCCCCACCTCCCAAGCTGGGCAATGCATGCACGCCCGCCTGCATCTCGACACGGGAGCAGAAAAGAGCGCGAAATAGAAAAGTAGGTATTACGATAATATTGATAACGAAAAGAGAGGTGGGAGAACCGAGGAAATAAGGCCTGGTACTCACAACAACAAATCCATCATATGATCGGGCAATTTAACGGTCAAGATTCATACAGCGATTTTGTACAACGGCCCCACGTCCGTTCCATTCCATACCTCTCTTCAACAACTCGCTTCCTCCAGGTAGGTAGGTAGTATCCGGGGCGCGCCGAGGCCAAGAGCAGCGAGCAACTTGCGTATGTACAATCAAGCGGGACAAACAGTAACAGTAATTATACGCCCATCAGCGAACTCATCCAATCATCCAACCATATAGCATACCAATCAAGCAGGCTAGCCCGGCCCAGCCCAGCCCAGCCTAGAGCAACCCAGAGCAGCCCAGAGCAGGCTATATGGCCAAGACAAGGAGAATATCTGCCTTATTTCATATAGTGTAGTTCTTTCATCACCTTGCAAAGACAGGCTTTGTTGCCGCAGCTCGTCTTCGAGGCTGTGGGCCCCTATTTCGGCTCATGATTGAATTTATGTGAGAGCCTTTACGTAGCCTGCATTTTATACAATTTGAAACGTAGATACATATACGTGTGAATCTAAGCTGTGCTTGTACAATCATATAGCCTTCACTATGAAGCGCCGGGCACGTAGAGACCATATCACCTGCTGATCATTTATATAGCATTTCAGAGGGAGTGTGCAATAAGTCAGCCTCATAAGAAGGGATAAGCGATGAATGGCATAAGATACTCTGGGTGCAGTCATTATCATAATGTGCATTATATAGTTCAGCTTTGAGTGAAAGCTCCTCAGCTGATAAATATATTACATATTTCATATTATCTCGCGAACACAGGCCGATTCATCTAAGCTTGTTCAATATATCTTGACGCTATGATCTCATAGCTTCGAACTCATTAACAGCTTCAGCTAACGACAAAGCTTCTTGCTCAGCACATTGTGCTCTTGTGCATGATATCCGCTCCCGATGGTGTTTGTGTGATCCATCATCTCATTCGCACAGAGCACTTAGGGAGGTTTGGCCAGCCTCATATCTGGGCATCTTCGGTCATAGGCTGTATTGACTTTTAGGTATGAAGCTGCTATGAGCTCTAGGCCTTCTATTTTAGCATGTGAGCGCTAAATTCTATGTTAGTAATATTTGTTTACAAGAGACTTTGCGCTTTTTGGCCATCTGGAAAAGTATGTTGACGATGGTAACACATCCTCAGGGCCACAGCACTGCATCATGCCAAAACTTATTGGGAGTGTTACACGATAGGAATAGGGCCATTTAGATGTTTTCGCTACATTTTCATCACATTCACGAACGTATCTGACCTCAAGATTGCTTCTATCTAGTGAATAACCTGATCTTGCCATGAGCGACCCCACGAACCTCACCATCCACCTGTCCCGTTGCCTTATCCCAGCGAACGACTACAGGAAATTCCCAAGTTTCCAGTTAGTCTCGGAGACGACTATGCGACCATCCGGGCTCTTCTTGATGCCGCGCATAATGTCCTACCGTGTTGGTTCCCCACGGGGCGAAGACGTGGCATTACCACTGGCCAATGTGTGAAGTTGATCACCTCACGTGGCTTCTACGCAAATCCCGGCTAGCGCTCATTTCTGAGCTTGTCAAACCGGAACACACACTTTCTGAGGAACGGGCATTTCTTGAGGAACGATGATGCCGGTTAAACGCCCGAGCTTGGGGCGCGGCTCTTAAATTTCGTTCTCTTGGAAGACATGCACGCGGCTGTCCGGCCTGTAAATTCGTGAACATGAAGAGACATCTTAATTTTCCTGATTGCTCTAATCTTAGCATCACTGGCTGTTGTGCCCTCGGAGAAGATGAGTATGTGGTGATTGTTGAAAGGGCTCAGGGGGTATCCTCTTGCACTTAACTTGAGCTTGCAACTTCTAAGCATATGGTATCGTGTCTACTATCAAATCTATATCAGTCAACCAAGCTGCTCGCCGGATCCTAAAACGCGGAGCAATATTCATACGATATATTTGTCTTTGTTATGTATAAATTGCTCGCGTAGAAGTTATGAGTTACGCACACATATACGACAAAATTACTTCACAAGTCTATAATTATCGTAGTGCCTAAAATAAAGAAGCAATCAAAGTCATCGCGCAAATTCTAACAACAATGAATTTCTTTTCTATAGGGAAATAAACGCGTAGCGTTGAGAATTAAGCGCGGCCCATATCTCATTATGAATTATCAGAGGTGAAGAAACCACACTAAAGTCATCTGCATTACTGAAATCAATGCTAACGAGCTTCTATACTCAAGCCCTTCGACGACTAGGTAGGTAACCAAGCGTCTAGCTACTCAAGGCTCCAATCCACCTACGACTTATCTTCGATATTACATTGTTGCTTATCTAGTAAATAGGTACTAAGCTGCAAATTGCCGCTGTCGAGATCAAGACAGCCGCATGCAATTCATACGAAACACTTACATAATCTAGTCAGTTAAGATTAGAAATGCACTCAGCCCAGAAACTTGGTACGATATATTCCGACAGCATTGAAACGAAATAGTATTTTTAGTGTGCAAATGGATGTGATGCCGAGCACGCACAGATAGATATGAAGGTAGATTGGAAGCTGTCGGGTCACGGAAAAAACTGTTTCATTGCAGTAGAGTCGCAAAATAACTGATCTACTCATTCAACATGTAATATCATATCATACAATGTAGTTCTAGTCGCGTCAAGATAAAACGAAGCACACGTATACACTACCTAGGGCTGTGCCGCTTAGCAGAACTCGTGTCTATGGACTGGACTTCAGAGCCGCAATACAACTAATGGTAAGCAGAGCAGCGCATGCGCCGCTCAAATCTCCAAACTTACTTATATATCTTAGGTATCATCTGATCTATCGTTCGCTACGCGGTTCGTGCCGCGCTTGTATCCACACTCCCTTCCTTTGTTCCCCCATATCGAATCCTCATACACAATACACACACAATGACACACTAAAAGCAAGCCACGCCCGTCACAACCATGTGGCTCGTCCCCAAGTTTCTTGCTTACATATGCATTTTATCGTCGGTGCCCGGCCTCAGCAGCACGCTTCGAAGGAGCCGAACTGGAAACATCGGAGAAACGGATACCTGTGTCAGACGAGAAACAGCCCCGTATTGTGCTTAAAGACTAGAAACGAAAACCTAGAAACACCATGATTGAATGATCGAATTCCTGAAACTAGCAGTGCGTGTTTCGGTCAGCAATTGCAATAGTAGGTAGTACCTCCGTTGCATAATGCGATAACCAAATCTGACTGATGAAGCCCTCGCGCTGACGACGCTCGATATTTAATGACAACAATCGGTAAGGCGAGACACGCAGAACGAATATCGACATCAGGCACGATGTTTCCGCCGTCCAATCTACAGGGTGTCGGCGAATTTCGCCTCCCCGGAACTAACGTCTCAGGTCGTCAGCCTTCCCGCCCCCTTCCCGGTGATCGCAGACCGACGCGGAAAGATGCCATCCGGCTGCCCTTCAGCAACGCAATTGTAGAATGTCAGTTTAGCGAGACGACAAGACTTACAGAGCCGGGAGGCGAGGAGGGGGAGGGGGAGGGGGAGACAGTAAACATATTGATCGCCTCTACGGGCTTGTAGGATGCAATATCGCTCACCTTAGACCATCTGTGAGTTAGTAGGCATATCAATATGGTATTGGTAGGGTATACAAGTGACTAAATCAAATAAGCATCCGTGAACTACTAAATTACTGGGTTGAGGCGATGTTAGCTGGCTTTCAGACTACAATTTCACTGCTTCGGATACAACGCCGACGCCCTGAAAGCGGACCATAACATGTGTTAAATTTGCCATGATAGGAAACTTCTGTATATACAGTTCGACAATCTCTGCATATTTTACAGGTACGAGAAGTGGAAATGGTGAATCATATTACACCTCTGAACATATCTGTATGCATACAGGATCATCTCGAACGGGGAAGTGCTGGGTGAACCAGCCGATGATGATATCCATCATAGGCTATAACAACGGTCTACTGAGCCGTTAACTTGCTATTCTCGGAATCCGACCGTGAATAAACTTGGATAGCCAAATATGGGTCCATTCGCATCTCGATGTGCGATATCATCTGTGGATAAATATCCGCGAGGTATAGAAAAGGACATTGTAGGAGATACCGGATATAATTCTAGCTTGACCGAGAAAAAGTGATTCCAAGATAGGTAAATGGAAACAATACCAAGACTCTGCTCTCCCCACCAAATTGCAAATCGACTGGATAGATAAAAAGCAAGATCAGAGAAAAATGCAAAAGAATCCGATCCAATCCCGTGCTCCTCGCATACACCATATCTCATGAAGATATATTCATAGAAGGTAAGCCTACTAAGGAAAGTATTCAGTCGCGCACTGCATTTTCGTCACCAAATGGGCTGGCGTTTCTCGCCATTGCCGAGGAATGCTGGTGCGGGTCGATTTGAGAAGCACGCCTTGTCGACTCTTCAATGACGGCGCTGAGAGAGCTATTCCTCTTGGACGCTTCTTTCGTCGGCGGTGGGTCGGAGAAGGGCCCCTGGTCATTGATCGGCGTATCCTCTTCGATGATTGTTATCGCAGCGGACTCGCGCTCTTTGCTGGGAGAAGACGCTCCGCTGTGTAGATTGATAAGAGGTCCTGGACTCTCAAGTTCCGCAATGGTCGGCGTCGTTAAAGTGGATGACGGCTTGGATGATCCCTTGATATCAATGGTCCTGGGTCCACTCCCGGCACGCACAATCTGCGGCCGTACCGAAGTAGCGGTAGAAGTGCTAGCATTCTTCAAGAAGGTAGAACCAATGCTGAAAGCAGGTGATGGAGGCGGCTTTTCGTACTTTCCGTAGTCTACCGATGGGACCGGTGGCATCGATTCATCGCTGTTGGTGCTTGCGGCGCGTGATTTCACACTGACAAGTGACGGCTTGAGGAAATTGCCTTTCTGGGCTGGTACTGGCGACACAACTACGTTCTTTCCATATATTGTAGAGGCCACACTGGAACGGGGAGCGTAAGATGTGCGTGCGAATGACGTTCGGTCTGTGTAGCCGGACATGGCAGAGTATGTCGAGTCGCGAATATCACCCGGTACAAAGAAGTGTTGGTCTTCATAAGGCGACGAAGTGGCGCTCTCGGCATGGGCGATGGGAATTGGTGGAACGGGCGGAACTAATAGTGTCGGTGAGGTCGGTGTCGCTCTGTTGATGACGCCTGGGATGTAGGCAATTTGAATAATGTTGGAGGCGCGGGTGAGGACGGTCGAGGCTATCGAATGGACTGTATGCGTCGATTCCCTCTGCGAACGCCGCGAAGCGAAATCCCCTTCTACGCGTTCCTTGGTGTGTTCCCCTTCTCCTTGCCACTGCTCTTCATAGCTTCCTCTCTTGTTCTTTATACAAAATCTCCACAATAAGTATGTCAGAGCTGCAATCAGGACTAGGCCCCCTATCACGCCGCCGGCGATGGCACCGGCGTTGGGACCTGAATTTTGGGCGGCGGCGATCTTGGCGGGATCTGGCGCACACTTGGTTGACGCGCAATGGTCGCAGGTTTGGGACATGCTAACACAGCTCTCGGTCTTCGCACATGGTGGGCATTGTGGTGGATCGTCGGGACAGAGGAGGCATCCTTGCTGGCGCTTCGTGAGCGACGAAGCAACTTCTTCGTCTGAAAATTGGTGTTAGCTTCTCGGTCTTGTAGCGTGAGACCGGCGCACCTTACCGAGGGCAAAGCCGACAAACCCGGGTATCCCTGCCATGATTGTGCGATAGAGTCGAATCCACAAGAGAGGTGGGATGGCTAAAAGTCAAGGTATTTACAGCCTGGGTTCTTGTTGGCTTAGTGGCTAGGCGGTGTCTCCGTCGTAGTTGGCAATGGCGAGCAAAGATCCGCAGCGGAGTATTTCTATCAAAATGATTTCGAGCACGATAACCAGTGGAAACTAGCACATGGGCGAAAGATGGCGGTATCGTGAGACGTGGGCGATAAATAGGGGAGCTTAGTATTGGATCAAACGAGTGACGATGAGACTAGCTCAATTGAAACGAAGTAAAGAAGTCAGTAAGAATAGTAATTGCCGGCGACGCGTAATCTAGAGCGACATGAGGAACATCAAGTATCCGTGGGATTTCGAGGGTGATAGAAAACCACCCGTCGTTGACGCCGTCTCTGTCGGATCAGATCAGGGCAAGTCAGGTCAGGTCAAAGGCGGAGGAGAAAGGGAGAGGCTTGATGGTGCAATGCGACGGTTTGTGAGAAAGCGACCTATTCGGTAGAGTAGAGAAAGGGAAGGGGGACGAGACAAAGGGCATGGTGGCAGGGACGGGGCTCCTCCAGTGCACAGTAGCGCTCTCTGGTCCTGCAGATGGAGCTGGAAATACAAATTGCGGGCAGAATTGCGGGTCCCGGTTTAATTGAACACTGCAGAACACTGGAAATCGGCAGGCCCTACCCCGTTGTCCGTTGTCTGCGATCTATGCTGACAGCCGCTAGACCAGATATCGAAAGACATCAGCTGCAAGGTACGTACAATAACTTGCTCAGAGAGGGGATCTCTGCCCTTTGATTGGCACAATGTTGCCAGGGTTTCCCCTTTGCTAAATGCGTCGTACAATTAAAATGCCCTGGCGGCAGGGCATTGGATTAGCAGATTATTAGGTACAACATCACAGGATTTTATCACCCTCTGAATACTTTGGTGCTCATGCTCGTAGTACCGTAGGAATGCATTCGGCACATTCAATAAAGATACCTACCTATGTAACGCTCGGGTTGATGATTGGGGGCTGGGTGAGACTGCGTTCGTCGGTAGTACTTCGTATTGATGTCGGAGTTCACCCAGATACCCCAGTTCAGCATCTGTAGACACCTACCGTACATACTTTAGCGTAGTCGCTAGGTAGGGTATAAAGGCCATCGCTAAACGGTATGTTTCGGATTACTTAGTGTCACGATTTGTCCCGATGTCCATGACAATCAACATCAGGTTACCTCTATATGCGTATGCATACCGCCACATGTTTGATATCGCGGCATTCGGTTTTATAGCAAATACGCCTAGTTCGCATTATCTCAATGGGCAGCCTTTTTCAGTATTGAATGATTGTTCCGCCCTGTGCTATGAAGGAGAGTTCCGGCTGAGGGGCCAGACCACAAGATCTACAAGCTCACAGTAAGATGGCCGTACTGGATCAACATACCATCTGGGATGGTCTTGCGGGACAGCCCCACATCCGGGACAGCTAAATAAGCTATTTACTTTAAAACTTACTATGTTTATTTATAACTTATATATTAACTAGTGAACGGATTTAAACGTAAAATATTTTGTTATATAACGAATTGTTTAATAAATTTAAATATTTCGCGGGTAATTAAATTTAATATTTAATATATATATATATAATAATTAAAAATTTATTTAATTATTTTAAGTTTTTGTTTTTAAAACTTTAATTTTTATTTATTTAATTGTTTTTTTCGAGTTTTATAAGTTTTATAGTTTTTTTTAAATTTTTTTTATTTTTAATTTAAATTTTTGAGTTAAATATTTTTGTTTTATTTATAATTATAAATAATTAATTATAAAGATTTTAAACTTTTAAATTAATTATTTTTTAACTTTTAATTTCAAGTTTTATATTTAATTTTTAAAATATTTTAATAATTTTATTAAGTTTTAAAATAAAAGTTAAAAGTGTTTTTTTATTATATAATATAATAATGTTGTTTTATTTACTTTTAATATATTAGTTTTTATAATAAAAAAACGTTCCGGTTTTAATTTTAAAAATAAAAAAACGTTTTAATAATTAAAAATTTAATTAATAATAATATTATAATTATTTTTTAATTTTTATTCGTTTAAAAAAATTCGTTAATTTAAATAATTATAAAAACGTTGTTTTTTCTTATTTAATTTTGTTGTATTATTTAGTGTAATATAAGGTATTTTACTCCCCAGTTTGTATGGGCGATAATTTGTTAATTCAATTACCGACACCGTGATAAGCTATATCTAACTAAACCGCTAGAAATTCTCTTCAAGATCATGTATTCTACATTTCTACAGTTTCAAAAGTGGTTATAATAGGGGCGACTGTATTTGGTGTGTTTAGGACATTTTTGCGGATTTGGCCGTCCCGGAAGTGGGGGCGTCCCGCTAGGCCATCCCAGATGGTAGATCGCAGAGATATGCGCACTATTTTCAGTACTACACTACCGGTGAAGTACGCTGCACGCATACGCTCTAATAATACCGCGATGTAACTACTTGGATTAGGTAAAAAAGACGCCAAGCTGCGCCATGCTGCTTTTAGCCTGGCTTCGGGCAAGCTAGACCACGGTTTTGCAGGTTGGTTGCATTGCATCTCCACACTAGAAACGGCTCGTGAGGCTGTACGTACCTCAATAGATTTATCTTTCTTTTCGACTCCTACCTTGAGAGCGTCCTTGGAGGGCGCAACTCTACAAGGTATACCGATAGATACTAAAGAGTAAAAGCCAACCATACCGCAGTGAGAGTATATCAGTTAACAAAATTACGGCTATAAAGCAAACCAGCAATTATCGCCTGATCTGTACTCCGTACTCTGATTCATCAATCCACACCATGGAATGCCACACTTGAATTAGATGACGATGCATGTTCTCAGATGGGCGCGATTTTCCAAGAGATACAGAATATTTACGGTACTAGGATCCCAGTTTTTACGAAGGATAACATACAAAAACCGGCGAGGCACTCAAACGTTTTCAGAACGGCGAGCGCAATAATGGTGCAAACGGTACGTTCAAGGGGATTAATGATATCGATTACGAGGTATTCGTCAAACTTCCAATATCCGGAAGGAGAGAGAATGAGCACATTGGGGGTGCAACGTGGTAAGATCGCACTGTTAATCTCAAACCCCCAGATAAACATCTCTATGCTGAAATAAGTGGTAGGGTAATTAGGTATAATTCGGCCAGATTACTCATAGACAGCTGGCACATAGAGAACTTCAGTTTCCAGATGAAATATCTTCCGATGTGAATCTGCGCCCCTGCCAGGCGAATAGGTGAAGAGCTCGATCTCACGAATCCGCCTATGCCGTCCGAAGAAGCTTTTAACATATACAAGGCCCAATGGAAGACGAGCGAACATTTCGAGAAGGTACAAGAAGCACTTGCTTCGGTTGAGATACCATTCACCGTTAACAAGGTCATAGGCATTGGACTGGGTGCTCTTGTTCTTAGGCCGCGAGTTTTTGAGCGCTGCGTCTATCAGTATACCCTAGTTTCCATTATTCGCCAAAATTTCTCGATATCGTCAAATCCGTTTGTGCAACACCCCATGTATACTCATCGAGATAGATATCTCTTAGACGCAACTAAATTCACGGTTCTAGAGAGCCCATCAGCGTTATTGGATTTAGATGGCCCTACCGGACTCCTAGGTATTCACGCCGGGCTTCCACTGAAGGGTATTGTGATAGATACATGCCGCCCTGGCATTATCATATGGGACGGCGAGGTCTTTAATGCAAACTCCCATTTCAGATCTTATTTGAGGTAAGTTTAAAAGTACATATTCTGTTCCTGTTATTGACCCTTATTACCGCGTTGTAGTTATAGCCCCAGGGCGAGGAAAATGATTGAGGACGAGTATCACGAAGTTGCATTTCCTAGTCACGAGTCTTTCAATAACCAGGTCATGTTGATTAGGAAGTCTGATCCTCCGGCTTCCATACATGGGTGAATAGGTAGTTATAATGCCCCTATCCTTCCAACGAGGATGTAGTGTACCGATCACAGTTGCAGGGCGAGGAAGAGTCTTAGTATGTAGCAAGAGACAAATGGAGGCTTATGTGGCTTTTATAAACACTTTATTTGGAGCTGTATAATATATGTCTTGCTTTGTAATGAATAGTTGTCTACTCTATTGTTGAACTTCTGTTTGAGCTACCTTCCGGTATGTGGCGAGCCAGGCTGGTCTATCAACCCACGTCTTGATGCCACACAATGTGGCCTCGAGAGTATTCACTACACCACATTGTTCCTCCTCCTTTTAATGTGACTTAGTAGTTATCAGCCTCATATACAGTAGAGTAGTTGTGATTCGCCTTCCGTGGCAGGATAAATGACTCCCGTGGGTAAGTGACATTGCTAATATGCTCTCTCCCGCCGTTTATATGCTACAAATCTTAAAGGTACCGGTGCTAGGCCCCGGTAGCCCTTGCGCTGTCTTTATTCTGAACCGGCCATCGTCCGCTGCCTCTCGTAGTCGTGCTTTGGCGGTCGCACCTAGCTTGCGACATTCAACAACGTAGTATGGGTGTTACGCCGCAGCTGTATAAATGGTCGGCATCGACGTGTAAGAATCAATATTGCACTATGAGAAGCCTCTACCTCTTGAAATTTACGATATGTTGAGATGTTAGACGCCGTAACACCTGTAGCCCCCTTGGGCAGTGTAGGCTTTATTTGAGACTTTAGCTAGTATAAGGTCATGGGAGCTTAGCCAATGGGATCTACCTTGGAATCAAAAGCGCGAGCGGGGAATCTTAGTTAGAACCCGGGCCCATCTGCTTAATCACGAGTAATTAAGGACAACATGAATGTCTAAGACGAGTGTGTCAATCTACGTCTATTTAACAGCTGAATAGTGATCGAATAATCTGTGTATCAGTAAAAGCAACTCACAACAGCCTGTATTCTATGCCTCAAATGACTAAACATACTTAATCTTATTCATTTATAGCTAGAAAATAGTAGATATGCACGATAGATCTTAAACTGACCATACTTGCGGCCGCTCTTACTATCCCGTCGACAGAATGTGCGAAGATGTCGAGGAGGACAAGCCCTACCTTTTTAGCTGTATTTGTTAAGTTCTAGTACTATAGATACTGTTACTTCAGTTGCAACACGCCTGGATCAGACTGATGTCTCTATCGAGGCTGCCTCCCGACCGTCTCCCGTCTTAGCTGGTACGCCAGGGGTTTCTTTGGCAGCGGGACCGATCCCCTCTCTCTTTTTGGATCTAGTCTAGCTTTGAAAACCTATATTGGTTCGATTAAGGCCACTGCTAGCAAACGCCGCTGAAAGAAAGAAGAAAGTAAGTCCAAGACAGCTGGGATTAGACATACTCGCTTAATCATGTTCGTTAGTCTCTTGAAGAAAGCTGGCGAGTGTCTGTCTGCGAGAGAGATTAAATCGAGTCTGGTTATCAGTGAAGGACTCGAGAAAACTGCCTCGGTTACTAGTGTCGATGGCAATTGTGTTGATGGCCGATACATCATAGTAAGGGGATGGATACTTCAACACTGAGTGCAGCTGTTTGAATGTGACATAAGCTTGTTTGCCGATTCTCATTCAACGTGGTGTCAACGACGGACCGTCTGGATACACAAGCACGGTCCGGTATGCTGGAACGTGCACGTGACACACCATTAATTTACGATGAAGACGAGCAAATCATTAGATAATTCGGTGAAGTAACGATATATTGCTCAAGATAAGTAAAGTATTGTGGCCGCTTTCTCAAGTGGCAGCAGCGTAGGCCGCTACGGAACCTAGCGAATGATAAAGGATCTCGACGGACTCGATCGGCTGTACTATCTCGTTCACTCATATTGTCTTCATTGACTTAATCCATCTTGGGAATTCAAACAGCTGAGGCCATCCGGTTAGGTTAAGCTGTTATTTAAGCAGTCAATTACTGATGCAAGAGATATCGCATGGTGATGAAGACCTCACATAAGTCTTGTACTACGGAAAATTTGCGACACAGGAAGCAGTATCTATTGCTTCCCTTGATAGGATTGTTTACATACTTTAGGACGTATATAGAGGTGGTGCAGAGCGCTGTTGTGAATTAGTTGCCTATACGCAGTAGTTTGCCGCACAATAAATGCTGCCTAATTGGATGAATAGGATGCGTGTGGTAAGTTATCTGACCAGCGCATAAGAACGCGGGTTCTGTACCGAACCACGTGAGCCTACTTTCCTGTGATTGGTTGCTGCTGATGGATGTGAGACAGCGAGGCCGTATACGTTGGCAAATGGGGAGCAAACATCATTTCCGAGATATTTGATAGGCTCCAACGTTCACAACAGGTGATAAAATCAATCTTAAGCCGAAAGTATCCCTTTGAAGTCGGTGGGCGCACCGTGACTTTAAAAGTGGAAAACCGGGGCATTAAGCATTTTAGAAGTAGGGACATGCACCCAATCAGATAGCATATACTGCTTAAGTACATCCTTTTTAGGTAAAAGCTGGCTACATTCATAGTCTATTTTACTAGGGCCAAAGTCACGGTGCGCCCACCGACTTCAAAGGGATACGATTAGGTAATATAGATGGGATACCTAGTCCCCACCTATCCAGCCTGAGTAAGATGCGTGAACAGGAACTGCATGTAAATAGATATTATGCCTGGCGTGTATACTATCAGCTGGCGAATATCGGTATCATGCCGTGTAAAGGGGACGAAGACGCAAGGCTTTACAAGCAATCAATCATGTTAAACTACCTACATAATAACTACTTCGTAGATAGTGCAGCATAACAGATCTGATGTAGGACGTTTCGTCAAACATGAATGACCCCTTTTTCCTGCCGCAGGTTGGTATGTGGATAAAGGTACCTTTCTAGGTTAGGTGTTGCGGTTTTAGCTGCCAAGAAAACTATTTTTATACCAAAAAATCTCCCCGTTTTTTTGACCTGTGAAGGAGGCGTCGCCTCAGTGCTCAGTAAGGCCTGGTCTGAGTTTTTCCGACTTATGTTTTAGACCCTTTTCGTATGCCGACGAACTACCGGTCTCTATACGAATATAGCATAATAATATGAAGACCCTGAAAGCACTTTAGTAGTGCTAGTATTATACGGAAGAGTCGCGTGGGTGCTAAGTAAGCAGATTGCAGGCACAGCACAAAGGGGAGCAGTTTGCTTAATGCATTGAAAACTATTAACGAGCGGCTGGCGACAGCGAGTTAGGGGGGCGAAGTACTGTTTCGTGTTGGCTGACGAGTACCTCGTACTCCGTACAGCAGAAATAACTCTTCTCCGCTAGTGGTGGCCTGGCACCTATTCTGGGTTATTGGTAGGGGAAAGGTTGGGAAATTCTTTCAGCCCCTGAATTCCAGCAACCCGCCAAGCGCACCCATCAATAGTCTACAAAGTAAGTATTGCTTCTACCAAACAACTGTGTCATGTTTTGTATGGAGGTACTGACCTGTTTAGTCCCTTTACTACCAAATGCGAAGCATTTAGAAAATGTAATCGGTTCAACGGATAGGAGAGACGAATTTGGACAAGAAACTTGCTGCATGGACAGCGAAGGCGTTGTGAGGCGCAGCGTCATGATACATACCCGCTGGTCCGCCGAGTTGATTGCCTCTCTTGCTGGGAAACAGGGATAGGTATTGGAAGCTGTCTTACTTCTTAAGCGTACCATGGCACAGTACCTATTAATTAGGAGGTAGGCTCTCTATCCTGAGCACTAATTATGCACTAGGTATTGTAGTTAGCACAGCAGGCGTTCTCCAGTACTTCTAGAGCTGTGGCTGAGTTCGAACCATCAGCTGAACTATTCGACTTTCGCCAGTACGCGTACGAATCGTTCCCTAGCGTTCCCTCTATGTATTGTGGAGATTCTTTGCTTACAACACAAAGTAAACAACTGGCTTAGCGGAGATCCTTGGATGATGGACAAACGACTATCTTCCGTAGTCTTTGTCGGGAACTGATCTCTATCCAACTTGATGAAAGATCTCGTGAGTGACGTAGGTCACGGGCGATTGGATGGGTGTGGGTGGTCGGCAGACGAGACGTCGCGTTACATTGGAATTGGAGGTCAGTCGTGTAGGTAGCCGGCCATCTACCGGTAGCAGCTCTATCATCGGGCTACCCGCTGTTGGCATCCACCCCTAATAGTGCTTGGTATGTACTGTACTGTACCTAGTGCCTACCTCATGTAGTGTCCGAGCTGTCAGGTATTATGTCATGCACATGTACGAAGTAGTGTATGCCATGGCAGTGTTATGTTGCACTTGCTCTACTGTCCAAAGAAGCAGATAACGGTGGTCCTAGTTCTTGAACATAGCAATTATAAGACCCAGATAATTACGGTAGATAGGTGCCTACATGTATGTAGGCAGGTATCTGCTTCTGCATATCGGACTGCGATGTTGCAACTTGAACAGTCGTGTTAGGCGCGTATATCTCTTATGTACGAAGTAGGTACCTAGGTACCTGTTCGTTCAAGGTCTGCGCTGTCGCGTCAGCATCGCATCTGGCACAGTACACAGGTAAGAGAGCAGTACCTCACTCAGTACCTCCTACCTCGATTCTGGTTTCCAACTTGGCAGGCTGTTCAGGCAGCTAAGCCACAGCGGGCCGTCGAAACAACCTCATCAGAAATGATCTGATTGGCTTGGCTGGCCCAGTGTTTCCCATCCAGCTCACTGGAGGACATGTCTACAGTGGAGTGTGTATGTACCTTAGTATGTACAGTACTAGCCTTGACGCACTCTGAGATGTACTTTCAGGTGGTCAATGAGAGGCTTGCCTGTGCCGATCCCAGCCTGCAAAAAATACGAGTTTACCTCTAAAGGCGTCACTGTCCCATGTACACTCTCTCCCTGTTCTTGTTCTGAAACAATCTACCACCACGAAGAGATTTTCCCCTTCTCTACCTCCCAACACTCCTAACGCTGGGTGACCCGTCACATCATCTTGTCTTTTCCATCTCCCGCGTGATTTGCACCCAAGCACGGACACATCGTGCTCTGCACCTGCCGGCTTATCTCGCCTGCAAAATATCTCCTTACTTTCCACCAAGTCCATCAAGTCCTTTGTTTGTACAACTACGAAGTACTACGGCAAACTTTGATCGAGCTTTGGCCACGGGACCATCTCATCTCGACAGCCAGCTCCAGGCTTCCACGTTGTTCGTCGGCATCGAGACAGCTGCTGGGTGGACTTGCTGCGGTTTGGTTTGATTTGACACGCCGGTCCCAGAAACTGTCGTTCTAGACAACCGCGAATTCTGGTCTGCCGAACCCGAAGCCATCGCGACCATGGCGTACAATCCCCATGGAAATGGCGAGTACGACGGGCATCGGCTGCAAGAGTTACCCGCCGGCAGCACGGTAAGTTTCGAAGCTTAACTTAAACCACCGCGCTGGATCTTGGCGGTGCTGTCAAGTGCTGTCAATCCAGTGTGACAGTCAGGGTGACAGGGGCCCTCATCTCCAAGCCGGTCGCTAACAAACCATCTGTAGTACCATCTCCCTCCGCACGACCAAGACGATGATGAATCGCAGCGGCACCTGCTGGGCCAGGCTCCGGGCCATCACTACGAGCAAGACCGGTTAGGCGCCAACACGCCGCCCGCACGACCCGTGTCTGCCTACAGTCTCACCGAGTCCTACACCACCGTCGCACCTCCTATGACCCAGACCCCACAGCCCTACGGTACCGAGTATGCCGGAGGCTACGCCGGGCATCAGCTAGAAGACACGGGCTTCGGCTACGGCACACCCCGGCCGGCCTCGACCGTCGACTCGGACGAGAGCTGGGTGCGGCGCCAGCAGCCCGGCGGTGCGACTGGCGGCCTGAAGCGCTATGCCACGCGAAAGGTTAAACTCGTGCAGGGGTCCGTCCTCAGTGCTAATTACCCTGTTCCCAGCGCAATCAAGAACGCCGTTCAGCCCAAGTATCGTGACACGGAGGCCGGCACCGGCGAGTTCATCAACATGCGATACACCGCTGCTACCTGCGATCCCAATGAATTCACGCTCAAGAACGGTTACGATCTGCGCCCCCGCATGTACAATAGGCATACTGAGCTTCTGATTGCCATTACCTACTACAACGAGGACAAGGTTCTCTTCTCCCGAACCCTGCATGGTGTTATGCAGAACATCCGTGACATTGTCAACCTGAAGAAGTCTACCTTTTGGAACAAGGGTGGCCCTGCCTGGCAGAAGATCGTGGTCTGCTTTGTCTTTGATGGTATAGAGAAAGCAGACAAGGAGACGCTGGATGTTCTTGCCACCATCGGCGTTTTCCAGGACGGTGTTGTCAAGAAGGAGGTCAACGGCAAAGAAACTGTGGCTCACATCTTCGAATACACTACACAGCTGTCGGTTACACCGAGCCATCAACTGATCCGACCCACCGACGACAGCCCGCAGACTTTGCCTCCAGTGCAGATGATTTTCTGCCTGAAGCAGAAGAACAGCAAGAAGATCAACTCGCATCGTTGGCTTTTCAATGCCTTCGGACGCATTCTCAACCCCGAAGTATGCATTCTTCTCGATGCCGGCACGAAGCCAGGAGCCAAGTCACTCCTAGCTCTGTGGGAGGGCTTCTACAATGACAAGGATCTCGGTGGTGCTTGTGGTGAAATCCACGCCATGTTGGGCAAGGGCGGCAAGAAGCTGCTCAACCCACTGGTTGCTGTCCAGAACTTCGAGTACAAGATTTCGAACATCTTGGATAAGCCGCTCGAAAGTTCTTTCGGCTACGTCTCTGTGCTTCCTGGTGCCTTCTCCGCGTACCGCTTTCGAGCGATCATGGGTCGGCCCCTGGAGCAATACTTCCACGGTGACCACACTCTGTCCAAGATCCTGGGCAAGAAGGGTATTGAAGGCATGAACATTTTCAAGAAGAACATGTTCTTGGCTGAAGATCGTATTCTATGTTTCGAGCTCGTGGCCAAAGCGGGTTCCAAATGGCATCTCACTTATATCAAGGCAGCCAAAGGTGAAACCGATGTGCCCGAGGGTGCGCCCGAGTTCATCAGTCAGCGACGTAGATGGCTCAACGGTTCTTTCGCTGCCTCGCTCTACTCTCTGATGCATTTCGGTCGCATGTACAAGAGCGGGCATAACATCCTGCGCATGTTCTTCTTCCATCTTCAGCTCCTCTACAATATCGCCAACGTGTTGTTCACCTGGTTCAGCTTGGCCTCCTACTATCTGACTACGACTGTGATCATGGACCTGGTCGGTAACCCTGATGAAGCCAACGGCAAACATGGCTGGCCGTTCGGTGACACGGCTACGCCTATCATCAACATCATTCTGCAGTATCTCTACGTCGCGTTCGTCATTCTCCAGTTCATCTTGGCTCTCGGTAATCGTCCCAAAGGTACCAAATGGCAATATATCAGCTCGTTTGCACTGTTCGGCTTGATCCAGTTCTACATCATCATCCTCTCGATCTATCTCGTCGTCAACGCCTTCACAAATCCAATGAACAAGCTCCAAGGCGATGCGGGCGATGCACTCAAGTCACTGTTTACGACCAATTCGGAAGTCGGTATTATCATCGTCGCACTGCTCGCCACGTTTGGATTGTACTACATAGCCTCGTTCCTCTATCTGGACCCATGGCACATGTTCCATTCCTTCCCGTCTTATCTTATTCTCGCGTCGACCTATATTAACATCCTGAACGTGTACGCATTCAACAACTGGCATGATGTGTCGTGGGGTACCAAGGGTTCAGATAAAGCAGAGGCACTCCCTACTGCGAACGTGGTCAAAGACGAAAAGGGTGAAGCAGCTGTAGAGGAAGTGGAGAAACCGCAGGAAGATATCGACAGTCAGTTCGAACAAACGGTCAAGCGCGCCTTGGCGCCATTCAAGCCCACGCCGGAGAACGACAAGCCAGACCTGGAAGACTCGTACAAATCCTTCCGTACCTCGCTGGTTATCACGTGGCTGTTCACGAACATTGCGCTCATCATCGGCGTTACCAGCGACAGTCTGCGGGCCTTCGGCATCGGTGTAAGTATTGATCGTAGCAATACTGATTCTAGAGGCGTAACATTGCTAACATGGAACAGGGTCAAACATCAGACCGAACCGCCAGCTACTTCAAATTCCTGCTCATCGCCACGGCCATTCTCTCCCTTGTCCGCTTCATCGGATGCCTATGGTTCCTGGGTAAGACCGGGATCATGTGCTGCTTTGCTAGGCGGTAAGGAGGGAAGATCTGTGTTCCATCACCATCATGGCGGGTCCAGCTGCATGCCCGAATCTGTGTATAAAAGTCGACGATCCATATTCAGGGCCTGGCGTCATACGTTTTTCTGTTTCTCTCCGTTTTCTCTATACTGGATAGATGGAAGAGGGTGAGGCTTGGTGTGGCAGGCAAGGCCATCCACCCTCTAAAATTTATCGTGGCGGCATCACGTCACAGGCTGCATGGAGAACTCATCCGACCACAATTTGGCGGTGGTCACGGTTGTTTTTATATGCTATTAATAGGCTGAACTGAACGATAATTTGATTTGACACGTTTTAACGTGAGCCTCGCTTTTAATCCTGTATGGAATTGCATGTCCTTGAGCACACCGAACGTTTGAGAATACCACACATATTTGATGACCGCCCACCGCTAGGTAGATAGCACATCAACATGAACTTTGACACGCATTTTTGGTGCTTAACGCGAAATCGAGACTGGTGGAGGGGCAGACACGCGCCAGCCCCACTATAAATCAGCAACCCCACGTTAAATACTGACCTACCTAAATGCATTTCTGACGCCTATCTTTTCTGTAGAAGCCCAACTTCTGTAATAATCTCGACACGAACAGCTTTGCCATAATAGGACTTAAAACCCCGGCTTTTCCTAGGACTTAACACGAAACCGTCCCTCAATAATTATTTCTACTAAAACCACCACCATGGAAACGTTAGACGCGATCCAGGCACGCCACCGCAAAGAGCAACGGGACCTGCAATCGCGCATCACGAGCAAGAAGAAGAACGCGACGAAGAAGACGCGGAAGGGCGTCAACGACGAGTGCGCGACGCTCGAGCGAGAGCTCAAAGAACGGCAGGAGCACGAGCTTGCTATAGCGAATGGGGATGGAGAGGTAGAGCCTAATGGGCTGGGGAAGGATGGTGACGAGCCCGACAACGATTCTAGAGAGAATACGCCAGGAGAAGCGAGCATACAAAGCGGGAATGACACTACGACAGAGACGAACGGTATTACGGACCGGTTAAAACGCGTGACGTTTACCTCCGACACACCCACGCAGACTTTCGAGTCGACCGCGCAGACACAATCACAATCACAATCACAATCACAAGGACAAGATCAAGAGCAAGGACAACAAGGAGGAGGCAAGAAGCGCAACCGCCAGAAAGAGCGCATGGCGCGACGCGCCGCAGAGCGCGAAGAGGCGGCAGAGGCAGCGGAGCGGGAGGCGCAGGATATGACGGACCACCGCGGTCTCGAGCGCGAGGGGCTAGAGCGCGCGTTCCGAGCCCATGGGCTCGTCGAGCATGAGATACGGCCCGATGGCCACTGTCTGTTCTCTGCGGTCGCGGACCAGCTTGCGCAAGGCGGGATAGATGTCTCTTTGCCTTTCTCCTCGTCCTCCACCTCCACTCCACAACACAATACTACTACAACAACAAAGACGATACCCACAATAGCAGGGGGCAAGGCTGAGGCGGGGGCTGAGACGGAGATAGATGGGGGGAAAGAGAAAGAGGTCCCGTCATACAGACTCGTGCGCCGAGCCGCGACGAGCTACATGCAAGCCCACGCGGACGACTTCGCGCCGTTCCTCGAGGAGCCGTTAGATGCGTACGTGGCTAAGATCAGAGACACGGCCGAGTGGGGCGGGCAGTTGGAACTGCTGGCGCTTGCGAGCGCGTACGGTGTTGAGATACGCGTTGTGCAGGATACGCGCGTCGAGACTATAAGGCCGAGTTCTGACTCCGGAGACGAGAGTGAGGGTGAGAAGATCATCTGGCTGGCGTATTATCGCCATGGCTATGGTCTTGGCGAACACTATAACTCGTTGCGGAAGAAGGGAATATGAGTTCGGGTTGTATACTGAACGATGTCATAGATGAGCTTGAAACAAGCTATGCATAGACTTGGCATATACGGAGGTGCTGGTCAGAATATATATGTCCATCTGCTCGTCTGCCTAACTGCTATCATTCTGATATAGATGATTATATTGCCCTACTCTAACTGGCGAATCTGCCGACTGAGAAGACTCTATTCAGTACACTAGGACAGAGGCTATACACTACGTGACGCGACGACGCAGATCCGAAGGAATAGGATCTTGATATCCCGCTTGGAATTGGCGTTTTCAGAACGGTCAGATAGCAAAGCTTATCACAATGCTTGGATGCCAGCATAGTCACGATAAAGAAGGATGAAGTACGTCGAAATTAGCTACTTACGTTAGGATTCCTGATTAGTGTAGGTGGGCAGGTAGAAGCCATGTGAACAGGGAACCAGATTAAATGTACCGTGTTAGGTATCATGGAGCTAAAATCCTACATTCTCAGCTCAGAGCCTGTGCGCTTCAATGCTTACAAGAGCAGGAGAAGATATGACTAGCGTTTTATACGAGATGCCTTGGCGGATTTCCTCGGAGAAGTGGTGATGTCTTGTCTTATAGTATGATCAGGTTCAAAGTCTCACTGCACACAGACTGATAGCTTTGTCTGGGGATTGATATGCGTAGCTTGGTTCACTCACTGCACGAGGGCAAACACGAGATAGTACAGGCACCAGATATATACTTCCATTAAAACACTATTGGACACAACGCCTTGTTATAGCTCGGCACCGTTCACACTTCGGCTACTATGCCAATAGTAGCTGGTCTAGCTACATATAAAGCCATGTCTTTATGTCCCAGACGTGAAGCCCGTATTCGATATGTTACTTCTTATTTTCATGCCATTTTCACGTCCTTTGTATGCAGTCTAATCATATCCATTCCTCCATTTCAATCTTACCTGTCCATACTTACAAAAGCGTCACATGTTTTGTCGGCAAGTATTTCTCATAAGCTCACGAAAAATACTGGAATTTGTAAATAGGTCGATATACAGCTAGGCTAGTGCGATGATGGGGGGACGTTGGGAAAGGGATATAGGAAGACCAAAGACTAGATAAATGCAAGAAAAAAGAAATAGCAAAAGGAAAAAAGCAGCCGACGAGAGAATCGAACCCCCGGTGCCTAACGATACGGCGTAGAAGATATAGAGTAATGATACTTTCGCTGGGCTCTCCCCCCCGGTTCGCTGTGAAATCAAGATCGCTGTACCGCTAGGCCAAACCATTTCGGCCAATAGCCCCTGGAGCTGTTTAGATTTATATCCTTGGGTAGTCATGGGTGTGGTATGCACCGATGGCACGGGGATAGAGTTGCTGTTGACAGAAATTTATTGTGCCGGGACATCTGTCATGCGTCACGTCAGGGGGGTGGGTGGAAAGTATAAAAACCAAGCTCTGGAGGCACCCTACAGAAATGAGCCAAACGGCGAATACCAATAGCGCTGTTAGGAATCGAACCCAACTCACTATTAGACCTGGCTATGGTAGGTAGTCCATCCCCATATGTGTGCGTCCCGCGCACCTCCCATCCCTTACAGCGGGATATCTGACCTTACAACGGTACTTTTCTTGCAGCGAAAAGCGAGGCCCGAGGCGGGATCGAACCCTATGTCCCTCGGCCATCAGATGGGTTCACTTAACAGCGCTATTGGTATTCGCCGTTTGGCTCATTTGGTAGGTAGTAGTGACTGGAATCAATTTTTCTTCTTGTTTCGGCCTTCTTGATCATTTCGTTGTTTTCTGCTGAAGTGAGCGCCGTATATTTATATGTGAAGTTTGGATAAAAGGCAGCGAACTCCCGCTGCGCGGTTACCCGAGCCTGTTGTGCGGCCATCCTCAGCAGACGCGGTCTCTCCGCAGGGTGATGTGAGTTAGATAAATGTGATATATAACGTTGGGATGTATGACGGATGGGGTGCGTAGCAGATGAGATGTGTCACGGACGGAGGTTGAGGTTGTAGGTGTGTGGGTTAGGATTGCAAGTGCTGGGTCAGAGCGTGTGGCGAGGGAAGGTGGGCAACGCGGTCACGCCGCAACTACCGCACGTTAATGTCTGAGCCTCTGCCGAAATGGCAGTGTCAAGTCAAGAGGGGTAAATGAGCTAAACGGCGAATACCAATAGCGCTGTCATGCTCGAATGTCAAGCTCCTACAGATGCATGCAGCAGGTCAACGGTTCGAACCGCCGTGTGAATAATCCGAAGACATGCCCGTAATCCCCAAGTAATAAGTCGTACCTTCTGCCGAACGCAATAACACCTTGAGTAAGGCTAAGTAAGACGAAAGCATTGGTTGGAGAGAGCCGGGGGCGGCTCATGTTGAATGGGGGATGAGTTAGATGGTGTGGCCATATCCAGAGACTACTAAATAGGAGTTAGGTTCGATTCCTGACAGCGCTATTGGTATTCGCAGTTTAGCTCATTTCACAGATAGGTGGTTCGTATCCGACCATTGTAAACTAGGGACCTTGTGTAGCACTGATCGGTGATGGGGCGTATTAGAGATGACAGCAGGTTAATCAATATTATGTGTATGAAAACTGCCTTGGAAAATTCTATCGTAGCGGCGGCTCGTGACCTCCAGAACCGGTTCAATTCATCTTCATGAGTTAAGAAACGGAGTATTGGGGCGACTATTCGTTTCGTTCGAGCATTTAGATATAGTATCTTTGTTAGTCAGGACTAAGTAAAAGTAATGTATCATATATAATATACTCTAAAGGGTAGCACATATGTCTCCTGATGATAGCCTGTAGTTGGACGATTTCAGATAGACTATCAGAGTCACGTCTTCCCCTATGCTGCGTTGCTTGTCGTTCGTGAATTTGTTTCCATAGACCACTTTCATTTTACGTGTTCTTATTGTTTTGATAATGCTCTATTCACAACTATCACGTGAGTTTGTCATGTCCCAATGCCTAGGTAACCCTTTGTCTTCGACATAGAAAAACGTACAGGATGTAAGCCAGAAACAATAGCATTGTACGGACATCAGAGTCATGTTTATGAAACAGCTTCAATGGCCGACAAATATAAAAGCAGGGAACTGGCCATTGCCAAATCCTTCTACACTTGACCAACTACTCAGATCTACTTGCATATCCAGACATTCATACCAAAAAGAAACAGACAAACACAATCAACACGGAAAACATAATCCGATACTCATATTACTAAGACAAAGAAATACGAGCAACATGACCATACCCAACACAAACAACATAATGAGTTCGTATACACCAATCCAATTACCCTATTTCGCACCAGCTCACACTCTCCCAGCAGCGCTGCCAACAACTGATGAGATCCTTCTCTCCACAGACTTTCTCTCCCCGTCCTGGGAAAGGGGAAAGAAAACTGTGGTGCGCGTAGGCGAGCACTTCATCGCCAAGTACGGCACGAGGGTGAAGTCGATCGAAGGCGAGAACATGCTCTTCGTGGGCGCTCAGACATCCATCCCCGTGCCGAGGGTATATGCGATCTACGCCATCGGCCCCGGACTAACCATGCTCATCACCGAGTACGTCGCAGGAATCACGCTCGAGCGGTATCTCTCCACCATGACTCCTACCCAGGTAAGTGAAAGTTGTGTGGTGGCGCAACTGCGTGCACAGATCCGCGAACTGCGCGCGATTCCTTCGCAGGGGTACTACGGCTCCATAGGCCGGCGGCCGTATTCCGACCCAGAGGTAGATGGAAACGGAGATGGTGAATACGAGAACGAGAACGGGAACGGGAACGGGAACGGTCCCTTTGCGGACCTCGCGGACGTCACGCGCCTGTTCTTCGAGACGTGGTTCCCGGCCCGCACATCGACGCGCCTGGCCGGGATTCGCGAAGATTTCGCAAATAAGTTAAAAGATCTCGCGCTCGCGCTCCCTGGCCACGCACACCCGACCTTCTCGCACGCGGACCTCCACAATGACAACGTCCTCGTGCGCGCTGACGACGACGGCAATAGTATACCGGTCATTATCGACTACGAGACGGCGGGATTCTACCCGGCGTACCACGAGCGCATCCACGCGGATTCGATGCACCGCCGCTTGGATCTCTTCGGTGACGAGTTTACCGAGGAGAGGGAGCTGGTCAAGGAGGCGCAGAAGGTGTGGGCTGCGGCTGATCGTGAAGAGGACTTGATGATGACGGTGCATGATATATCGAGTCCGGGAGAGAGTCTGCCGGAGGGTGATTTGTGGGATGAGCTGAGTGATAGCGAGTACGACGGTGATGTGGAAGATGTGTAAGTAGTTCTTGCATAGCATTCATTAACTAGCGTACTAGTAGATCCGCTTCGTAGACCTACTTAATATATGATTGACGTATGATATAAATGAACACTAGACCGATAATGTAGGACAGTGACTATTGTTGCACGAGGAAAGTAGAAACTCTTGTTGACCACCTCATATGACGATGGCCGCTTGATGTATTATATGATGATGTTCTACGGGACCATCAAATGAACTAGTCTAGCGCATAACATTTCTCAACACTCTGAGGGTCATTTCCCCACCAGTGTGGCATAGTGACGACCTTTCCACTTCCAAAGAACAAGAAGATGAGAAGCAAGTTCAAGTTGAATCCGGCATCGAACGCGGCAGCCAGGATGAAGTTATATCTAGCCCACAACTGGTAACGGTATCGGTAGGCCCAGAACATGACGACAAAGCCGCCGATGAAGCGCGAGAGGTAGCCCGTGGATATGTTGCCGTAGAAGATCGAGGCGCCACTGCAGAAGATTGTCGTGTTCCAGAGATTGAACTTGGCGCGAGGGAATAAGCGGTGCAACAGGTAGATCAAGGCTGGCGCCCCGGCGCCGAAGAGGAAGGCATATGGTATCGGCTTCCACTGCTGCAGCTTGAAGAGTTCCGTAGGGCCCTATAGAAGCAATTAGTATTTTCATTCAATTTTACTAGACTAATGGAATAATTCTATGATTTTAATGGGGTTCACTTACAATTAGAACGTACTGCACTCCCAGTGTGAGATAGCCGGCCAAGGACTGTCCGGTCCAGATGTGTGCCGGATCCTCGATCTCGCCAGTCAAGTAATCCCGCTTGGTGTTCAGGACCCATCGCATAGCGGCGTAGTTGATAGGCACGCCGAGCGTAATACCGAATACTTGCGAGAAAAAGATGGCGCGTTGAGGGACATGCATGTAATGCCCGATCTTCTGGTCCTGCAACATGTATTGCGCTCTATACCAGGCATCACCAGCTATTGAGCCATAGACCTATGTAGAGTTAGTTGCGACCCTTTTAAGCAAAAGAGGTGGATGTTATTTTAGAGCTTACACTTGCGCCGATGGGATTTCTGTGATTACTTAGGTTCTGAACCATCGTGCCATATAAGAGTTCATTGAATGTTCCGATGGGTAGCTGAAAGTTGCTGACGGCGTAGAGCCAACCAAGTGGTATCACTACTATCGCGCCCGTTGCTAAAGCCACAAAATAGGTCCACCAAGGAATGAAGATCAGATCCAAGGCAACAATCGTAATCATAGAGACGAATGACATCGAGAAGAGAATAAAATACCACCAAAAGGGGACCTCCGGGTACGATCGCATGAGCACGTTCAGTCGATCAGTATACTGATGATTGATACCTCGACCAGGCATACTTCTCCGCGCCCGGAATTTCTGGTAGGCTTTCTTGATATTCGACGCACCAAAAAATGCGATCCAGCTGTACGCAGAGATGTATGAAGCGTAGTCGAAGAAGATAGTCCAGAGGTTGTGGACGCCGAGGTACATAGGGCCATTTTCCGCATACGCAGTTTGATTGAAAGTGTTTTGGGCCGTTACGAGCGAAGAAACCGGATATGTCGTGCCATTAGCAGTACAAGCCCGATTCGACATCAAACAATGACTATAGCCTCCCAGGCCACCCCATTTCGCAGCTGGCAGGAGGACCCAAGCACTCATGACGAAGGACGCGAACAACACGACCTGCGACCACCAGGGGCTCAGGAACAGGGGCACACCAGCGTTCCAGTTCGACACGTTCGCCCAGTCGAGGCTCAGGTTGAGGAAACCCATGCCTCCGAGCCCGGAACCGAGGAAGTTGGCGACCTTGTTATGCGGCGCAACCCAGCATAGGAAGGCCAGGGAGCTGAGGAACGGGAACACGAATTCCGGCAGGAATTGCCAGAGCGTGATGCCGAGCAGCACGAACCAGAACACCTTGAATTGCTTCCGGGCCGCGGGCGACGGGTTCTTGTTCTGCTTCGCCTGGGTCTCGAACAAGGCGGTCTGGCATAAAGCCTGCCACCACTGATAAGCAGGCTCGTACAAAAGTAGCTGTCGTGCAATGGCGGCGAACGCATACCCCGTCGCATCGATAGACCACATGAAGAATATGGCCGCGGCGGGATGGAGGCGCTCGTTGAAATAGAGTTCGCCAACGGCAATCGGCGTCGTGGCGAGGTTACTCGTCGCGCCCGACGCTGCTGTGACGGTCACCAGAACATGTTCCTTCACGGACCACGGGCCCGGGTTCATATTGAAGGTCCATTTGGTGAAAGGGATGCTGATCTGGCGATCGGGCAACACGCGCGCAAGCCATAGGCCCACGTAATTAGATGCAATCTGGACGAAGAAGACAGAGTACGGCGCGTATGTTGTTCGGAAGGTGTTTATCTGCGAGAGAAAGGCGCCAGGAACCACGAAAATGATGGCCAAGATGAAGTATCTAAAGGTAAGCGTAGGGAGTGTAGCTATTGGCAAGTTAGGTGTTAGATGATTCCATTCTTATAGCCAAGATCAGGAGATCCTGAAAAGAGGCGTTGAAGAGAGAGCAAAAGCAAAATCTTGAAAATGCGTACTGTCATCGTGAAGACTAACAACGCGTCTGACTTCGGCGGGAATATCGCTAATCTCAGGATCGTTCTCAGATTCGAGATCAGCGTCTACCTCGACAGGCTCTTCGAAGCCGAGCTTTTCTGCTGTCGCATCGCGGGCGTTGTGCTCTGCCGGTTCGCCATTGCTCTGGTTCGTCGAGCGTCGGTGAGTGTGATCCAGTGGCTCTACTGTCGGCTGGGCGCTGGATGTCTTGGCCTCGGCAGAGGCTTGGTTGAGGCTTGGCGCACTACTGCCGGTAGACATCTTGTCCAGTCTTCTCTGTTTCTCAGCCTCCAAGGCTATCCAGGTATTGAATGTGAGTAAGAGGACGGGACAAGACAAGGCCAAGCCAAACTTTATCTTTTATCCTGCATCCTTTATTTGCCATCACATGGTTTCACTTTGCTGTGAACGAAGGCAGCATGAATTTTCATCGCGAATTGCGCCATCGCTCTAACAAGGGAACAAACACCGCTAGCATACCGGTTAATCTATAATAGTGCGCACTTTATTGGCCCGTCCGGTAGGAGCCCACTACCTGTCTCAAGCCGGTGCTATCCTGCGTTGCATTTTCTGCTGTTCACCGTTTTCTGGTTGGACGACATGTTCTAGTATCTCGTGATAGCGGACTGAGGAATCTCGGAGGGGTCTCCGCATAAACGGCCGCTACTGGCGTTCTGGGTTTGGCCACTTCCGAGAACCAGGGCCAGTTGGTCTTAGCGCACTCGCTGCTTTTGCTTGGGCTCCGCTGATGAGCGCCTGGTCGCCAGTCAGATTCGCGCAACGAGAAGGGTCCTTAAAACAGCGACGCGAAATATCAGCTGTGGCAACTGCTCTATCTGGTATTCTTTTCTAAAGTAAGGGATTTTCAAGATGTAAGACTTGTGCCACTTAGTCCTACTTACTTAGTGACCTGCTGTTTTGATCTTGGTTCGTTAAAGCAAGAGAACTAAATAATACCGTGCTAAAATACTCCGCAAACTGTGCCGTACAGCTTTAAGAGATAAGGTGCATCTCGGTATTGTACATACCGAAGTAGTGAGCTATGGTGTCCCGGAGGACGAATGTGCAGTTCATTGAATAGGCCTATGAGTCCCACGTTCCCCCTAACAGTATCTTAAGTGAAACTCACTCGTATGTCAAGAAGAAAAAGTAAAAAAAGCTTTGCTCTGTCTGAAACACACACTGCATGATACAGAAAGATGCGGAAGGAGAATTTAATTCGCTTCTTTACCTAAGCACGGGCGCTAAGGACCCTAAGCTAGGTACTTCGTACTTCGTAGATGCCTAGGGCAGCCCTAAGGGCACTTAGTACTGAGAAGTACCGTGCTGAGGTGTCGGTCAAAATTGACCGGTATGATTAGCACTTGGTACCATTGTTTAAAATACTAGCCAATTATGACCGAAATCTTCATACTAGGAATTTTTTAGTAATAGAGATTCCGTGCTTGAGTTATTATGCTGAAGGGTAAAAGATTCTAGCAGCATGTCGAGGCTCCAAGTTTAGCACTTTCAATGAATCCGTCTAACTGCGGCCTCCTGCTTTTAGACTAGGCGGAATTGTTACAGGTTTATTGCAATTGAACGATACCGCCGAACTATGCGGTAACGATTCCTCTGTACGACGGGGGCAGAACAACCTCGAAGTGATATTTACCTATACTAGCAGGAATCGACGTCGTAAATGAGAACCAAAATAATCATAGTTATAGTCATTAAATCGTCAAGAAATTTACATTTATAGTTCTATGTAAGAAGAGCTATCCAACTCTGTAGAAAATTGTCGTAGGATATGAGACAGTTCCTAACCTGTGAACAGGTCTTGGCTTGGCCGGTGGAGTGTTTGTCAGGGGCTTGGAGACAGGGCTCGTGACATAGGAGATATTAAGTAGACATGCTTTATAGAAAGGGAAACGACCGAGAGGAAATAGACCGGAATATGAATATATACGAGAGACCTTGCCTAGTACACCTCCAAATGCCCTTCAAGAGAAGTTCGCTAATCATGAAATAACCAAGACGCTAATGGAGATAACAAGGACAACGACAGCAGCAGCATCGAGACTCAAATGTCTCATTACCGGAGTACCGGTGGTATCTGGTCAGCATGGCCATTCGTGAAACCGTTTGTGGAACCGTTCGCGGAACCGTTTGTGTGGCCATTTGTGAAGCCATTATTAGTGAGAGGGTGCGTTGACGAAAGGTCTGACGAGGGCGCAGGGAATAGCGCCGGAGAGAGATAGAACGTGTTAACCTGCTTGCCGCCGGCTTTCTGCTTCAGACTGACCCAGGAGTGGATGCTAGGCTTGCAGTCGAGGGGCCTTCGCTGGACAGCGGCAATAACGCTTCGGTAGCGCTGGCGAGTGAGCGGCGCGGCGTCCACGGCGGCGAAGTACCGCTCTACGCGACGGCTGGCCTCGGCATCGTCGGCCGCGTAGGCGTCGATGGGGAAGTGCACCGTGCCCTCGGGACGCCCCGGTGCGCTGGACTTGAAGGCGAAGCACGACAGCAACGGCTTGCCCTCGAACGGACCCCTTGATCCGCCGCCCAAAGTCTCGAAGAACCGCTGGATCTCGTACGCATCAGAATGAGGGCATACGATGGCGTGTTTTGCTGCGATGGTCTTCGCCGTAGCCGCCCCGTGCGATACATATACTTTCACGCGCGCTTCGTCCGAGTCCGCGGCCAGGTCAAGCGAGAAGTACACGACCGACTCACTAGGTGTTAGTGTCTCGTCGACCACTCGCCAGTGATCGGCCATGCCCAGGCGTGCAAAGGCCGTCCGCGTCGCCTCCAGCGCGCTATCCCGGCCCGGCGCCACGCATGGGTTGAAGTATACTTTGAACTCCGGCCCGTGTTTGCCGGCCACGCAGCTATGCCATGCCGAGAACTGGCCCTCCGGCTTTTCTGGCATAAACAAGTCTCGGATGGCGTTGAACCGGTCCAGTGACACAGACTTGCTGTATTTGTTCGCGATTTTTGCGGTTAGTTGAAGGGCTTTCTCCTGGAGCTGGAGCGCTACGTCGCCCTCCTCACCGTCTTTTGACGGCTGTGCTTCGATCAGGAATCGCAGCTCGGCTTCACCCGTCTTCTGGTCGATGGCGACAGAGTACTCGAACGGCGAATGGTCGTTGCTCACGTGCGAAACCCATTTCGAGGTATCGATTGCCTCGGGGACCGGCGCCTTGCCCCAGTCGTCCATCGTCAGTTCGAACATGCTGGCTAACTGGTCTCTTCTCGCGTCGTCTAAGCCGACGGCTCCGGATAGATGGACTATTTGTCGTGTGGCTTCGTCGAGATACGATCCCGCCACGCGCTGGACCACCGGAACTGGCTTCATACCGCATGAAAAGTGGCGGAGTCTCATATCACGGCCTCTGGTGATCTCGACGTTAGGGATCGTGTGCCTGCGGTTATATAGTTGCTTGATCGCCGTCACCGTGTAGTTGATGTGCTCGTCCGAGAACACGTGGCGTGGTACGGCGAACCGAACTAAGTTTGGGATTTCTTTCTGCTTCTCTGGCGGCTGCTTGTCCCACTGCCATCCGAATGGACCGGCCTCGGCGGCCCGGATCCCGTACTCCTTGAGAAGTTCGAGGGTGAAGCCCACCGAGGCGAAGTCGCCCGGCTGCCTGTCACAGCCGTAGAAAAACTCGTTCATCTCTAGGTACACTGCATGACCGCCGGGAGGCGACAGGATCGGGATGCCGTTGGCTTGCAGCCTTTGGGCGAAAGAGCGTACTTGACCGATGCGGCTGCGCAGGTAAGGCTCCTTGGTCACTTCATACAAACCGGCTACGGCGGCCATTAAATCGCGCCCGCTCACTAGATGAATTCACGTCAGCATGGGCGCACACGCACTCTTCTCCTCTCCACGTCATCAACAACAACCGCTTCATTTACATTACAAGGGTTACTCACTTCCTCCGTACGAGTCGTTTCCATAAAACAGGATCTGGCGCTCTTTCAAGCGTAGACCGATTCCCTCGTACCGTTGCGTAAATAACGTCTCGTCCCGCAAGCATAGGGCACCGCCCATATTAGAAAGACCGTCCTTCTTCAAGCTGATCGTGAAGCCGTCTACGTAGGAGAACATCTCTTGGACGATCTCGGGGATCGATTTGTCCGCGTACCCGGCCTCGAAGGCGTGTATGAACCAGGCGTTCTCGGCAAAGCGACAAGCGTCGAAAAACAGGGGTATCGAGTGACGTCTCGCCAGCTCTGCTGTTCCTCGGATATTGGCCATCGACACCGGCTGTCCGGCAGCCCAGTTGTTCGTAATAGTGATCAGCAACAGGGCTACCTGTCCCACGTGCTCATTCAGATAGGCCTCGGTTGCCGCAAGGTCTAGATTCCCCTTAAAGGTGTTTTGCGTTTCATATAGATGTTCAGGGAACGGGTCGGTTAACCCGGGCTGAGTAAAGGTCTGCAGCTCAAAGCCGGCAGCAGCGGCATTGGCTCCAGTCGTGTCGAAGAAGCCATTACTTATCACTATCGAAGGAGCTGTCTCATTTTTGGCCAGCGCAACTTCTGAAATCACATCTTTCAGAGTAGTGAAGAGCAGAAACTCGGCGCAGCGGCCTTGTGGAACGATGAAGAAATTGGGCCTCGCAAGTTGATGCGGACCTCCGTTGACGAAGCCGCCGCTGTACGGCTTTACTAACTTGCTCCGATAGAACTCGCTCGTTGGCATTCCCGCCAAAATCGTGTGAAACGTATACAATCGATCATCTCCTCTCTCGAAGATGTCTCTGAACGTATCGAGCAGGCAGTAATATCCCCAATTGCGGCCATAGCTCTCATCACCTCGTATTACTAGAATATGTCAAAATTAGTGACTGGTTGGGCTGCTTCCATGAGACGTCGGCTTCACACCAAGCTCGTACAACGCGCTAATCCGCTTCGGGTAATGCGGAATAAGACCGGTCGCAAAGAGAAAAGGAGAAGAATTGAGTCCATAGCATCTTACATGCGGCCCATTGCACATCTGTCATCGCCGAAGTTCCCGAATCTGAGAGGTAATCGCAGGTGACCAGCCCGGCGGGAAAGGCGAAGATGTTGTATTCGACATCTTCGAGGATTTTCTTGCGATCTTGCGCAGAAGTAATTAGGAGCGGCCGGACGACGAGCGCCTGGTGTGATGGAGGAGACAGCGTCGAATTCGAGCCCGACTGGCGCGATAAAGCTGCCATTCTGACAATTGTATTTGCGCCGGCTGAGAAATCGATCGTCTATATCTATTATCTGTATTCTGTATGAAAAAGTGCGTTGACGATATTATCCGATGTTCATGGAGTGTGATGAGACCAGATTGATGTGACGTGATATGATTACCAGCGCAGTGAAATACTAATTCTATGCCGAGAGGGTATCATTTATACCGGCTATCAAACCTAGCGCCGTATCCGACTGCGGTATGTGACCACGGTATAAGATAGGTAGGTAATTCCTCTCGCCCAGTGTCTCGAGGCTTGCTTCAAAATATACAAGGCCGCCGGCTCCACCGTTATATGTAAGGGACCTACCTAAATTGCAACGCAACCTGCGATATCACTTCAGCATTATAAATCCATGATTTCGAATTGCTCGTCGTGCAATCATCTTTCTCATCTTCAACATCCCTACGTAATTAGGTGCTGTACGAGAATCAATATATACGAAGGAACAGCAGAAAATCAAGTGACTAAATCGATGCCTTCGCTCCCGAGACACTTACACTAGGATCCAATCATCAGCTCTTGTTTCAGCCCCTTTTTGATAGTTCAGAAGGATGGCTGCCAAAAAGAAAACTCCCTGCAGTTTGGGCGCTGCACGAAATACCATCGGAAACTGCATTACACGTGTATGTAGACTGGGGAGGCGAACTGCAAGCCCATGAATCCATGCACCTTGCGCGGCTTCCACGCTGCTCGTGATGTGGGTTGAATTCTGGTTGGCCCGAGATACATGCTTAAGTAGGTGCTCCACCCACTCACCTTAGTCGCACGCTAGAACAGGGCACTAGAACCCATCCCAGCAAGCTTCCATGCTCCTTCGTCGTTTCTCTTACAAAGTAGTTTATTATTATAATCGGCAAGGGGAACAGCAAGAAATGAGCTGACTCCTGCAGGAATATGCAGGTAATCCTTGGAAATTCCACGCGTAGTCTTGGGCGTCTTGAGAGCTATGCCTACTTGGTACAGACATGCATGCTCATGCTGGGCAGCAAATATTGTATAAATATTCTCACTTACACACTTACACGCTACCCTGCAAACGTACTTTTGTACGATGCCTGCTACCGATTACTATGACATATTTACATAGCCTTGAGGCTCGTAACACGGTGGCAACAAGACGAGTGGATGCGTACCACAAAAAATACCTATATCATCGTCATTATAACGAGAATAATTGAATTGCGTGTTGTTTTCTCCACGGCGGGTATCGATCCCAGATCGGTGCTGCGGGTCCGAAGCTAAACCATGTAGGGCTGAGGCGCAGCTTGTTCGATCTTATGTAACGCTGCAGCAACACCCCCACACTTTTTCTAATACCTTGCTTAGGGGTCTCTAGCACAGTTCCATGCTCAAACGTGCTAACTCTACACGTGTAGTATGCAAGTTTCCCGAACGACATCAGATCATGTAGATTTTTTAGTCGGGACCGGGCAGCGAATCGAAACAATATGCAGGACACCACAAGGAAACCACGTGGACGGGTATTGAATACCTGCGCCGACTTACGATAGCTGTTTCGGGTATGCGGAGACTTGGGACGCGTGCGGAGGTACGAAGTATGCCAGGTGGTATAAAGTCGCGAGGGTGGGCAGGGGCGCCGACCCAGATTTGTCATGGATATTGTGAACGTTACCTATTTACCTCCAACGGCCCCGGGCCAACTGTCCGGGTTAAGGGAAACGTCCGGCACGACCATCACGCCGGACATTTCCGTCTGCCAGCACCTACAGCCAACAGCCAACAACAACACGGTGATATCAAGGATCTCGATGATTTACCACATTTTGCCATCTGCAGGAGGCATGAAGAAGGCTGTTAGACGCATGTGCTTTTTAGTAGACAGAATTCACCCAATCGAAAGCTTTCACCCAGGAGCCCTCGATAGAGCGACAGCTAACAATACTACTTGACCAGGAACCTGGGATCACAAGTGGCCGGTGATTCGACAACAGCATAAAGCTCAGCCGGATGGATTCCGCTCAAGAGCACCAGAACGGTGTTCATGCGGCATCACCAACACTGAAGCCTCGGAGACCTCGGACTTGTCTTCTCCATTGACCACCACGCCCTTAGCCGGGCGATAGTGGTGATATTGAGCCCCGGTCAAGTGGGTTCTCTCTTCGATTAGTTTGTTGCTTACATCGGCAGTTAGTGGTGTGAAGCTATCTAGTGTAGCTCGTTTCCAAGAGCGGGGATTTGGTCTCGACCATAGATCTCATGACTTCGGTTGCTGTTAGGATTTTCAGCCTCTCGAGGGGTATTGAGGTGACAAGGAAAGCGACCTAACCTAGGCCAGACGGGAAGAAAGTTGTTTGAGGGGCTCGATCAAGCACAAGCCAAGCACGTGAAAGTGAGAAAGAAGCGTCATTGACGTAACAATGTGCCTGTGGTCAATCAGCATTCCGGTGATGCCGGTGGCCTATAAGCCTTGAGAATCTCGTAGAACTGCTTCTTTTTCTTTATTCCTTCTCGTCGAATCGTGATCTAGCCTCACGAAAAGCCATTGAGAAGCGCAGAATCCTGAAACTTAGGACCGCCAAGGGCACCTCCAAGCGGAGGGTCGCGTAAACGGATGGTGAGATACTTGGCGAAGCGATCATGAATATTACGACCAACTTATGGCGAATTCCTCGAAATAAGTGGATGGGCCGAGGCCTGAGGGCACGAATTCTCGAACCCTATTCTCAGCGTCAGCAGAGAGGGATGATCTTGTTCCGCGCGGCGGACTTGCGCCCGACGCCCAGAACGACGTCCCTGGTCCCCTCAAATGTAGGCCTGCATCGATGTTAGTGATGATAACGTCAGTTTGCCACCTACACGTGGTAAGAGCGACAGGCGATTCGAAGAATCGGTGTTAGCGGGATTATCAGAGGGATGGGCACCCAGCTTCTAGAAGGATGACATCGGGATTTTCATTGCTTGAGCCAAGCCGGGAGGTATGGGGCGTTCGTCAAGTCGCCACTTACGGAGTAACTTCGATACAGTAGTTGACGGCTAAATCGGCCGTGTTCGAAGGGGAAGGTGTTTGCAAAGAGGGAATGCGCGATGATGAAATAGAGGCAGATATAAAAAGAAACAACAGGTAACACAAGTTGTGAAACATGAACGCTCTTGGGATTGATTTACCTTACTTAGTAGTTGTTAAACTTGAGTTGCACAATGTTGAACGCGGAATGCGTTCACCCTTGGAGACATGCAAACTGTACTTCTACCTTTTCGAACTATTCCAGAATGAGTTCCCTGCTTCAACCGTAATTTCAAACTGAGTTGAAACTGGATGTTTCCCCCTATTCTCCTTGTCATATCTCGTCATCAGGCATCTCGCAAGATACAGAAAGAAGAAGACAGATTACTCCGTACTCCGTAAGCACCCAAAGAATAAGTTACCCAATACGTGACTAGACTCCACATGTTGGTTAAACTCCGTGCTACAGTATTTCTCTACTATTCCTAAGACGGCAATCCGTACGCTGCGGGTACTGTACGCTATTGAGATGGTGTGACTAACGTAGCATCACTAGTGATACTGCTCTAGCGCAGTGGACTTCGTAGCGTACCAGACCAGACCCAGATCTTCGGCAAAGGCCCATGAGTCGGGCCCGCAACAGTTTCTAGAAGCCCTTGATTGATTTTCGGTTTCGGGGGATGCTGAAGACTTCTTACCGAAATCATTGCCGATGTTGTGAAGTGATAACAAACCGATCGGAAGTACGGAGTAGCGGGTAGGGTATAAGATTACCAACTCCTTTAGAAGGTAAGTACGAAGTAGGTAGAGATATACTTGAAGTGTTCAGGTACGAAAGCGGCATTACTTGCTTGTCCCTTATAATTATGCTTCCGTCCCCTAATGGGCCGCGCATCCTACTACAATAGCTGCATACTTACTTTCGAAGTTGTGTCCAAAGGTGTTAAGCTGTCTAAATTTGGCAACATATCTCGGAATATTTCTTTTCATTCGTAATGCATTTGTTAGTTGAAGTGCCCAACTCCTTAGGAACTAGTAGGACATCTTGTGACACGACTTTTCTCACTTTGTCAAGTCGTAGCGAGTAGCGTCCGCAGGAATGAGCACTTTACGCTTAACTTGTACTAGATCTACCTGTACCTTATCAATGTTATATTGGACAATCAATGCTCTCCCTAGATGCGTACGTAGTACGATACACTAAGCTGGCTCTAAGCTGGCCTAATGCATCGTCTGGAGATATTCTGCGTAACTCCTGTTTGTTCCGATGGCATTCCAACAATAAAGCCGAAATTCGGGACGAAGCGTTAAAGATGCGGGGGATCATAATAATTTTACGCTAGAAGTTCCCTGGTGTATATGCAGTTCAACATAACAGAACAATTATTGCGACTTGGCATCTCCAAACTGGAGGAAAATTTCTTGTGGTCTGGTCCCTGTCTCGGGTAGCAAGCGATCGCCTGAAACAGAACGCTGTGCAACACGTGAAATCCCGTGCAGCACCCACGTGTCGTTACCCGCTAAGTCCTGCCTGTCGATAGCATCCCAAGGTATTACTCCGTACCTCACTGATCTTATCAACCTACCTAAAGTTGCTTAGTAGGACTTACTGCCGAGTGCTACCTCACCCCATTAGACTTATCCATAAAGATGTACTCTCGGAACTAACAAGTTGAACATACTGCAGGTTCTACCGTACTTGCACCAACATAGCAACTTGAATGGCTCCGAGAGGCAGCCCAGAAGATCGTGCTCAGAACCGGTTTGTGGCACTCACGTCAGCAGCCATCGCTGCCATCTGCGATGTGATAAGATGTCACAACTGGCATAAGTTTCCAGCCGAGGTAATAAAACAACCCAATATTGAATGATCTCACTCGACTATCGATTCCTAAAGATGCGGCCTGAGGGCGTGTCACTGCGCCACCTGAGGAAATGTGACTAGGTCTTTTGGCTTCGATAGTGACGAGCCAGGCCATATCTGAAGAATGTTCAGCTCGGCGTCTACCTAGTCTATGGATGGATGGATAGATTGCCCGTTACTCCGATCGGTCTGAAATCGGTTGTCGTCGGAGTTGTTTGGAGAATGAATACTGCCTACGGAGTACCTATTTCAAGGTGAGAGTTCGAGGACCGAATGAATCCACTGTAACCTCCCATCTTTGGGTCCTGCGTCGCATCTCAGTTGACTGCCGAGCGCTTGGATGCAACCCAATTGCCATTGCTTGGCCCCCAATGCATGGTCCATTATTGAACCAAATTTGCATTGTCTCAATAGACCAGACCATTTACTGCAGCCGCCGGGGCTTGCTTGTCACGTCGCATACTTAACCATCTCCAACGGGACCTAGATCGCAGCATACGATACTGGTATAGGTACTCGGTATGTTGGCGTACGTGTTCGTCCGACTTAGGAGACAATTAATCGGGCGATGATGAGATCGGTGTAAGCCCCAACACACCGTGACCTTAACTACTACCAACCCTCTATGGAACGCTTATGCAACCCGATCAGACCATGCCCTCAGCGGCCTAACGCGAGGTAATATCTTTCACACCGAACACGAGGCCTAGACTCGCGAATCTCAAGAGCACGTTTTCGTAAACGAATGTGAGGGTGTCAGCACACCCTCTTCAAAGGCGGCTGCATCGTGATATTCTTACTTCATCGCTTCGCCTGAACTGGGCGAGTTCAGCTCATCCATTACTGCAACTCCTGGAGAGTTTCACCTCGTGATGCGATCTGGCGTCGCGCACCGAGAGTGGCACAGTTGAATCGTCTAAGAATCAAAATCCAAAAGGTTCTGGCCCTTCATAGGCATGCAGCCCTCAATTGGTACCGAGCTTCCACTACCGGCATCTCGGCATCGCGAAGCGTCTTGGAACACCGCTGTGGTACCGTGGCTCCGTTGAGGAAGGTACTGCCATGGCGGGATCATACAGCAAACAGGTGATCACAACCCTGGATGCCCTTGGTCTTTGTTGGCCCCTACGCATATGAGCAAAATACTCACAGAGGAATAAGTTACCGCTAGATGATTGACCATCTTTCGCGGTGCTTGCTCTAGCCTGCAGTTGCATGGTGAGCGGTTGGAATTCCGCATAGCCGTTCGTCAATCGTAGTTGCTAAAAGTTTCATAGCCGCTGCGAATGTAGTCAACTTATCTTACATGATACACGATTTCCGGTGTACGAAAAGATGAGTTGAGGCCAAAACACTGAATATCTCGACAGACGAACCAGACAGCAGTACCTAGCTGCTAGGCCGAACTCACCGTCAATGTCATCAGCCCCATCGCCTTCGTTTTTGCTGACTTGTTCATGTGCTATCATATCAGACCTCTAATTCAAACCTTTATACGTGAATAGATGCGTTGATACAACTCCGTTATGGCTCTACGTTCTCGTTACGGACCTGATCATCGATGGATAACTTCCGCGTATGCCAATTCCTATGGTCATGCGGGTGCGCTTACCCTCGCAAGATAGGTTCAGTTGTGATATTTTTACTCATGCAATGCAAGTGAGCTAACAGGATGCGGCGCGATAGGTTGTTCTAACAAGTTCTCGCAGCCCTGTTGCGATCAGCATTTCTCGCCTCATCCAGTTGGGAATAAGCTGCAATTCGAGCCTCATTCCAAGGACGAGATACAAGTCTTCACGTCAGAATATCCGAGTTCGGTAAATAACTAATACGGATCTGCAGATCACGCATCGCCTGTATTCTTCTTGACCATCATTGAACCGGCCGTATTGCTGGTGTCAGCCCGTCTTCCGAACAGTAGTAACTTCTATCCGTCCAAATGGGTCCCTCGGGGCGAGCTGGGGATGTTGCTCCAGCCCATTTCATTTCATTCATTGTACCGTTGAATTCGATATAAAACAAGTATAAGTGTTTTGATATAATTATTTTTAAATAGAACAGCTAGACATTTATAAGTCTTTTCCGAGAAGGAGAAAGAGTTTCTTTATGTGTAATATGCTTAAGCTCGGATAGGAGCACAGGAATATGTAATTGCTTCCATTATCGGCACTTTTGTTCACCGTTGGAGATCTACAAGACGTCGTCACTACGTCTCCACGCCATGCGACAGATGCATAGAACACAGCTACATGAAAGAATAGACTTCGCTCGGCAGTAATGTTTAGGGGCATAGTTAGTGCGCGGTAATCTCCTAATGATCCCTGCTACTGAGCCGCCTGCGGCATGGCCGTCTTCCTTCCTTCTTTCTTTCTTTGCGGCGTTGCGAATTTCAGTACGTCCGGCCGACCGACCCATAATTCGGCTTCAGATTCAGGTGAGTAAAAAGAAGCGATCGATCCTCCCGGCCGCCAATTGTTGAGCCAATCCAATTCACATTTAGTGTGACAAATACCCCGTACTGTAGAATCTTTATCCAGCCAACTGCGCATATTCTTCGCTGTACGAGGCAGCCATCCTAGTCTGGGATGTCGTAAGTTGGGGAGGGAACACGGCTATCCCTTTGTTTTACACTGGTTTGTAAGCGGGGGAGGCGAGTACCTACTGTAACCGACCTACCGTACTTACATACAGAACCACCTCCGCCACCTACCGCATCCCGGGGTGGGTATTACGCATACAGTACATACAGTTCAGAGAAGAAGAAGAAAAACCCCATGTTGGAGATGCCGCCCCCTGCAGGCTTTCATGCACACGTGCGGCCAACTATGCAACGTGGTGGCGTCGCGATACCCGCCCAACGATCTCCGGAGCTACCAAGATTCAAACAATATAATACCTACACTACATGACCACTTAATTAGATCATGGCCCGGGCCGGGTCCTTGTGGGTTGCAACCCTAGAATAGTCCTGTCGATTGCTTCCGTCTATCTATCTATCGATATCGAGACGAGGGCCAAAAGCCATGATGATGAGGTTCTCAGTTCAGTTTTCGCGGGTGCTCGCCCTCGTGGGCGGCGGGCTACCGCTCATGTTCGCCGCCGAGTGCAGCTCCGTCGCGCGGCTGTTGAACGCGGAGCTGGCACCGCAATTATCCAGTCCGGGTCAAATTTCCCAGCAGGCGCCCGTGCGCTGGAGCACTTTTGCGGCCCCCAACCCGGGCGCCGTCGTGAATGTCCAGACGGAGTCGGATGTCGTGGCTACGGTATGACTTATCCCGCCAAAATATAGTAAGCTTAAGGAAAAGAATTGCGCTCACACGTATTACAGGTGAAATTCTGCGCCAAAAAGAATATCACGTTCCTAGCGCAGAACGGCGGCAATGGATGGAAGACGTTCGATTTGGGAACAAATGGTGTACTGATCAACATTGCAAGCTTGAATCAGGTCACGTTCAATGCCGATAAGACGCAGGCGACCATCGGAGGTGGCTCCAACATAAGCAACACTATCAACCACGCATATGCTGCCGGTAGCCTGGTTGTGACGGGCAACTGCAATTGTGTAGGCACCCTGGGTGCCCTCCTCGGTGGTGGCTACGGCAATCTGATGGGAATTTACGGGTTCGGGGTGGACAATGTTCTCTCGCTCCGTGTTGTCACGGCCGACGGCAAGGTCCGCAATGTGACGGCGCAATCCGATCCAGACTTTTTCTGGGGTCTCCGTGGTGCAGGACCTAATTTCGGCATCGTGACATCTGCTACGGTCAAGGCATACCCGGCATCTGGCACGGACATGCAGGCTTGGACGGGCTCTCTAGTTTTTACCCCCGACAAGCTAGAACAGGTCGTCCAGGCGATCCAAGACCTCGTACTCCTGCCGAACATGACTATTTTCATGTATTTCCTCTCAGATGGCTCGCCAGCGAATAATCCGACGGTAGTGGCATCGCCGTTCTTATACAAAGGCGATGCAGCATCAGGACAGGCCGCATACGCTAGTCTCTACGCGATCGGTCCGGTAGCAGACACGACGACAGTTCTGCCGTATAATGAGTGGAATTCGGGAACGGATCCGTTATGTGTCCACGGAGATCGCAAGCCGGGCTGGAGTGCTGGATTCCAGAACATGGTGCCCGACACTTGGCGTCAGATCTACGACAAGTATATCGAGTTTCAACAGATGCCCGGAGCCGCGAGCAGCGGTGTGCTCATGGAGGCATACTCCCTTACGAAGGCAAGATCAGTAGACCCCAACTCGGCGGCATTCCCAAACCGAAACGTGAACTTCAATGCCTTCGCTATACCTTGGTACAACGACACCTCTCTAGATAGCGCCGCTATCGCGTTTGGAAGTGCGGCTCGTGATCTGTGGAGATCTACGAGTGACCTGCCACGCGACGCCACGTAAGTGTCGCCGTTTTATAGTGTCTAGTCGTCTGTCTACACTAGCGCAGCATTGCTAACGCGTATCAGGTACATCAACTTCGCTCATGGCGATGAGCCCCTGGACGTTGTGTACGGCGATAGCCTCCCGAAGCTAAAGACACTTAAACAGCGCGTGGATCCCACTAATCAGTTCGATCAATGGTTTGACATAAAATAGAGGGAGTTGATGTATTGTTTTTCTTTTTAGTATTATTATATACCGTAATTCAACATTGAGCTACAAATCTAATTAATTATTTCTTCGACACTTGTTAATATTATCTTTAAGTTTCTTCATAGATACAGAATTCTGCATGTCTTCACATGGCAGCAAAGGGGTGGGAGCCAATCCTTCGACATTGTTCTAGAACGAATGGATCACACTCATAATTAAGTATTCGCGGAATGTGGCCGCAGTGGTTCGATTCGTACTCCGTATGAGCGATGAATATAATTAAATATCCTCCGGTGCATCATAAATATGAAGAGAGAGTTTCATGTCGGCTTGCATTGGCAATCTGTTAGATGCGCCCTATGCCTAACCGAATATTAAAGTAATCCTACTACTCCATAGAGAGGCTAGAATCCACGCGAGACGCGCAAGTCTAACTCCGCGCAGGTGCATGGGTAATAAGAGTGTAATCAAAATCCAACTCGCTTGACGAGGCCAAGGCACAGCTGAGGTTACACCTTGTTCCGCCGAAGACCGCCTCAGTCCAGGTCCAGGGGGCGTTGCATCCTGCCGGTTTTTAGTTCTTTTTAGTACGGCCCCCCTCCACGATCTCCAATGCTAATGCCAACGCATGGCACAGCAAATCGTGGATTCGTGGTGCGGAGTATATTGCGCTTAGACAAAACGGGGCCACCGTTTTGGATGCGACAGCATGGCCATCCCTGACGTAGATAACCAATCTCCACTTGGGCGCCGAAGGTACCGATATTCCAAACTAAGCATGTCCTTGATACCTGTGTCTCGGCCATCTTTTCGCAGGATGTCGGGCAAGTTTTGCCCTGTCTCGGTGTACACTAAGTCGATACACTACTTCGTACTTATTGATTCCTTCGTGAGCCGTGTCTCTGCCCGTTCTAGAAGGCATTGGTTCACCATGTCGGCTGAGAACCTGTTCTGTTCTGTCAGCACCTTGCTGTTGGGCGGGCTGGACGGGCTGATAGATAGAAATCCCCCTTCGCATGCAACACATGCAACATACTCGGTTATATGATGCGTCCCAATGACCAACAACTAACAGTGTAACGACCAACAAGGAACGAGGCAGTGTGGCGTCACGTCGTATTCCGTGCCGTGCTCTGCTTTATTAATTACAAAAGGTGTCGTGTCGTATCTATATAATCGATTTATCATTGCTCTGCACCCCAACCTTTCAAATCACGTCCGCGGTTCTTAATCCACACATTAATCCACACACAACCAAAATCCTACCCGTATTTTCGGAACATCCGGATCATCGACAACCTAGCAACAACGTGGTCGAACGACAGGGGATTCAGTCCCTACACTACTATCATAGGACTCTAAGAGAGCTCCGCGGCGGAAAGAGTGTATTAGCTGGTGGTCAGCAACACCAGACCATCTAGTGTAGACTACCATGGAGAACTTCGACTGCGTGGTAGTCGGTGCTGGTAGGACCACCCGCTCGTCCTCACCCTTCGCGATTATTTGTATTTGATTAGATCGCCAAAACTTACATATCGCGCATTATACTGAACCACCCTCTTGACAGGATGGTACGGGTTAGCTGCCGCACGGCAGTTCCATTACACACAACCCGATAGTTCGCTGGTCATATTCGATTCTCAGTCATCACTAGGAGGGACATGGGCGAAAGAACGGCTGTATTCCGGGCTGAAGAGCAATAACATCTTAGGGACGTATGAGTATCCCGGGTTTCCTATGACCAGCGACAAGTTCGACGTCAAACCGGGCGAACATATCAAGGGAACAACGCTCCACACTTACCTCAATGCCTATGCAAAACACAACGGCATAGCGGACCTCGTCTGTCTCAATCATACGGTGCTGACTGCAGAACACCATGACACAGACGATGGAGGCTGGATTCTGACGGTGGCAACGCCGAGCCAAGGAGAGAGGAGGATATTTGCTCGCCGCCTTATCCTGGCCACGGGACTGACTTCAAATGCCTACCTCCCGCAATTCGATGGGCAGGAAGACTTCGGAGGTCGGATATTTCACGGGAAACATTTCCAACAAAATAGCGATACGTTGGAAACCGCGAAGGCGGTCACGATATTCGGCGCTACGAAGTTTGGCTGGGATGCTGCCTACGCTTATGCTACGGCTGGTATTAAAGTCAACTGGGTAGTTCGATGTATGACTCTGCCCCCTATGCAATTGCTATCTTATTCCCAACAGTATGCTTCACTGAGTGTTACGAAACTGACTTATGACCACAGCTAGCGGCCATGGCCCATGTTGGATAACCAAGCCATATGCAACGCCCCTGAAATTACGGACAGAGAAACTCGCCAGTACGTATCCCCTCCCACGCAGTCCTCAGTGCCACTGTGTATCTAACCCAATTTCACAGACACACGCCTCGTAACGTGGTTCAGCCCATGTATATGGGACGACGCGGACGGGTACGGGCGGATACGGCGGTTCTTCCACGGGACGAGCGCGGGGCGCAAAATCGTAGACTTGTTCTGGAAGGTGTTCACGCACGACATCATGGGGCAGAACGACTACGACGCGCACCCGGACACGGCGAAGCTGAAGCCGTGGACCGAGGCCATGTTCGTGGGCGACAGCATCAGCGTGCTGAACTACGACCGCGACATCTTCTCGCTGATCCGGAGCGATCTTATCACTGTTCATGTTGACGAGATCGACCACCTCAGCCCGGGGACCGTGCACCTCGCCAGCGGGACCTCGTTCGCTTCGGACGTGCTTTTGGCTAATACGGGCTGGAAACATGTCCCGAATATTAAATTCCTGCCCGAGGGCATCGCTGCCGAGATGGGGATCCCGCATACACCCACCACTAACACCAACACTAATACCACCATTCCCCCTAACAACACTACGACGCGAGTCCCAACATCAGGACAAGACCTCGCGAACCAACACACGCTAATCGAGGCCGCAGACCGGGAGATCCTGCGGCGATTTCCGCGGTTAAAGCGCCAACCAGTTTGGAACGCCGGGTACAAGCCCCTAACGTCGCAGAAGGGGATCCGCGTCGCTGAGGTGGACGACGGCAAGGGCGAGGAGGTGACGCCGTACACGCCGCTGACGCCGTTCATGCTGTACCGGTTCCTGGTCCCCGCGTCCCCGCGGTTCATGCGCACCCGCGACGTCGCCTTCGCGGGGATGATGTCGAACACCAACAACGCCGTCACCGCGCACGTGGGCGGCTTGTGGATCAGCGCGTTCTTTGCTGGGGGGAAGCTCGGCTCTTCCTCTCCCTCTACATATAAATCCAAGTCTAAATCCAAAGCTTTCACACCCACAGCGTCAGCCGTATCTAAAGCCGACTCCGGGATCGCTATATCGTCGTCGTCACAACAACCACCAGAGGGCGACGGCGACGAGCGCCTGCAGTACGAGACGGTGTTATATAATCGCTGGGGCAAGTGGCGGTATCCGACGGACTGGGGCACGAAGCGGCCGAGCTTCGTCTTCGACGCCGTGCCGTACTTCGACCTGCTGCAGACCGATCTCGGGCTCGACCCCCATCGCAAGCGTGGCTGGTTCGCCGAGATCACTCAGCCGTATGGGCCTGATGATTACCGGAGTATTGAGGACGAGTGGATGAGGAAGCAGAGGGATAGAGGACAATAGGGGCTGATGTTTCTTTTCATTATTTTCACCATGACATTACTTGACTTTGGATATCCGGTATATTGTATATACCTAAGCGACACGGGACTGGCTTCTCTACTACTACATACATTCATATGTACATACATACCCATACATTCATACATGTCTAATAATGCTGCTTTGTCAAATCAAATAAAGAGCTAAGATTGGATCAAGCTGTGAGAGTCGAATTGTCTGCCCTCTTGACCTGAAAAACTAACCATTGCTACAATTTACTCGACGTTCGGCATGATCCTGCTGGGCTGTGTTTTTTCGGCGCAATAATGTAACAGCGACGGGTTAGAAAACGATAGCAATGGTCGCAGGAGAATGAATATCGATATGTAATTGTCCTTTTAATTGTAGACGCCCTTTCTTTTGATATGGCTGCCCTTCTAAAGTCTATGATGGACCATCCATCCGTCAGTGCTTCCATACACTGCAAAGGTATATCCTCCCTAAGCCGGGCCGACCACGCCGAAAAATGCACCACGACTATGATCATTTGTACCTGATATGAAACGAAAACTAGAGAACGTAAACGCCGAGCAATGCTATAAGTGCCACGAAAATCATACGATTGGCCATGGGTTTGCAATCGAATGGTATGCCAGGTTGGCTGCCTCAAGATGCATCAAATTACCATTGATTTGGGAGCTCTTAACCAAAGGGGAGCCTGGACTCGCTTTCATAGCCACTTTCGGTTGGTGCGACATCCTTGACTGGATGTATCATCATCGGTGGCAAACAGGGGCGACCATGTATTTCTTCCCACTCCTCGCCTCCTATCTTTGTATCTTCGTATCCCATAAGATTGTTGTAAAGCCGTTGAGGTGGATTTGCTCTGTAGTACCAGGTACTTCCCCCATACCTGGCTTCACGTCCCCACCCAATGGCCGAGTTGTCACCTCCGCTCTCGCCCTTTTCGCCGGAGTTGAACCATCGGGCAATGTCCTTGCCTTTCCATGGTCTATCGAAGAACATCGGCATGGGTGCGTACACAGCCTTCAAGCCATGTAAGAGGGCCACAGTCTGACAAGTCATCTCTGAGGCGATATGATTGCCGCGTAGGTTTTCTACATGCATAATATCAAGTAACCTTTTTGAAATTCGTGATTGGGTTACAATCGTCACACGCCGTGGCAGTTGCTGGGTCGCGTGAGTCGAGTCGTTGAATCCCCACACATCGTTCGCGCCGACCCAGCCACTGTAGTTGGTGTTGATGATAGGGGCTACAGTAATCAGATCGGCCTCTTCACCCACACCCCATCGGTAGTCGTCCATTTCAGGTTTTGCCACTGGGGGCTTGGGTCCGACAGGATTGATGAAGGGGAAGTCAGGAGGGCCCCAGATGGTGTCTTCCCCAGCCAAGCCCTCTACTTCTTTCCGGAAGTCTGTGTCATAATCTCCGTGTACGGAAGGGATATAGTAGCGCTCACTTCGCTCCCATAAGCCACGGCGTGGTTGCCGCTTTGCAAATGAAGACAGCTTCTCTAGGAAATCATAGTGTTGACCGGTAATTCTGGCATCCATTTCCCAATTCCAGACGTAGTCAAATTCAGGAAACTCCTGAATGAATTTCTGAACGGACAACCACTGCGAAACGTGCACTGTTGCTTTGTCAGGATCCAGTTTTGGATACATTGACTGCACAGCCTCGTCATTCCATAATATGGCTATGTCTCTGAATTCGGCGGGGACATTCTGCTGGAGGACATATTGGTAGGTTCCTTCGTCTTCCCATATTGCGTATCCATTATCCTTGACATGAACAAACAGGTAAACTTGATACACACCACCTGTGCGCAGTGACAGCTCTGTGATAAGTGAGCGTATCACTTGCATATCATTCTCGTTATAGTCTTTCCCGGTATATGTACGCAAGAGCAACGCTGTTCGAGGTTCCGTGCTCTTAGCGGCCGTTTCCACTGTAGGCTTGTTGCTTGCGGCAGAGGCTCTCCTGAGATCATCATTATGATCTCGGTCTTTAGACGTATCTTCAAGATCAAAGTCGCTTTCTGCTCCAATAAAAGGAACTGTTTTCTTGCCCGAATAGATCGTGTCGACATAGGGATTTGGGCTCCCTTTCAAATCGAACCGAGCCTTATTCTTCTTGATGCATTTTTCTGTCAGATCGCCCCAGCGCACTTTATCCCAGTCTACAGACGGATCGGAGGTATCATTGGCGTTCTGAAACCCATACATACTAAGTCGTGTCTCACGCTCAAAGCATAAATCTCCGTCCATGCCCAACACATCATATCCGCCGATGAGAGGCGCGGGAAACCCTGTAGGAATGCCTTTGAATGCCATGATATCAGATACAACCTTCTCGTCAGGGCCCTCACAGGGGACATATCCCGCCTTCGCATGTTGCATGTGGTCGGGGTACGGGTGGTAAACGTAGGGCGTGTGGGTCGTGAAATAAACCGGCTTATCGGCAGCGGTCAGCTGAGCTTCGAAGCTGGAGGATCGCGCCCTGGTAGTGTTCAGGGCGTTTAGCGTGTTGCCATAGATCGCATCGGCTCCAATCATACTGCATTCAAATTAGCCGTGTTGACTTAGATAGGACAAGCAATGCGACGCCGAGCACTTACCGGCCGAGTTGATCATATTCTAGTCTGAACTGTTGGCGAATGGCATCCTGTTGTTCCTCTTGCGCCTCTCTCATTTTGTCCTCAAAGCTGGGTACGTGGTTCGGATTTTCTTCGTCATTCATTGGTTGCTCGTCCGGACCTGAACCGGGGACGTTGACCGCAGCCCCTCCCGGCCTCTGGCGGATGACACCTCCATAGTTTCTAGAACCATGTAACATCAACCAGTAGATGGTGACCACAGTCAAGGTAAAAACCAAGAGGCCCTTAGGCCGTGTCAACCACCTACGGGGTTGCACTGCCAACATTGCTGATAACTACTCGTGATAGACGCGCTGTCAAACCACCGGATAGAATTGAGCCGTGCCAGACTTTTCAAGGTATGCGAATACGCGTTAACATGGCTGCCGGAGCCGGTGATCGTTCGGAAACGGCGCACGCGGACGGATGACGTCAGGGCGATGATCTCGGATGATGCGTTGGAATAGAAGTGGTAGGCGTAATGAGCGTGATGACTCCTATCAAAGGAGATCGTACCGAATATTCCTCGACACAAATTGTCCTACTTCACGAACAGAGACGCGGCATCTGGGAAAGTGGCGGGCGAGAAATAATGGAGGAGAGAGAGAGAGTGCGCGTGTGTGTGGAAAGGAGGTCAAGTGTCGCTTCCAAAGTAGTCGGCCAGACAAAGACCAGGCTGGGCCAATGCGAATCAACGCTGCTAAATCGGAAGTCGTACAATTGGGAAAGAGCTATGTGACCTCAACCACAACCGGACCGAAGACTTGGTATCACGAAGGAAATTGGAGAGAAATAGTGAAATACAGGGGAATGGAGGGGCAGAGGAGGCACATATATGAATATAATCTAAGTAGGATAGGTACAACAGAAGGTGTAACGTAGAGCAGGTATAGATGAACGAAGTATGTACAATAGCGGGATGTGCTCTGGCACGGGTAGGTGATTTTTAATGAGTGTTGTGCGCAAATGCGGTCTGCAAAGGTGGTTGAGATGGAAATGCAAGAGAGATGGAGAAGCGCATCGCCAAGCCCGCAGCTAGATAGGATGTGCCGTTGCGGCAGGTACGTACACCATTATGTACCCATCCGCAGATGCTGGAAGGGGATAGCTAGTGTGCATTGCAAACCAGTCAATAGAAGATTGCGACCACCCATTGGAGGAGGCGACATGTGAATCAACGATAACTGCACTGTATCAGTCAGGCACGACTATGGCCCAGCATAGGCACAGTACCAATGTGGGGTAGGCGCCAGGCCGTTTTGAAACTAGGACCCCCTTTCACTTGATGTCGCAGAACAAGCATGACATAACCAACCACGGCGGCATTCAATGCCAATACAAATATCCAAGTCTGACCCCAAGTGGCCCCAATACGGTCGGCAGTTCTATATCCACTCATGACAAACACTCCGAAAACAAGATAAACAAGGAGAATGCGCAACAAGAAAATTGAAAAACAGGCAATAAACTTGTTAATGATTGTCAGGGGTCAGTATACACTAGAATAAGACTATACCGCCCAGATACGCTAATATGATTCAAGTCGCGGTCGTAGTGTACAGTACATACACTAGAGCCAGGGACCTACCGGTAGCACCAGCTATTAAGTTGCCAGCAGATCCGGACGCTAATATACTTTTCGTCACCATTTGCTATTAACAACATCTAATCTACTTGTAGTATCTTGTAGCACATATTTTCAAGCTGCATCTGGTTGCGCTCATGGTTCTTTATGAGTTACCTAGGTAGGTTTCTTAATTCATTGTTCGTGACATTCTTTCCATTTCGTGCGAGTTTCTTACTCCCTGAGATTATCCACTGATGATTGACCGTCATATTCAACCCCTGAATCATTATCTGGTTCTTGTTATCATAGGTACCAGGTGATCCTTGCTCCGCCCTTAAACTTTTCATTAATGACTTTAGAACTCAGTCGTCTTACTATGAATGACTTAATTACTCAGTGTACCTACACTAATTATGTACTCATCGTTGAAGAATTGGAGGGGTATAGTACCAGGGTGCTATAATTTGAATTTACGTTTGCCTAGCCTACGCACAGCAAAATGCTCGGCTCGGTGCATGTACACTGATTGATGAATACTCCGGCAGCACAACAGCACGCGTTCTACTTCGTATTTGTTCTGAAATGCGATGTAGCGGATAGGTATATATGTTGGCGGTCCGACTTGGCTGTACGATTTTAGCCTTTGGTGGCTTGCAGGGCCGTCATTGGTGGCCGATGGAACAAGCCGGCGCCGTGATGCCGGATGATCTGAGCCGGAATGGAGTAAAAGATCTCCTAAGTAGACAGGAGGTCCGGAGAGCTTACGCAGCCCTCGCAAAGCAGCGGAGCACCCACTTTGGACTCTCCTTCAAGCATTCCAGTTGCATTTCTCCCTAAATTGTGGCTGAACTACTCTGAAGAATTCCTCAATGGTCCGACATAGCGATTACATCGGCCACGTTGTCTATGAAATGAGGCTCCCGCTGTGGCCTCGCGGTGCGATCCATACCATATTTCAGGACCTACCAATATCTCATGATTTGCTAGGTTATAACATAGCACTCCTATTATCCACATGCTGCTCCATACCCAACGTCATTCCCAAGCAAAGGCCACATATAATCTCCACACCGGCGGGGTTTTGAACGGTCAAGAAAAGCGGCTCCCAAAACGGCTCCTGCTGCTCTTCATGTTTCATGAATCAAGCATTAAATCTTAGCTACTCATTCCTCGGCTCATTCAACTTTCCCTAGTAGCTAACATGACATGGAGGACGATGTCATTGCCAGTGCTTCTTTCTGCCATTGCCATCAGAGCAAAGCCTATCGGTTGGTCATATCCGTCGCGCGAGCTTGCTCGGTACCGGTGGCCTGGCATGATTCTTGTCCAACACTGCATTCAGGTGAACGAGCTTTACCAATCGAACCAAAAACTAAACGAAATCTGAAATTTCTTTGCGCTTGTCCGCAGTATGCACAGGGATCAGGCCATTGAGTCCACCGATTCGGGCCTTGGGCTACGTTGGTGTTACTCGATCTAATATACCAGTACACGTGTGTACGGAGTTCTGTACAGAGCACTGCCTGGATCACATTTCATTTTACTGCTTGCTTCGGAAAACGGCATTGGTTTGTCTAGATAAGCTTTTTGTTGTTCCAAAATTTCGTCTTGGAGTACAGAGTATGTCGTACGTCATGCCATGTCATGTCCCGTCATATCTCCGGCCGCTCCAATCTATGAGTCGGGCTATAACAGATAGCGCAGGCACAGAGTTCATGTTATAGTAGTGCATCAGCCGGCCAACGCATACTTCCCTAGTTGTCGTCAATAGAGAAGCTATAATTAACTGTCTTCAGCACAGAAGCTATCAAGGAAGGCATATACCATAGCATGCGAGCCCCTCGCTAATCTATCTAGATTGTCGGGAAATATCGTGCGACTTGGACGCCGCAGATTCGGCGACACAGGGTTTGCATTGGGTGCTTACGTGCGAGACCATGGTGCGCCGGCCAGCAAGCAGGCAAACAAGCAAGCAAACGAGAAAACAACGCCTCTTACTCGCCCCCTTGCTTCCAAACCCCCGGAGCTAGACAAGCAGACGGGAATTTCGGTAGGAAAGTAATTAGTTGATAAGTTTACACGTGTCGGACGATAACTGCGGTGTTGGATCCGCAGCAGCCTAATTATTTGCACTCAAGAATGCAATAAACATGTATGTACGTGCCTCTATCCATCTAATCTTGATAGGCGGGAGGCTGAGACATACCAAAAGAATGCGAAATTAGATAGGCTGTCTCACCTGTAGATGAACCTGTGACAATAATATCTGCGCCACGTGTGCCAATGACTCCGTTGCTTAATCACTGTTTCACTACTATATCTAAAAAAAATATTTGTTACGGGTTCTTCTGTGTCGGTCTTTTCTCGGTGCAGTGTTACAGTATATTAATTTTTGTATGTGGGCGTGCGCAACATAACATAACATAACATTGGTGGCGGATGAAGATATACTCACCAACCCAGATCAGTCGTCGATAGTAGATCGTACATAGGAGGGTTCCGTGGCATGATCTAACGTTTTCGAAGGGGTGTGGTGTAATGTCATGTCTCTTATCTACCTGGTCGTCAGTGTAAGGCGCAAAAGCGAAGCGAAGGCAACATCTACAACAGATGAATTCACTACCTACACAGCATGAAATCGCTACAAGTTTAGGAGCAAGTAATCCTGCGCTATAGACAGAGAGAGTGTGGTGGTGTAAAGTATTATTGCATTATACTATTATACCAATGGACGGCAAGCATGTATGTAACACTCGTCATCCGTCACGTTCCTTTTGCACATTTGTGAGGTAAATGCAAGTAACATGTATCTCGCCGAGATCACCGTCCCGTCGCGTCCGCCCGTCCGTCCCATCCAATACCAACCCGTTCCCTTTCGTCTGTCACCGTGTCACGCCCTTCTCGTGCGATATTGGCAGCGAGTAGAGTAGAGTAGAGCAGAGTAGGCTATAACCATAACTACTACTGCTCAAAGTTGTATGTAAAATCCACCTCGTACTGTGAAGTGGGGAGATGGTATATGTAAGTAGGTAGATAGATAGGAGGTATCTAGTGTGCCAGCCGCCCTGGCGGTGTTTTTAAACACGGCGACGCAACCCGTTTTATCCTCTACGATGATGATGATGATGATTCTGGAGGCGGTAACCAGAAGAGCAAAAAGAATCGAAATCAGCACCCTAGACCAAAGGGGCTCTTGTATATATAGACAGAACGGAATGTAGATAGTTGGTATCAATCCAGAGAGCAAAAAGGAAGCGATAGGGGTGGGTATGTGTGTGTGGTGGTGTGAATCGCTAAGTAGAAGTGAAATCAAATACCGGTATCCGGTAGAATGCAATAGGTATGTAAAAAAGATCGCGGAACGCCGTTGCTAAATGCGGTGATAACGTCAATGAAACGGATGTTGATGGCATGGTCAAAGAGAGAGAGGTAGGTAAGAGGGGGGGAGAGAGAGAGAGAGAGAGAGAGAGCGGCGTATTTCTCGTGTCGTAGTAAGAAGCTCGATATCAGTCAAGCCTGGCATCAAAGGGCTCTGCAGAGGATAATGTACTGGGCTATGCTAGTATGCAAGCCACCTCACATGATCCCCAGCCTCGTCATCCGCTTCTCCATCTTCTGCATCGGCCCCAAGCCACCGCGGCCAAGTGCCTGTCCGGGCATCAGCCTCTGGCCCGTCGGCAGACCGAACGGGCGATGGAGATTCGACGACGGTCCTGCAGGCAGGCCGCCCCTCGACGGCTCGCGTATGCTCGGGATACCACCTGCTGGCGGTCGTTGTTGTTGCATGCCACTAGGTCCGGACGCCGAACCCTGTCTCTGCTGCGGGAAAGGCGGGCGACCCATCATCGGTGGAGGTCGGCCTGCGGCTTGTTGTTGCATCCGTCTCCAGGCATCCCGCTCGCAGAATGATTTCCCATTGACGTCGAAATAGCCATCGCGCAATACTACACCGCAGTCGCCGCAGCGGAAGCAGCCCGGGTGGTATTTTTGCGGGACCTCGTCTTCCAGATACTGCCCCTCGATGCCTCGGTTACAGGACCCGCAGAGGCTGCCGTTGAGCTTGTGGTAGTGCTGCTCGCAGTACGGCCGGTCTTCGTGCACGTAGAAGGTGGCGGAGCTGAAGGGCTGCTTGCAGGTGGCGCACACGAAGCATGCTTTGTGGTACCGCCCGGTTAGACGTCCGTCGGCCGAGGATATCGATTTTCCCGTTATTGGCTCTTGGCACGCTTTACAGTTACCCCGTGGTCGTGGATTCCGCGATGGCTGTCGGTTGTGCGAGCTTGAGTTTACTGTTGAAGCTGTCTGTGAACGCATCCGGCCTGGGCTATCTGGAAGAGTGGCGTCGAGACTATCTGAGTTCGCAACGCTGCCGGGCGATATAGGAGACTCGAGTCGAGTATCGCGCCCTGTTGGCATCGCTGGCTCCAGACGTAATGGCTGTAACTGTTCGGGTTTAGAAGGGACTGGTTTCAAACTGTCGCCCCTGGGTATTAATGCCGGTCCTGCCGCTGCTGATACTGGCTGCAGCCCGTTGATGGAGTTCTGCAGATCATCCATTATAGCGTCCATTCCTGCGTTGTGAGAAGGTCTGCGCAGTTCAGAGCGTGATGCCACCGACTGAGCTGGGCTTGTGTTTGAGCTGGGATGGCTGGTTTGCGATTCTTGGCTATAACCAGAATTACTGGAGGATTGAGATATTGACGGCGAATGGTACGGATTTCCAGTACCAAATTCACTGGCAAGGTTGATAGAGAGATTTTGGCTACCATCTCGCGTCGGTGGCCGGATCAAGCTTGTACGCGGGGGCGGCGGCCGCGATGTGTCTTTGATGCCATAAGAGGGCCGGTGTTTCCGATCGCTGGTCATTATCGGTCGATCTCCCATAGAGTGCGAAGGCCTGCTCGACATGTCCGGTCGTAGACCTGGTGCGGAGGGGGCTCGGACGGGCCCTTCGGCTTGCAACTCGTCTTCGCCCGGTCTTATCAACTGGCCAGGAAATGTCTCTGACCGTTTGCCGAGGGTAAGAGGTTGTAATCCTGTATCATCCCCGTCTTTTTGCGGAGGCCCAAAACCGCCGTACCCATTTTTTCGTGGCATCTTTGGTAATGTCATGCTTCCACTTGCTAATGACGATCCTGAGGCGGCCGTGCCAGGCCTGTCAATCGATGTTCCTAGTTGCGAGGTGTCGTCGCTCATGTCTGCCGTCTCATCCCTACTTAGAGTCCTAGGAAACGCGTTCCTAGATGATGCCGGGCTAGCTGCCAGGCGAGTTCGGCCCACCTCAAACGGTCCAGGGGCGATGCTGTTCATTCTCGTCAGGATGTTTGGTTTATTAGGGCTAGTTCCGTATGCTGCTTCCCCCTCTTCTGATTCCGGCTCTGCTGAAAATCCGCCGTAGCCACCAGGTCGTCTTGGAGAACTCGCAATATTTGGTGAGAAATAATCATCGTTCGGTAGATTAGCACCGAGGCGACCGTTTATTGGTGTCTTTGGTGATATTGCTTGAGACCCCGTTGAGGCACTAAGTGGTGTTAATTGATCTTGAAATGCTCGGTCTGTTGCACGTTAGAATATGTAGTCTCCAGCATCCAAAGGGCACGGTGAGCTTACTCGCTGCCGACGTGTCCACTGTTGGTGGTGCACGAGTGAATTTATCGAACACATTTTGTTTAAATGAAGAAAATGCACCGCCGAGAAGATCTGGCATCGGTGGAACTGCTGAATGGACGTTAAAATCTGGGTGTCAGCACTTCGACAGGGTGTTCAACATACGTTCCGATGCCGTGGAATCACCACTCCCCCCACACACGTGGTCGCCCATCATAGAGATCTCGACCTGATTTCCGCAACTAGAGCATTTTATCGTCGGCATAATAGCCGATTGTCGTGATAGGTCCGTCATGCTGATATCCGAATCCCAAATCCCTTAGTATATATCGTCCTCGTAGAGAATCATTCGTTCATTATCGGTTGTTGTTGAATGTCTTTAATGGACGTAAGTTGGAGCGATGATCCCGGGGCCAGTCGCCAGGCAGTCTAAGGGCCGTATCAATCAAGCAAACCCCGACACGAATAATTATCGGACACAGGCGTCTCTTCGTCAAAAGCGTAGCAATCAAATTAGGTATTGAGGATTGCCGATGGGCTACCAACGTTGATGGCTCACGTTGCCAGCCGACCTGTGCAGTACTGCCGAGAATAGCGAGAGCGCTTGTGGGCGAGCGGTCTGATTGGCGGTCTATCACTGTGTCTCAAATGCTGCGATGATGTGGTGAAGCTGGTGCAGTCTCCTGCGACGGCGCGATTAGAATAGGATCTTGGTCTGTGTTTTTCCAAGCTCAGCATTCGTCGAGTATCAGTGGAAAAGAGATGCGTCTGAGGGCATTCGGATTGTGTAAAGATCGGTGAGAGCGGTTACCAGTTCGTGTTGTGTCGAGAATGCGTCTCGAATATCCCTGTTCATCTACCCCTGGACAGTAGTGTATAGAAGTAGTGTATTAAGTCTGGGGCCGGAGCAACGATTTGATATGCACCACTGTCTTGTGTACGCTACGCTACACAGGGAAGGCTTTGGCTCCTCTCGCTTGGCAGCTTTCTCAAAATAGGATTAGCAAAATGGATCACTTTCTAAACAAGTATCTACATAGTCAAGTTGTGTATAGAAAAGGTAAGACGAGAAACGGAGGGGTGGTCAGATAGTAAGATTCCTAGTGTACGCGACATCACTGAAAAAATGTACGAATGAGCAGCATTATAGGTAGGTACATAGAAATTGTTTATGAAAGAGGTCAGCAAGTAGGTAGAATGGGTGGCCAATCGTTCATGCCCCTTGCTTTGTTCCCGACGCATTGAATGGATATAGGCAGTATTGAATGCCACCTTTCCCTACTTATTTGCTTCAGATTGAAGCTGGCTGTATTTAGCATTCCGGCATCCCCAAACGGAAGCTGGTAAATCTAGATATATGTCATCGTTCATGCCAACGGTTGACAATTCGAGAGTAGAGTCGCTGCTCTCCGTTAGTCACGACCTGTCGCCTCGACTTACCTTGTCTACGATACGAGGCGGTCGTACAGTAACCGTCGAGGGCGATGGAAATGAAGGACGCCAACTGTTGTTATTGAGACTAGCGCTCCTGCAAGGCGAGCCGCCTTTTGTCTAGCGCCAACCAAGCCCTCAGGGTTGGCACGGGTACCTTACAGCTCTAAGTTGATAAACTAATTGTGATTCGCCCCAAGGGGTTTGAAACAAAGGGGTACGTTCGCCTTGGCCCAGCCTTGGCCTCCCCCTTTGCCTGAATTGAGAGTCACGCCCCCAATTTCAGTGATCATGCTCCCCGATTAAGTAGCCAATCAATCCGCCGATTCTGGCGATATCTGAGGCGCCTGGGTAAGACGAAGGACTCCAACAACACCACAACACAGCTAATACCTACTCTGAAATTGTGCTGAATAACAACCATAAGCCGAATGAAGGGCGCCCAGCAGATGTGCATACACTAATTACACTACTACTTCGTACTCTACACGTGTATGCATACACGTGCGCTCTGTTGCCAGGACGGGTCAGAAATCATGCCCGTATTCATCCATGTTTGTCCAAGCTAGGCAATAGGCCGTGGCGTTCTTATTCCCTAATCCCCGCGATAGGCTGCTCGGCAAATTGAATGTCATTTCTGGAGCCACGGGTTCTCGTTCTGTAATGCACTACGCCGCATAGTGTAGAGTAGCATTGGTAGTGTGATAGCGAGTAGCCGAAGTTGGATAATTCCTACTTTGTATAGTGTACTCCGTACCTGCTTTAGACAATAAGTGCACTCCCTATGCGTGCTTAGGTGAAGAAGCTCTGGATCCGCATCGGAGGATGGGTAGCGTAACAATGCAGGTGTTGCGCCATCCGGCTTGCTGTGTAAGTGTAAGTGCTCTTACAGTCTTAGCTTGGGATGCCCTCTAATACTGTAGCGTCGGCGGAAATGGCCTCGTATGGCGTACCGAGTAAGAGGTTAGGTCTCATGGACTGGCCGGCCGGCATTGGCATCGCATTGCGTGCATGTGGTTCATTACCTGTCGAACATTCCCGCGCGGCACACTACAGAAAGCACACATATCGCTCGGCGAGACATTGGTCTAACGGCTCTCGCGCTCGTTTTGTCAGACTGACCCCCCGTTGCCGAAAGAGTCCCCTGTCGATCAGGTCCCTGATACATCGCAGCCTCCACCTCCACTATGGTGAACGATCTCATCCTCCGTAATGAACCTAGTACATCTTAGCTTCTCGGCTTAATATGATTAGCGTAATCTAGGATGTGATGCACACTGCGCTACCTATTCACCACAGGTTACCAGTGAGTGCCTGGCCAGCTATTCAATAGCCGCAATTAAGCGAAGAACACGTAGGAGTTATAACGGAGTGGCTCGGCTCAAAACTCCTTGACGCACTGGTTTCGATCCCGGGAGAAAAAAAAAATTCTGTCTCGAGTTATCCCATCATGCGACCGAAGGCACAAAATTCGACACAACGCTTATCGCTGCTGCTACATTCGTGAGATCATTGAGATCAATTGTAAAAAGTCCCTGCATGGTACACGGGTCTGGCAGGTGCAATGATGATCGTCGAGTTATTCACCCAAAGCGGTACAGCACTGGAGTTAGGATCGAATGATAGCGTCGATTTCGGCGATCGCTCAGCTCATCAGCGCACGGAGCAACTGCTAACCCTGTCGACGTTGTTACACACATACTAATTACTAACCTAACCGAACCTAGATGAATTTTAGATTGTGGTTGTTCACTGTAGACAGTATAAGGATTTACTACACTACAGGGTAGCTCGCTCTATACCCACGCATTGTCCACCAGGCGTGTTGATCGGTATCCGACTAAAGAATGCACTGAGTCTTGCAGTGCGATCATCATTATGTTCAATTCGACCTAACCCCAGACTCCATGGTGTCAGGGTTGATGGGGTATGGAGAAGTGATGAACTGGTGAGCGCAGGATAGGTCATGTTGTGCCCGTCCCAGCCCGTCCTGCTGGGCCGTCGTAGTGCTGTCTGTACCTTAGTGTAGGCCAGACAACACGGCCGATACCACAACGGTCGAACGGATTTAGTGCAGTATTTTTACCTCATATGGCATGTAGTGGGGATAACGCCGTGATGCCGTGTTACCTATACTCCTATACATAGTACTGCACCGCCTACACACGGATTTGGAAACGGACACAAATCCCTCTGCCACTTTGCAATCTTTGATATTCCTTCGTTAGGTTGGTGATAGTACACATATTCCCTTCGGCCTTACAATTTCGGCTTGCCTGCGTTAGTTCAATCATTTACCTTTTCTTATAAGTCACAAAACCCGGTGAAAAAGACCCAAGGCCGGATAGTTTTCTATCATGTTTTCTTGGGTTGGGCTGTGATATGTCGAACACTTACGAAGTACACTAGCAGGTAAGGAATCAGACCGCATTTTCATTTTCACTTCCCAGATCCCGGACCTGGTGTGCCGTAGTCTACTAGTCCGGCATAATTCTGCTCGGTATTTAGTCAATGCATACTGTCATGCTGGCAAGCGGGATGTGTCCCACCAAACCAACAACGCAACGGTCAATGTTCTACAGACATCAATTCAGTCTGTTCTACTTAAGTGAGAATATATAATTCCTAGATGAAGACATGATTGCAGATAGACGCGGTTATCGGCAAATTTAGCTATCACCGCCTCGATTTCACGTAGTACTGAGTACACATGTTTAACCAGTATTTACGTCTGGTTGCATACCGCCAAGTGATTGTGAGACTATACAGCCAATCACAGGCTCTGAAAAATTACCCCTCCATGCATTCTCAGGGTCGCAGGCACCCAGCTGCACTAGGTACATATGTGTGTTGCCAATCAAATTGACATCGTGGAACCTTTCCACAACGCCAACCATGAAGCCTACGTACGATTCGCCTAGTCGTGAAAGCGGCTCCCCTTTTGCTGCACTCTTGCGAATATTTCTCCAGTGTGTCGTGTGATCATATCGATATTTACGCGTACGTAGCAAACGATCATATGTAGGTTATACAACGTAGATTTGGTGACCCGCTATGTAAGAACAACACACTGGCAGCACAGCACATCCGCTCTCGGCCGTCTTATCGGGTAAACCAGCTAAAGCAAAACTAACACGATAACTAACACGAACCTTGACCCCTCTTCTTCGAACGACTTTAGGTTGATTGCCAGCAAATCGTCCCACTACCTAACCTCTCGCTTGCGTTACCTTCTCCTGAATAAATAACACTCTGCCTGTCCTGTCTTGTAGACTTCGGCTTCTTCTCCTCAACCAAAGAATTCGTCTCTCCCAACCTTCTTCGTAGACTTTGTTGCCAAGTCGATCGCGCTTCCGGGCCGCGGTCACCCAACACCGTCAAGACGTTTTCGAATCTCCTCAACTCGTAAGGGCCTTACCACTTCCAATTGCACGTCATGGCTTTAATAACGAGTACTAACATCGTGTGATAGGGTCCACCACCCGTACGCAGGAGCCCGTTGCTCTTCTCGAGGCGGAAGTGCATCGGACTCGCCTTTTACCACCTAAGGCGGCCACATTGCTCAGCAGAGCAAACCAGCTATCAGCCAGTTAATCAAGATGGCGCCACACGCCGAGTTGGACAATGGCGCTGCGTACGGTGATGGGCCCGTTCGTGACCTCTCCACATCCGGACCGGCTAGCCGGGAGGACGTGTTCGTGGTCGACTCTCCCAACGTCACCTACACCGACAGCGAGATCCGGTCTAAGTATACTTACCGGACCACGAGTGTGGCCAAGGGCGCCAATGGCAAGTATGTTGCCACGCCCAAGGAGACCCTGTACAACTTCAAGGTCGACCGCAAGATCCCCAAGACGGGCGTGATGTTGGTGGGATGGGGTGGCAACAATGGCACCACTGTCACCGCCGGCATTATTGCCAACCGTCGGGGTTTGGTGTGGGAAACCCGCGAGGGGCCCCGTGCCGCCAACTACTACGGCTCCGTCCTCATGGGTTCTACTATGAAGCTCGGAACGGACGCCGAGACCAACCAAGACGTCAATATCCCTTTCCATGATGTTCTGCCCATCGTCCACCCCAATGACCTCGTCGTTGGCGGATGGGACATTAGCGGCATGAACATGGCCGCCGCCATGGACCGCGCTGCCGTCCTGGAGCCGACCCTGAAGGCGCAGGTCAAGAAGGAGATGAGCCAAATGACTCCCCTTCCCAGTATCTACTACCCCGACTTCATTGCAGCCAACCAGGAAGACCGGGCTGATAACCTGATCCCGGGTGACAAGGCTTGCATGGCTCATGTTGAGAAGATCCGCCAAGATATCCGGTACGACCTATCCCCCTACCTCAAATAAAAACATATACTCACTGTTAATAGGGACTTCAAGACGCAGAACAACCTCGACAAGGTTATCGTGCAATGGACAGCCAACACGGAGCGATACGCAGACATCCTCCCAGGGGTGAACGACACAGCGGACAACCTGCTCAAGGCGATCGAGTCCGGGCACGAGGAGGTGTCGCCGTCGACGGTGTTCGCGGTAGCCTGCATTCTGGAGGGCGCGCCGTTCATCAACGGGTCGCCGCAGAACACGTTCGTTCCGGGAGCAGTAGAACTAGCTTCGCGGGAGGGGGCGTTCATCGGCGGCGACGACTTCAAGTCCGGGCAGACGAAGATGAAGTCGGCGCTGGTGGACTTCCTCATCAACGCCGGCATCAAGCTGACGTCCATCGCCTCGTACAACCACCTCGGCAACAACGACGGCAAGAACCTGTCCTCGCAGAAGCAGTTCCGCTCCAAGGAGATCTCCAAGTCGAATGTTGTTGACGACATGGTCGAGGCTAATTCCGTGCTGTATAAGAAGGGCGAGCACCCTGATCATACTGTTGTTATTAAATATATGCCCGCTGTGGGCGACAACAAGCGCGCTCTGGACGAGTATTATGCTGAGATCTTTATGGGCGGACACCAGACTATTTCGTAAGTCCAGTTAAGCATTTCCTTGGTCACTAATCCCTTTATACCTATGTGTCCCCCACATTCTACTCAAATATCACACTAACATCACCACTCCCTAGGATCTTCAACGTCTGCGAAGACTCCCTCCTCGCCTCCCCCCTCATCATCGACCTAGTCCTCGTGACCGAGATCATGACGCGGATCCAATGGCAGGCCACCACCAACTCCAACTCCTCAAACAACTCCGATGCAGAAGAATTCAAGGGCTTCCACAGCGTGCTCAGCATCCTATCGTACATGCTTAAGGCTCCCTTGACCCCGCCCGGCACACCCGTCATCAACGCGCTCGCCAAGCAGCGCGCCGCCCTCACTAATATCTTCCGCGCTTGCGTTGGTCTTGAGCCGGAGTCGGATATGACGCTTGAGCATAAGCTGTTCTAATTTAGGTACTCTTCGAGTATAAGTGCAGGTAAAAAGCTTGATGATGATGCGCCTCGTGGCGTATTGTTAAGTGGATAGCGAGCTTGGAGGATGAGTTTTGGGAAGTCATCCGACGATGATTTGGTCGTCGTGTTTTGTTTCTGTCTCTGCCGCTGCCGCTATCGCTGCGGTGGTAAGAAATTTCTTATTCAACCAGATGATTAGCATCCTGCCATGGACTTCAACATCCTGGCAATTTTTGAGATCTCGCATAGTCTATAATGACAATATACATTTTGCCTGATCAGCCACATGCCCACATACTTATGTCTATTTTGCTCATCGGTCGGGGCTATGATCGTGATTAGGTGTTTAAGGTTCGCATATACGAAAATACGAAAGACAAGGTTTATTTACTCTACAATCATTTTGCGCCAGCGTACTAGTTTGAGTTGAATTGTATTTCATTCCCTCGACCGGCTTTGCTATGCTTTTATAGATCGCTCAAAGCTCAATTCGACTATACAGAGTTTTATCAGCCCAAAATAAAAGCACATAACGCTAGCCACCGAGCAGTAATGTCATATACCTATGCAAATATGAAATAGACCAATGCGTAACCTGGATAGGTCTCGGCATCACAGCCAAGGTCGACGCGAGCTCAGGCGTTTATAACTGGCTCCGTACTGGCCCTCTTCCGCGAGCAAAGCCGCGCCACTGTTCATAGCCGTGGCATTCCCATACGCAGCACCGGCATTATTACCCTCTTCGAAGAAATAATGATTCGCACCGGCAGTATAACCGATACGCCACGGCACGCCGAGCTCGGCGGCATTGGGGCCGTGCCCACATGACCCAGCGAGCGCACGCGAGTGCGGTGAATTAATCGCCAACGCGAACAGGTTCTGCGGCTCCGTGTAGTCCGTCACCAGGCCCTTAGCTGCCTTGCGGCCGCGCTCTTCGTCCTTGTTGCGGAGGACGAGGTCTGGGTCCTCCTCGTCTAACAAATCTCCATCCGAAGGAGCGGGTTTCACAGCAGTGTGTCTAGAGTGCATGCGGAAAGGGAAAGCTAGGAGCGAGGAATCGCGCTTATCCTCCGGCCCTGTGAATAATGGCAGTGACGATGATGGTGACGATAGCGACGAATTCCTCTTGGTCGAGGAAAAGAAGGTCGACGAAGTAAGCGAGGTCCCGGACACAATATACATTAAACACAGGACGTTGAGCACGAAGGTGAAGCCGAGCACGGGATAGAAGATAGCTTGCCAGGCGGCCGTATGCGTAGATGTATACTGTTGTGTGCGGACCTGGGCATGGAAGGTCTCGTAAACGCCTGGAGGATCGAGAATATTATCCTTCGCGTTGTACTGCCAACTGGCCTGGAAAGGGCTGTCCTGTGCGCCCACCACAGCCGTGTTCGCCACTAGAACCGCCAGCGCCTCGGCCACCGATGGCAGATTTGTTTCCAGCGCCGGTTTCGCGCGGATCAGATTCGTCAACACCCAGGCATTGCTCGCGTTATTATTCTGTGTCCCGCCCGACAGGTCGATCGCAAGCCCCCATTGCACCGCCACGTTCCGCCAGTCCCCCGATAGCTGCGGTGGTTTGTCTGCATCGATTTTATTCACTCGCTCGTACGCGTTTTTGTCGTTCGCATCTTCGCAGTGTGCTTTCATATACCCGCCAGATGTCCCCGACAGGTTGAAGGATGTCGAGCACTTTGGCGTCAGCCACGACCTCAGCTCGCAGAGCGTGTAGTCAGTTATATTCGGAAATCTTGCGAGGGCGTAGAGCGAGGTATCTGGCGAATAATCCGTCCAATTCGTGATTATATTGTATCCTAGCGGATACTGAAAAATTGTCAGCATGGTTTGAGAGAATAGACTCTGTATGCCAGGTCTGCTGTTACAAAAACTTGTCCGAGCGGGTTATAAAGAGAAGGGGCCAAAAAGAAAGGGGGCGCGCATACCAGTTGGAAGATGGGTGGTCGACGACCGTATTTTTCTCCCCATTTGAATATGTCATCGACGACTGTACGATTGAGATACTCCGTGGGCAAGGGTTGAGGTATGTCTTTTTGCCAGTCAGCCACCCCGATCACCTGGCCAGGGACACTCGTATGGTCTATTCGTGCGTTCGGGAATCGAGTGTACACGATTGGCGCCAGTTCTGATGCGTTCATATTGACACACATGACATTAACGGCTGGGGATACAACACTCGCTCGTACAGAGTATTCACCCACGCCCATTAGCTCATTTGGCTGCAGAATGCCGTTGACAGGGTCCGTTGCTGCCGCGTAGACTCCGGGATGCGGCATGGCGAGAGTCACGTTGTTGATAACCCGCTTGTGCTTGGCGAAATTGGCCGCCATATCTCCATATTCGGTCTCGATCCATGATGATTCCATTGTCGTGTTGTCGAAAAGATTATGTTTTGCGGTGGGTCGGTCAGAGAGCTTGTGTAGGGTTGAATTACCTGCTTTGCGAATAGCGTCCCATTCTTGCCTATAGAACAGTGATGTCAGTGTATGTCAATTTGCGATGGGAGTCGGCTCCGACCGATACGTACATGAAGGCAACAAGGCTGTGGTATGCTATGAGTATATTAGCGAATTTCAGCGTCGTTGTAGAACAGGCCTTTGGTGGCACTGCCAAACTCACATTGACCAGAGTACAGTACGTTCACACAGGACTCCTGGACAGTAGAGGGCAAACCCTCAACGATGGGGATTTGGCAGGTGTCCTTTATATAATATGGATTGGCGTACGACGCCCTGACTAGACTCTTCAAATTGCGCGTGGTCCAACTTGGAGTTGATAATTTAGGACTAACCACTGTGACAAGTCGAGTTAGTAGTAATTATCTTGAGTGTGATCCAATGGCGCTTTGATACATGTATAGCTGGTATAACATGATCCACATCCGAAGGATTCCTCATGATGTATATACTGCCTGAATGAAATAATGCCGACAACGACTTACTGGCATCGGATGCTGTAGTGTAGAACAGAGAGCAGATAGCGGCGGCTAATGTCAGCGCACCGAGAAATGTGGTCGCAGCCTTAGGAAAACCTTCCCAGTGCGTGAGTAACGAGCCTGGTTGCTATGAAGCCGCTCGTTAGTCGACAGAACGATCGTGTTTGTAGGACTACAGGTCTCTCATCTGGTAATGGGCTATTGCTTACTATTACCCAGTTTCGCATGGTCATCTCGGCCAGAGTTACGCGCCGCGAAAGCCTACTGAACGCTCTCCTGGTTATCACCTGACCCAGGACTGCGACAAAAACTGTGACGAAAGACAGCTCGATCGTCTTCGCAAACAGAGCAGCGAGCAGGGTGGCCGTACCCGGTGCAAGCCGCCATCCCTCTCCAGTCGAGACACCTCTCCCGTACCGGGGTTGGAAAATCGAGGCAGAAAACCAGATCCCACTTAACACAGTAGAATAGAGGGACAAGATGACGAGTGTCACGTAAAGCCAACTCCAGCGTTTGATATAGACGTCTTGTCTTGAATAGCAGCCCATGTGTGGCTTAACTACAGTACAGGTTAGTGACAATCAACGACGAGACGGCCGGCTGGATCAAGGGCAACCTACCAAGACGTGGGAATACGCTCTCGGTCTCAGCTTCATCTTCACTGAATCTACTTAGTGAGGGCGTAATATTGTCCAGAGGAATAGACTGGGTGTCTGGAGATGTTGTCGTAGAAGTTGTATTCCTCCTGGCCTCAAGATTCGGGGCTGTTGGCCTGTTCTGCTCGGTTGAAGTTGCTGAGCTTGATCCCTCTAGAAGAGTGAACTGTTGGGTTAACGGCCATTCGGGCTGAGAGGACCGTATATCGTCAGCAATTGGGGCTGCCGAAACTTGTCTGGTGCTCCTAAGAGACAAGGTCGTATGCGCTGTGGCAGAGGCCCGCTGGGTTGTTGGTTTCTGGGTTGCAGGAGGAGGTGCTAATTGGAAGGACTGTGGCATATAGAAAACAGACAGCTCGCGGTGGCCTCGCGATGAGTTCGATGTACCACTGCCTCCCATCGCTTGCGGGAGATCAGGGAGGTGGGGGGATCTGAGGTGAGAGCCTGCCGGATCGGCGGCTGCTGTGCTTCTGCGGTTGAAATCTGTAACTTGGTCACTACGCCATGACGGGGAAGTCAACGGCGAGGAGTATTTATCCTCTAAGCGTCGGAAAGGGTTCGGCACCATTTTACTCTCTACTCGGCCACCGGCTCCTTTATGACATACTGGCGTAACCCCAAACCCAGACCTGTGGTTCCCAAGAGCAGGAAATAGACTGGTAATTAGTGCCAGCAAACAAGCAAACCCGGAGAGCCTAAAACCGGGTACACTTGTGACTATATCGTACTGTAACAGTTCGCCTAGAATCGACGTAACAGTCAGCGTGGTCCTGTGAAGGCCGCTTCTAAGGATGCAGTGGAACTAATTCTGCTGACCAGGGGGTCCTCGATTGTGGCGTCGCAGATCTTGCGCCTACGCGGTGATATTTGACTTGCACCTGGGTTCTGTCAATGAGGCTGCAGCTGCGTAGTACACAACAAGGTATCGCTACAGCGGTTCAGGTTTGCTTTTTGTGTCGCACGGGGCGGGTGGGCGTTATGTAGTGTACGGAATGTGAGACCTACGGTTCGGTAGCTCCTGCTTCTGATCTATCAATATAGTGTGGTATTCCCTTGACCTATCCGTTAGGATAGGTAAGTGGGAGGCAGCGTAGATGCCTATCTTAGGTAACATGTGTGTATACATGCTGTCCTCTCGGACAATTGAGTTTGTACACTCAGTCGCGCCGTCTTCGTAGAAGTCTGAGTAACCAGACCTTTGGTTAGGCTCATGGCACTGCCACTCAGTAATACCTAAGGTACGTACGAAGTACCTATCTAACAAATTGGAAACTCTTGGCATCATCTGTATGTAATGCTAACAATCACAGCATCGGAGAAGCAAGCTACTAGGTAGTTGCACAGGACTTCTAATAATAACCTCCAGCCTGCCTATTGTTGGTACTAAACATGCATGTGATGGCTGCAGCGCTTATTCGAGGGAAGAGGAACTGCTAGGGAGTAACAAGCTTTCATGATCAAAAACCTCTTACTCCCAGAGACGAACAGCCAGTGCAAATTTGATGTGAAGTGGATGATAAGTAAGTAGATCCTCGCTTTGGAAGTTGTTGATCGGATTGAAGGCTCTCCACGATAGGAGTTGCTTGAGATGGAGTTTCCTGCAATGCAACAGGCCGTTTGACCCCGCAATTGCTACTCTACGTAGCCTCGAATCGCTTGGCAGAATCCTCGCTAATGCAGAATGTATCATGTTCATGTGAACATTTCAATTGACACGAATGGGGAGTACGCGAACGATCCCTATCTATTGCTCCATCATCTAGCTTCGTCCTTAAATCCATTTCTATCCGAAGAATCGGCAAATCAGGGACATGGCCGAGGTACGAGAATCTCCAGTTGAGCTCGAGCGCATTAGAATATGTGGGGATATCGTGATCCCTCGAATGGTCTCCGGACTATGGCAACTTGCCGGGGGCCACGACGAGAAGGTCAGCATCGACACAGCTGCTCGCGTAATGGAAAACATGGTAGACTCAGGATTTGACTGTTTCGATATGGCCGATCATTACGGGGACGCCGGTAGGATGCTCTCGGTCAGTCAACCTAGTAGAACTCTTGCTGACGTGGGACTAAGAACTCGTCGTAGGAAGGTTTCGTGCGACTTGTCCTCATAATGTAGTTGCCTTCACAAAGTGGTGTCCAGCTGAAACCGGGATCAAATCGTTTGAGGCGGCTGAGCGTGCAGTCGACCTTGCGCTCCAGAGAATGGGTCAAAAGCAGATTGATCTGCTGCAATGTCGGTTTCTCTCATATTTCAATACTGACAATGAATGCTTGCATGCCTCTCTTTAAGCGTACGTTAGGGTCACGGCTTGTGGATGCTGATATGCCGTACAGACCACATATGGGATTACTCAGACGATACATACTGGCATAATTTCGCCCATCTCCGCGTTATGCAAAAACAAGGAAAGATTAAGCATATAGGAGTCACAAACGTCGATGCCGCACATCTCAAACTCTTGGTTGATACTGGCTTCGAGATTGCAACGAATCAGGTATCCTGCTCCGTGCTAGACCAACGATTTGTACGTGGAGGACTCGCCTCCTTATGCCAAAAATATAAGGTAGGCATTCTTGCCTACGGAACCCTCCTTGGGGGGTTCCTCAGCGAGAAATGGCTCGACCAGCCTGAGCCGGAGGACATAAATAGCTTAAACTGGAGCCTTCGAAAGTATCTTCGTTTCATTCGCGCTGCTGGAGGTTGGACGCCATTCCAGGGTATATTACGAGCCCTGTCAGCTATTGCTCGTAACCATGGTGTATCTATTGCCGCGGTTGCAACGAGATATGTCTTGGATATACCAGCAGTCAGTGCAGTCATCGTCGGCTGTCGACTGACGGCAGAGTCAGTCGGGTATACGGCCAGAAATCTCCAGGCATTCTCCTTTGCATTATCAGATGACGACCAGGCCCTCATAAAAAATGCGCAGCAGGCTCTGCAGGATATCCCGGGCGACTGCGGCGACGAGTACCGAAGACACCCATATCTGACAGCGGCGGGGGATCTCTCGCATCATGTCGCCGATTCGAAGGTCACGCAGGACGTCACGCTACGCAACTCCATTGCAATGGGCGCGAGAATAGAATTCTCTACAGGTAGTCCCTGGGAGCCAATTGCGGGCTATTGCAGAGCGGTCCGAACTGATAGCTACATCTACGTCTCGGGGACCACGGCGAACAGTCCTGCTATTGTGGGTGTGTCGGTTCTTGGAGGCTCTTCAGCTAGCAGTCAAACCGTTGCTATACTCGACATGATAAGCCGGGCGGTAAAGGCGCTGGGCGGCGCACTCTCGGACGTTGTGCGTACGCGAGTCATTATTAGGAATGAGACTGATTGCGAAGAGGTCAGCCGGGTACACGGCTGGGTGTTCCAGTGCGAGGGCGTTCGACCCTCTAACATGCTGTTCGTGGCTAGCCCGATCGGAGACGAATATCTTGTGGAGATTGAAGCGGAAGCTCGTGTCGGATGCGCTGCCACCCTTCGCCTCTCATCTTGACTGTGACCGAGGGCGGTACCTAATGACTGCTTGAGGCTGGTGTTCACACTCTTGAAAACATGGTTATCCCCATGTGAAGTCCGTTACTTGTCTAAACTCCCAGCAGAATAGGCATGTTTGCCGGTATATAAAATTATCAATCTCGCGCTTTATGATAATCAAGTTGAAGTTCCGGTCGGCAACCATATTTGGTTTAGATGATGGTAACAGGTTCAAATCAAAGCCGAAAACCTCGGCCGAGATATACTGACCACTGGGCTGCGATGCAGCTGTCCCGCAGCTGTGTACTGTAGTGATTGCCTGTTTGGTCAGTTGGTTAGTATCCTGGCCATTCTGCCAGGGCCTATGCGTAGCAGCACTGCCCGCTAGAATATATGCGGATCCTACCTAAAATCAATTAAGTGAAAGACTTGGCAGACGCGCTTACCTCGCGTCAGCAAGTGTGTGGAAGTGACCTTTCCTGGAGACGAGACGGGAGCAAAGACTGGCAAGGGACCGACATCCTGCAGGTTGAATCTCCTCCTTCCAAATCTGTCCAGCCTGCATGTATTGTAGGTACGGTACCGAATGATGTCTGGTTTTTCCACGGGTACGTGCATCGCCCTGTCCACTGTCTAGCCCCGGCGCCCGCGACTTGTCTTCTAACTAGAACAGCTGTGCCAGGGCGGCTGCCTGACCTAGCCACCAACCTCGATCGCGAGTTCGGAAGAGCAGACGCAGATGCAGACAGTTCACAACCACTCAATAGCATAGCGTCTGATCCAGGGACGGACGACAAGTCAGAATGCCCACCCCTTTACACCCCCCGACGGAAGCGGCGTCGCGTTTCAAGGAACTCGTCGCCTGCACCCGAGTTCATCAGCTTGCTGAGCTCCGACGAAGAAGACAATGCCCCGGCTAGAAAATTGGCCCAGCCACGGAGGCCGTCGAGTCATTTGCACAACCAGAATCACCCATCTGGAGAGGGCATATTTGAAAGCGGCTCTGAGACCTCTGAGACCAACCTGCCACTTCTGTTACCTCTGCCGGACGCCCAGCGTATGTCAAATGCTAAGAGATTGGCCGTCCTCGGTGCTAGCGGCCTTCAGATTCGCGAAACTCCAACAGAAGGCTACACGGGCATGAGCGCAATGTCGGATAAGCAGACAGATGTCTCGGCCGCCCAATGGTCAGCCCCCTCTCCAAGAGATGTACCTCTTCCAAGCAGCCCTGCATTGTGGGTTACCGACCAAGACGGCCCATCGGAGGACCCGCCTCAGATCCGTATCCCATTCCAAGAACCTCAACTTTGTGCAGAGCAAGCCGAGCTAGTCGAAATCATCTCGTCCGGCCGCAACGTGTTCTATACCGGGTCCGCGGGCTGCGGCAAGTCGACCGTCCTCAAGGCCTTCACAAGACGACTGCGCGACAGAGGCTTACAAGTCGACATCGTAGCGCCAACAGGCATCTCTGCTCTCAACGTGGGCGGCTCAACCACATTTGTATATGCGGGCTGGAATTTGAATAGTTTCAGGCTTCCACTACAAGAGCTTCGGAACGGTGCCCATGCAAAATACGTCCGGAAACGACTGAGGGACACGGATGTTCTAGTAATTGATGAGATAAGCAGTAAGTGACACTTGTGTAACCTACAAGTCAACAAAGAAATACCCCCCTTTGGGCTAGAACCGTTCCACAAGAGGTAACCTCACCGGTCATGGCAATTAGTAACTTCTCAAATCTTGCAGTGGTAGAGAACTTTCAATTTGAACGGCTAAATGCTCTTATGCAAGAAGCTCGGAGCTCGTATGAGCCCTTTGGGGGTGCTCAGGTTGTTGTAACTGGCGATTTCCATCAGCTCCCCCCAGTAAAGCCCTTTGGGAATTGTCTCCAGTGCGGCGATGATCTGATACCAAACCAATCAGAAGGATCGTACGCATGCGAAACTCATGGTACTTTCTACGACGAAGACAAATGGGCATTTAGAAGCAAAGCATGGGCCTCGTGCAACTTTGTCTACTTCCATCTTCAGACTATCCACCGCCAAAATGACGAGACTTTTATCAAGATTCTACAGAAATGTAGGATAGGGCAACCTCTAGACAGCGAGGAGACCAATTTACTGATGAACCATCCATCCAAAACCGGAAATGCAACTAAGCTCTACGCAAGGCGGGACGAGGTTCGCAGAGAGAATCAAAAACGCTTCGACAAGCTTCTTACGCAAAAGTATTCTTACCCCTGCTTAGATGAATTTCACATGAATCCTGACCACCGCCATCTTGCCGGACGCGGTACGCGCTTGCCCGACGGCTCGTTACAATCGCTCAGAGACCATCGGTTTGAGGCTCTCGCTGAGTTCAAAAAGGGTATGCTAGTCGTGCTCCTCACCAATTTAGACTTAGGCTCAAGACTCTGCAATGGAAGCCAGGGTATCATCTGTGGGTATGAGAAATTCGACCCCAAGAAGATGCCAAGGGTGGCTACGAAGAAAGACCCTTCCCCGGAAAATGTCATCCACGGCGATTACTCGGAGATGCGAGAGATGCACATTCGAATGTTCATAGAGCGCAACGAAATCACGAAAAAGTTTTGGCCCGTTGTTAGATTCCACAACGGTGTGGTGCGGACGATCTTCGCGGAATGTTCGATACACACCTTGGGGAATAAGGCACCCTACAGTCTCCTGAGCCGAACACAAATTCCTCTAGCCCCAGCGTGGGCTATGTCCATCCACAAGAGCCAGAGTCTGACGCTTGACCGCGTCATAGTCGACTTAAGTAGGGCCTGGGAAGAAGGACAAGTCTACGTTGCTCTATCCAGAGCAACAAGCTTATGCGGCCTCAAGATTGAAGGAGATCCGAAGGGATTAACAGTAGGTAAAGGTGGCAACTCTGAAGTCAGGAAATTCCACAGGGACAGATTTGGAATAGGAATATAGAAACTGCCTGGCGTTAGTTCTTCCAGTTTTCTGTCATGGGTTTGTCTTGATATGGTATTGGGGATAAACGGCTGCAGGATGAGGATATTTCCATCGTTAGAGACTCGATACCCACTGTGCATCGCAAGGCTAGGATTCAATTGTGTGTATATACACATATACCCAAGTTATTACACTAATTATTCCAGCTCTCTTGCTTCTCATGCAATTCGCAAAGCCACTCATGCATGTTGGTAGAGGGTACACCGCCCCTCCCTCAACTCCTACATGCTTTGAACAGTGCAATGACTTCGGCAGGGGATGGTGGCCCTAGGAGTGACCACTTCCAACACAGTCGATTTCTATTTCGGCATACTTTGTACGGGAGTATGAGAAAATGGATTGATTGCCTATGACCTCATTGAGCTGTTGACCCAAAGCCGCGCAAACGAATCGAGCTCTTCGTAGTTTCCTAATCTGTATGACAGGGGTCTCAAGTTTGTAATACCATTGGACGGACTAAGCGAGAGGGGAGACTGGCTAGAACTCGCGCAAGGGGCATGAAGTAAGGCCGACAAAGAGCGAGCTGCCGATGATCGGAGCTGTTGACGTTGTGAATACTGCTTTTGGAATTGTTTAACGATGTCTAATATTGAGCGAATACTGGGTAGGAGTCTCCAAGGTAAGTTCTCGGGTATGCCTGAATTTTGGACTTAGCATCTTAAATGTTATACGCCCGCTTCCAAGGAGAACCGGCTCATTCATTAGGCCTTGTGTAACCCACGATGATCAGCGTCCATCTATTAGTGCCCGCGGGTAGTGGGGTGTTAGAAGGGCTAGATACACCAGCTGCCGAAATCCGAGACTGGAACCCATCAATGCAGTCTGATTTTATTCGGCTGTGCATAGAGTGAATATCGGTAGATAGGTGTTCAGGTTACGGAGTATTTACACCTTAAGCTGGGAAGTCCCTGATATGAACAGTAATTTTTATGGTCGACGCTGGATTGAGCTTACACACGAAAGATAGAATTCCGAACTCTTACCTGGGCGGAGTACGGCTAGCGCGTTTACCAGTGCATATGTACTGTACATGAATCGCCTAAGCGCCCACGTAAACGTAAAGTGCTTGCATATCGAGGTAGGGTGGTGACTTCTTGGCAAGTCGCTGCGCTCATAGACAAGCCTAGGAACATGAACATCCCACGATCTACTTACCTGTCACAAAGGCTGCGCAGTTATACCAGTGTTCATATTGATATATAAATATTTCGAGTTATTGAAACATGCGTACTATGTAAGAAATTGTGTGGGGATTCCTGGGGGTACCAGTTGCCGCGTTAGGTATCTACGCGTCTCCATAGCGCGTTTTATTTACCACTTTATTTACTTCGTATAGGGCAACGGTGTGGCATTGATCGAAACCAGATCACAAGTATCACGTCACAATTAATTACTCTTAGTATGGTACTGCACCCCATTACTACTGTCCACCTGTATGCACGCTGCTACAAATTTATGACCTCGTCATAAAAAATCCTCAAGGCACCGCGCCAGTACGTTCCGGCCTTGAGGGGTTCACGATGGCGTCTTCCGGCATATTTAAAAGCCAGAACCTATGCACACGAGTTCAAGTTTACCATCGCCCATCCGAAGCGCCCAGCAACAAGATGCCGCAGTCTCAGTGTCACCGAAAGAGGGAGCCCCCAACAGCCTCCAATAGGAATTCTTCACCCCCTCATTACACGAACCCGACTGCTAATTCCTCAGCCCGCAAGCGTGCCTCGAAGCCCGCCAGCTCGTCCGTCTCCTCAACACAATCGCGCTTTCGTCCTCTAGCCAAACCTGCTCACTGTGCTCACATTGCTGCCACTGATCCAGCGCACACTACGCAGCTATGGAAAGCCGTCATGTCATATCGAAGCGACACAGCGAGCTCAAGGGGGAAACGGAGGGCAATTCCATCTGCGTCAGCACCCGCGACGTCCTCATCGCCCCTATCGCTCAGGTCCCAACAGCCGTCAACGTCTATAACTGCGTCTTCTGTGACGGCGAGTCAGAAGAAAGATAAGGAGATCACCGCAAAAATTACCGATACAGATTTCGAGATAGTAATTCTTGACCCCTATGGAATTAAGATTGTGCACGGGCGCGGAAACGACGACCTTCGCCAGTACTTCAATGTCGTGGGACCGGACATTAGCTATGAAGATCGCCTGCACTTCTATAGGGAAGCATTCCCATTGAGCATATGGCTGGACGGTATGGACCGGTGCCTACGTGTCGAAGAGGAATACAAATCTATGAAGGTGTATGGATCCAACGAAGCTGAGTATTCGGCGTATGCTTTGCGTGATATACTCCTAGATGAACCTCGGCATCCATGGCTCCCAACTAGCCAAGGCGATCAGCGCTGGCTCCCGATCCGCCTACTGCAACTTGTTAGGAAACCTGGAGTAGAGTATGGTGACGGGTCATGGAAAGCACCCTCTGAGCTTCGCAAACCCACGAAACGATACGGGTGGGACATTCGCCCAGACTGCGCATATTACGTCTCACTCCAGGCCTTTCAAACCGGGATGCGCTCTAGAATCGCTGGCTATATCCCCGTCATACAGGATCGAGCTTTTTGTCCGTATTTCACTATCGAGTTCAAAAAGGATGCAGATGATTTGAAGACAGCTTGCAACCAAGTTGCTGTTGCCTCAACAATAGCATTATATAACCGTTACCTCTTAAAAAGCTCGGCGCTCCAAAAGAGCGGGAAGCCCTGGGAGGAGAGTCATGAAATCCAGATGCGCCATTATGGTATGACATTTACTGGGGCAAAATGGAAACTATGGTGTACGAAGCCGAAAAGCCTCCAAACGTGGACTGGCTGCAACACGTCTATGATATACATGGGTTATTGTGACATCCTTGTCGACGTCAAGAAGCTCTTCGGTATCATTAACGATATTCATTACTGGGGACTTGAGGTCCATGGCAAATCCTGCAAGGCTGATATCGCGGCTTTGGTTCAATTCGAGCCCGGTACTGATTTAGACGATATCACTCTGCTGGAGTGATATATATTTTTTTCCTTAGCCAGTTATTGCGATAGCGAAACAATGAAGATACCCCTATTTTCTTTATACCACTACGATTCAGTCACAAAGTAATGAAAGCCTCACTGAAACTGAGTGATTAATAGGGCATGCCAATAATTAAGAGCGAAACAGGTCTACTACTAGTATATATATGTACAATTATATTATGATACTATTCATAAGGGACCATAGAGATTCAGGCGCCTGATTTCGTGACATTATACTTTTGCACTAGCAGGACGGCATGGCAGTGTTGTTCCTGTTCTATAATCCGCAAATCTTAACTTCTTAACTTATCGCAATACGAACTTACATTGAAAACCTCAGTCCATCCTACACATAGTACCGTTGTAGTATTGTCCTTTTTAGGTAAACATTTTAATGATATAACCATCGTACTGGCAGCTACAATCTATTAGCATGTGGGACTAGTTGTATACTCTCGGAGCTTAAATTTCATGAAACTTGGAGTCTTTCGCAACAGTGTGTAATTAAAAGTCGCTGGTTTCATTATGCCACACTCTTTTATCTGATCATTACACCATCATAAGTACCATCTCGAATCATCGAATACACGCTTCACCATAGAGAAATATACCGATTAGTAAATCCTCAAGCTGTTAGTATATTTACAATGTAACCATATATATCTTACACATATTGCCTACTGATATCCAAGTGTTCGTGTGGAAGCCTTGCAGCGTGGATGTTGTGACAGAGCGAGTGGCTTAGCCACGCACATGTCAGGGCAATATTACACCAGGGTGGCTATAGCCACCCTGTTGCGTATATATAGGTGGTCTGGATCCCATCCAGCTATTTGGAGGGTTCAGTAATCAATTGATCTATCTATTGAGGCCCAAACTACAATCCCTCCCACTCCCTCGCAGCGACCAGGCTGTTGACAGACTTCTATTCACTCTGTGACAAATCCCCATGACAGCACACAAGCCAGTGTGTGCATGCGTTCCACCTTAATATTCCGACATACGAAATTGGAGCCCCTTATCCCTTCAACCACGGCCAGTAATACAAGCGTCGGTCAGGTGGTCGACTGTGACAATTCCTCTGATTGGCTCAAATTCAACGGTGCTACGGAGTACTGTAAGAAGTAGTCACACCAACAACCAACATCAAAAAGGCGGGAGATAAACCTGGCCATCCTGACTTCAACAGGTTGGTACTAGGCTCACTATTTCGTCTCTCCCACAAGTTCTCATCTATCATACTTTCACTGACAGCAGGGTCTCAACTCTCATCCTTACCAGAATCCAAGCTCCGATACTAATGGCTAGTCCGGAAGTCGATGCGAAGGCCGTCACAAATGGGCCGTCGCAACAAATAGCTCTAATCAGGGATGCAAGCCTGCCAGATACGACCATCATGACCACTTTCCTAGCTGAAGCAGGTATTCCATCAGCTATATGTGGTGTTGGCGCCGCTGGCCTGTACGGTGGGGGGCTTGTTGCGCTGGTCTGTCTCCTGGGTACCAGAATGTTGAAAGTCGTTACTCACTGCCTTTAAGACATAGAGTTGGTGATCAACGACGCAGATCAAGAAAAAGCGTTTTCCATCTTGACGCTACATGGTATGTCGCCATCAGTGCCTGATGCTTCGGCTACCACGCCGCGTTTGGAATTCAAGCGCTGGCGCGAGCTTGCTCCGACTTTCTGGTTCCGAGACCGCAGGAGGGCGCGTCTTTGTGTTCCGATCTACGAGTTTCCGTCAACCGGCGACCCCACAGACGACTATCTGCTCCCCTTTCTCATCTTGTATCCGGCAAGCGCTCTCAACTTACCACCGGTACCCTCGACGCCGCCGCATCAACCCACTGTATCAGATGTACTCGCATATACTGCACTGAAAAAAATGACGGGGCTTATACTTTCTGATAGGAGCTCGCGACTATCCTTGGATTGCTGGGTCACGAACTTCCGTCATCTCAATTGCTCCGAGCTGCACGTTTCCCTCTTGCATTCAGAATCTGGATCATTGATCTGGGGACAACATATGGCGCAACTTTCGGAACTTGTGCGATCGCGGTCATATCATCATTCTCCACGTGGCTTGCCGGATTATGTTGATCCGCCGCTGTCGGAGTTTGCACAATGGGTTGAGTTGGATCTGAAGGGGAAAGCCGATATTTGTCATCTAGACAAGCTAAGAACTGATTATCTTAACCAACGAAGGGGTTAGTGGTTGCCTTTTACTACGGAGTTAGGCTCTGATCTGATCTAAACACCTTATCCATACAGAATAAGAAAACAAATTCGATCCTTTTGAAATATAAAGTCATTTATACAAGGGCGGCTAACAAGAAATTAATTGCTAGACCCAAGATAACCACTTTGGGAAGAAAAGAGGCTGTGATAAACGAAGCCGAAGCCAGGTAAAAACTTCCGGTGGTACCTGCCCCTTTTAGCCCCTATTTGAAATCGCACCTCTACCGTCAGCGTGTTAGGTTCTGCTCTACGTGGCTGAGTAGCTGCTCTGGTTTGTTAATTTAAAAGCCACGAGGATCTATATGGAGCTGCAATAGAAGAGAAGTAAAAATGTTTTTGTTTGTTCGTTTCAAGCTATGTACTTAGATTGTGGTCATTAACCTGCCGCCTGAAGCAATCCCTAGTTCTGTTTATACGTATCTCCTTTGCCAGACATGAAATTATTCAGTTTGGTAGTTTCTGAATAGTCGCTGGCAACTCGATCCCATAGAATTTCTCCATCCGGTCTCTGAACAGGTTATATCCCGCCCCTTGGCGTAGCACGTGCATGGCTTCAAAGTCGATGATGGTGCCCGGGAGCTGGTCCATGTAATATCGCTGCAGCCCGTGATCCACGATGAGATCGGCCGCATTGAAGACCTCGGGCTCGATGTCTTCAACTCGAAACTTCTGTCCACGGCCTGTCAGATTGGCGCTGCTGCCAACCATCAGCAGCCCCTCCTCGTCACAGAGTTTCGCCAGCTCTCGCATAAATTTGCCTTCCACAACTCCGATGCCGAGGGTACCCCCCTTCGTAGCGCGGTCCAGGGTGGATGGGCTCAGAGCCTTGATTCGCGGATGGTCTTTCTTGTACGGCGCCACGATGCCGAGAAACGCACTCATGTCCATGGTCAGGAGACGAGTCATCTCGAACTTCTCGGGCGGCAGGATGTGTATGTCCCTGTGGGTTTCATAGCTTCCGAGCATGGCAAGAGTATGCCCCGGCTTGCGCTGCTTGGCCCTGAATCCCCGCTCGATGCCCTCTGCGTTGCATGATATGAGGGCATAGCCGGTGTCGTTGGGGCAAATGACAATGCCGCCGGCCTTGAGGACCGCGAACGCCTCGCGCACATCTTCTTGCAAGTTAGGGAGCTCCCCGGGCCCTGGGATAACGCGTGGACGTTTAGAATCCATGACAGGCTGAATAGGCTGGCCTGGTGAGTGCTGGTTGAAATAAAACGTGGGTTAGGTGAACCAGTTTTGGTCTCACCAGAACAAAGGGGACGGTGTGCGGGGCAGGTTGTCCTGAACCTCTCAAGAAGTTGACCGCCCGATGAGATACTTTTATATATATACCTACCCTAGCTGATACCGTTGCCTTTGTCGCGCATCGCGCCGGTTCCGGCGGATTATATCGTCGGGAGGCGTCGAACCCCGCCCTCGATATTCACCAAGATTGGCTAACTGCAGACTCGTGAGGGAGCCTTGGTCAGGCAGGTGATAGGCAGGCAATGAAAGGATTCGGAGTTTGTTTGCTTAACCCCCATGTTTTTTTGGAGTAGGGGTGATCAGGCTGATCCTGTACAACATGTATACCACACCGCTCGTAGACCTATGTTGCAATGGCCAGACCCTCGGTATTATTGAAAGACGCCGTTATAGTGCGTTCCGACCTAGTACGATGGCACATGTGAATAGGGTGGTAGCGGCACTTACACGTCTAGCTAGGCCTCTTGTTACTCTACACTACGGCCTCTTGCTCGAGCTTTTGCTATTTCTTTCGGGGGTTGTGTACTTGTGGTATCAAATTGAAAGTTGGCTCGACCGTTTTGAATGTACGGAACTAGCTGAATCTTTTTCAAGACGATGTCGGCACGACCCAGGATGGCGACAAGGCGCGAAGGCGCGAACCAATGAGCGCCAGCAACGCAAGCCGCAACCACTCACTCCCCTGCCGCCACCACCAAGCAGGAAGTTTCGGTTTTGGAGCCGTCCGCGTGGGATGGATGCACTGCCATGCCATGCGGAGACGAAACAGACGCCACGAGATGCATGGCCAATCTTCTGGCTACTGTTCTGGCCAATGTACGCTGTCCTGGTGTCCTTATCAAGCAGTCTAGAATGCTTACACCGCGTTGACTATCAACGGCCAGGCAACGGCTATCCGCGCATCGCCCGGGATTTGCTGTGTCCCTTGTAAAGTTGTACCCCTAGTAACCGTTTCTTTTTATCACAGCACATGATCATGGATATGCATAAATCACATTTCAGCAGCATTCTATTTCTGGACGTCGTGTTAGTGAGGCCTGGCAAGGCTTCTGCGGGGTAGCTGTCTAGCTTTGGTTAGAATGGTGCGTTAAGTCCAACATCTAGGCTTGATAAATAATGCGGCTCTGTTATATCATGTTCCTGTAATGCTCTTGAACTGCATAATCGCAAACTAGACCTCTTCTGTTCAGAGTGGAGTGAAAATAACTGTGGTGGACTGTTTTGGCTACAGGTCCGATCACGGGAGTTCGTCGAACGGAGTCGGCTGCAGCGGCCCAGCGGGATCGTTTCTGCAATGACGCAAACATACTGTCACTTTTTAGCGTAGTGTCGTGCCCACCCCACCCAAACTCTCCCGCTCACGCCAGAATTTCGGGTTGCAAGTCTCGGACCAAGCAGAGGCGGGATGTTGAAACTCAAAAGCTGCCACCGCCCGCAAATTCCGGAACTTTGGGGAAGTGCGAGTGCGGGTTCGGGCGGGGTGCGACACCGCGCTTGCAGGCAAATAGTAAACTCAATGGGCCCGAATTTTGCGGGATACCCCTCCTGGAGAGGTATTTCATGTCCCGCTCTCTCCTGCTCATTCTCATTTTCTCACGCAAATCTCAACATCTCTTAACACCTCGAGTTTCAGAGATTTTCAAATATTCGATACTCTAGCACATCAATTGGACCGGTACGATGCCCGTGCAAATGAATCACGGTGCCTCTCGCAGTGGGGATGTCTTTGATCAAGGTAACTATACAAACGATGCACCCGGGTGTTCGACTTGCCTTGCTGTGTTTCTGCTGGCCCGTCATCGCTCAATCCATTTGAGTGGTATGCGGGCTGGAAGACCACGATGGGCAGTCGATCTGAGAAATACCGGCGAACTTGATCTGGATAATACCAGCGAAAGGACGTGCTTCTTTTGAACCTCCTCCCCTTATAAGTCTTTGTCAAAGTTGTGCTGACAGGCCCCAGTACTACGCTGATCTGTCATCATGTCGACTGACAAGATCACTTTCTTGACAAACTGGTAGGAATAAAGCACATACTGCAATGATGCAGAAATGTAGGTTGACATAGGCCAGGCACGCTACGCCGTACCACGCCCCGCTTTACCTGGCCCAGGCAAAGGGTTTCTTCAAAGAGGAAGGCATCAAAGTTGCCCTGCTCGAGCCAAACGATCCTAGTGTAAGCGGTAGCAAGAAGACCCTTTGGAAAATGATGCGGGGACTGACATACATCGGTGCAGGATGTAACCGAGATCATTGGCACGGGCAAAGTCGATCTCGGCTATAAAGCCATGATCCACACCCTCGCCGTATGCTTCATTGCTTATAATCGTATCCTGTGTATGCTAAAATATCTTTTAGGCCAAAGCCCGTGGGTTTCCCGTTACTTCAATCGGCAGTCTTCTGGATGAGCCCTTCACGGGTGTCGTGTACTTGAAGTCTTCGGGCATCACAACGGATTTCCGCACTCTCAAGGGCAAGCGCATTGGCTACGTCGGTGAATTTGGCAAGATTCAGATCGACGAGCTCACCTCTCACTATGGCATGTCGCCCTCGGACTACACTGCAGTGCGCTGCGGGATGAACGTGTCCAAGGCCATCATTCAAGGTGAGATTGACGCCGGCATCGGGCTTGAAAACGTGCAGATGGTTGAGCTCGAGGAGTGGCTGGCTTCGCAGGGCCGCCCAAAGACTGATGTCCAGATGCTGCGCATCGATGAGCTCGCCGAGTTGGGCTGTTGCTGCTTCTGTACGATTCTGTACATTGGAAACGAGAAGTTTATCGAGCAAAACCCAGAGAAGGTCCACGCGTTTATGCGCGCGGTGAAGAAGGCAACCGATTTTGTTATCGCGAAGCCTGAGGAAGCTTGGGCCGAGTACGTTGACTTCAAACCTGTCATGGGTACTGCTCTCAACCGAAAAATATTCGAGCGAAGCTACGCCTACTTCTCCAAGGACCTGAAGAACGTCCAGCGTGATTGGCAGAAAGTCACCGCCTATGGAAAGCGACTGTGTGTTCTGGATGATAGCTTCGAGCCGAACTACACCAATTATTTCCTGGGCTGGACGCTCGGAAATGATTCTCAGGACCCGACCGGTGACCAGAAGAGAATGGTGGACCTACAGAAAGACGTCGCGGCTGCGGGCGGCTTCCATCGGCTCCAGGTGAATGAAGTGAAGGCCCAGACCTAAAAAGCGCCATCTGCGCTTTTTATGTTGTTGGTGACGAGTGCTCCGGGGAGCTACATGAGGCCAGATAGGAAAGCCTTTCAATCATTTGGCTTTCCTCGTGCCCTACTTCGTATTTGGTAGAAAGAAACTTAAGTCGCTCGTTCAATAAGCACAGTGGCAATACGGAGTAACAATAAACTAGAATTGCCCGCTACATAGCGTCGAAGTCCGACAAAACTGCCCAACTTTGATTGGACATAAATCTCCTTAATCTCATCCGGGAAAATAGTCCTGCCAGGCTCGGATCCTAATCCTTTGCTAACATTTTGATATTTGCTGAGGGATATGCCAGCTGTCCCCCGCAATGTGCGCTTTGCACCGAGACAATTCTCCGCAATACAGCTGCTCTCTTGCAGAGGTAGGAAACTAACTATTGAAGGCGATAGAGACGACAAGAAGATCATTGCCGAAGCCGGAGACACCTTTTCTGGACCCCTGGAGCTGTCTTATGCCCCGCACCTTAGCTCTCTCAGCTGCCATCCCTCATTCGCCGTCGATATTCATGTGCCGACTAGCGTGCCTACTAGCCCCATGATCCCGGAAGTGCCTGGACTCAGCACGCAGCTAATCTGGATGTGAACTTTTCAAGAGCTCTTGGAAAGGTACGGCACATACGAAGTACTCCGTTAAACCCATGAGATCTCATGCACTGTAGCTGCTGTGCACAACTCAATGGAGTTATTGAGGCTTTTAATTGGTAGTAATCTTTTCTACACGGTAACGTCCGATCTCTGCTACATAACACAAGTCATATCTCATAGCTCGTCGCTGCAGTAGTATTGGTATCATTACACTGCTACTCCGTACCCAAGTACGGCAATTGCTTTAGTAGATCCGGGCTGCTCGCTCCCGCTAGCTACGTACTTCGTAGTGTGGACGGGATCGGGCACCATGTTGGTAGCTTTTGCTTTTCCCCAGCGTCGTAACTCTCACGATGCTCCACTAACTGAATGCTACTTAGTGTAGACAACCTGATTGTTAGAGATCATCTGAATAGGTGATGTCATTCAGCGGACAGCTGCAATTGGCGACATTTCTTGCCGATGCCAGCTGAAAATCTCTTGGCATCGAACTATTGAACCGGTGATGCGTTGATCTTTACTGCCTACCATGCGGGACATCGTGATGCTCCTACTGTATGACTATACGGCACACGTACACTATATTTCGAGACAAATGTTGATCTGCTGGCATCACCTTGCGAGCCATGTCTCGGCGGTAGGGCACACAGAGCTTGACAAGCTTGAAGAGCTCGATGAGGTGCTTATACAGCTGGTATGAGCTGAATAGTTTGCATCTGTGGCGGAGGCTTTTCCCTGAACTTATAGCGAAATATTGAACCACTATGCAAAAAGCCCAGAATACGGTGATGATCGGCAAGCGTCTCTCGGGAACATGTCATTGCGCGTTGGGGTCAATAAACTAATCACCCGGTGAACCATGGATTTGCGTCAAGCTACTGCACCTGACGATACCGGAATGTCACTATTCATCGCTTGCCGTGTGTTATGTCTTACCGCCCGCATGATGATCGGCGAGGACGTCCAACCCAAAACCTTGGGCCGTCATCGTTGGGATATAAAATGTAGTAGTTAAGGCGGCTGCCACCCAACTTTAAACGTCCGGGAGACCACGGTTCGATCGACCTATTCCGCAGACGACGCTCTCGTTTTCGAATCTCAAAATGGGTTTCATCAAGGCCGCAGTAGCGCTCCAGCTTCTCCTCTCCTCCATCTCCACGGCTCTGCCCACTGGATCTGTTGGTGTTGAGCGCAGAGCTGAAAGCCAGTCCACGACCGTCTACGATGCCATTGTGGTTGGTGGCGGCCCGGCCGGTCTTAGTGCTGGTAAATATCCTCATACTTTGCTCTTGCATATATATCCAAAGAACCGGATCTTGCTGACGTATGTGTGCTATCAGTAAGCGGTTTGGCGAGAGTACGGCGGAATGTGTTGATGATCGACTCGGGCGTGTATCGCAATGACCCTACGAGGCACATGCACGACGTTATTGGAACTGATGGTAAGACGGAAACTTAGCATTAAGAAACCAGACCACGCGACAATCCTCAACACGAATAATGGTGATCGCTAACGGACCGTGTAGGTGTGGCCCCGGCATTTTTCCGATGGAAGGCTCGCAACCAGCTTGCATACTACGAGTCTGCCTCCTTAATAAACGGGACGGTGACCAAAGTCGATGTTCCCGAAAACAGCACAACATCGCCATTCACTGTTCACGCAACACTCCCATCAGGCGAGCAGGCGGCTCTTGGCGCAAGGAGCGTCGTCTTGGCAACCGGTCTCACTGATATCATCCCTGGCACGCCCGGTGTCCAAGAGAACTGGGGAAAGGGAATCTACTGGTGCCCTGTGAGTAATCCTAGATTTGACTGGCCACATACAAGCCCAGATCAGTCTGCCTCTGGGATGAGTTGATACTAATGCATTGATAATATGGCAGTGGTGCGACGGCAACGAACACGCAGACCAAGCTCTCGGCATTCTCGCCCCCCTTACTGATGCCGCCAGCTCCTTCCAAGAGATCTCAACACTGAACAAGGATGTGATCGTATTCGTGAACGGCACCGACACAGATGACATGCGCGCGGCATCGGACAAGAAGTTCCCGGGCTGGACGCAGTACCTAGAGGCGAACAACATCAAAGTCGAGAACCGCACGATCACGAACCTCGTGCGCCTCGTGGACGGCGGCCTCAACGAGCACCCCGAAGCCCCCACGTTCCCGGAACACGACCTGTTCCGCCTCGAATTCGCCGACGGCACGAGCGTCGAGCGCAACGCCTTTTACGCTAGCTTCCCGAACAAGCAGCACTCGACCGTTGGCGCCGATATGGGCGTCCGGCTTGACGGCGGCAGACTCGCTGCCGACGGTACTAAGGGCCTAATGACTAATATCCCTAATGTTTACGCCATCGGTGATGCCAACGCCGACAATGTCACCAATGTCCCGCACGCTATGTACTCTGGCAAGCGCTCCGCTGTCTTCCTGCACGGTGAGTAACCTATAATTTCCACTATCTGGCCCAACAACAACAATAACAGCATCCCGCTCTTATCATTTGTGTTTCTCGGTCGCACAAGTGGCGCCGTGAGACAAGACAAGATGAGACATGGTTACAAGACCAGAGATCTATGCCTCGGGAATCACTTGCGCTAATACATGTCTCAAACAAACAGTTGCCCTCGCGCGCCAAGAGACAGCCGTCTTGCTAGCATCGCAGAACGCGACTTCTGCGGAGGAGGAGCGGAGCTTGGATCTCGAGCCCCGCGCCGTGTGGGAGGTTATGAACGGCGGCGAGAACGATATCCTCGATGCTGGCGAGTTCGAGCAGTAAATGTCTTGTCGTCTGCGGGTTTATTTGCATTCGGAGGGGAAATACTGCGAGTTAGGCGTCCTGTGGTCGTTAATGACTAATGAATAGCAATAGCTTGTGCACATAGTAGCATTTAAAGGATAATGTATTAATGTCTTACAATATGTTGATCTTGCTCTCGGTCACTGGTGTTTCTATGTGATGTTCCTTGCATCTCAAGTTGGGGTATCGCATCTTCCTCATGTCCGGCCAGGCTGTCGGAGCGAGCGCTCCCTAGGTAGGTATATCTACAGCACCGCCCCGTGCCCGACAATCGAAACAACTCGTCCGAGCAAGCCAGTTGTGATGATGGCTGAGCCGTCGACGTGGTGGATTGCAGCTCAGAGAGGTAGTTTTGGAGATATCACGGTAATAGATTACGAGACGTCTTGATAGGTGAAACCTGTCTTGAGCTCGGGGGTGCTGCCGTGGCAGCCGCGAATAGCTCCGACGAACCGAGACACGTCTCACGCCTCTCCGCTGTGTCCAAGAGACCCGCCGGAATGCCGATTTAGACTTGATAGAGCGGCTTGAGGTGGGACACGATGTTCACACGTTGTTACTATAAGTGAGAGCGAGCTACGGTTTTACTTGTGATGTCTGTATTGCCTATCAACATCGGTCATTTCCTAACTACCATAGTCCTCCCCTGACTTGAGTGAAGTTTTCACGACTAAGTACATGGATGGATAGGAGCTGATGCTGTCCCATCATTATTTCCTGCAAAGCTCCCCAAATCACCTATATTGGGTATTGCTCAGAATGTTATGGATTATGAGCACTCCTAGGCCTGATCGACAACTCAAACCGAAGGCCTCCTTTGTGTTTGTGACTAAGAGCTCTGGTAATACAATGAATACAGAGATCGTGTTCATCATATTGAATTTTGCGCACTTCCTTTGGGGGAGTTACAGCGGGAGATAGGATCGAACCAGTAGTAGGGCGTCTCGAAAGTTTGGAAATCGAATCCCAACTGGTTTATACAGTTTGGATGTCTCCCCGATGCACACAGAGTCCCCCTCTTCCATCTGAATCGTCCAAATACTACCAAGAGACGGCAAGTGTGCAACAACAACTCCGCCTCTGCTTCACACAAAGTATTCCGCACTTACAAGTGCAGTATGTCGGAAAGTTATAGTAAGGAGAGCCAATTTCTTCTGTGTACACTGTGATTTCGATGTCAGTTCTTGAGCCATCAAGTTCGTGAGCCGGGGTCATCAGTAAGGCATACATATTTCTCGTCACCCGAGACAGTTTGAGTTTCCCGCCAAACCTTTAGTCAAGAGAGTCGGTGGTGGTTGGTTCAAGGGCGGGAATTCCCCAGATCATATACTGGCCTTTCGGGTCAGTTTCCCAAGCCATGATCTTACAGTCTTCACTATTCAGGAAGGCACTTAATGCTTCTGATGCTGTCTTCAATGGCTCGCGCTCCGACTTATAAGTTTCATCGCAGGTGGCGTCAAAAATTCGGTACACAGTAATGGTTCTGTGCTGAGCCTGCTGGCTATTTAAGTCTTCCGGGAAGAGCTTTGACAATATTGGATGACACTTATCTCGCACGGCTCGCAGGAGCAGTATGCACGCGCGGTGCATGCTGAGATACGGATATGTAAACTCCGGCATTTCCGCATGGAGGGCAGGAGCGAGACGTTCGATGAGTTGGTCGATAGGCATGGTGCGGCTCTTGGCCTTGGCTTTGACCGCCTTTCCTCGTTTCTGGCTTTTTGCTTGTCCCCCAATTTTCTTCTTTCCGACCTTTGGGGTAACCTCAGGCTGAGGCGTCGCGGGCAGAACTAGAGCGCTATCTTCGGCGTCATCGCCTCGAGCAAGACTCAACTCTATCATCTGACTCACATATTCAGGAGTCAAGTCGACTCGCGAACTGCCATAAGAGTATCGTTTATCAAACATAGTTAAGATAGGCGACGAGGGCTTCAGAAGACGACAGCCGTTCTTGGACATCCGGGGGACGTTATCGCGTATAGCTCTGTTGGATTTGCTCGCGAGCACGACTGACATTCCCATTTGCATACCAAATTTAGCATAGTACTCTGTTGGCGTTCTTGGTTTCTCTCCCCCGACATAGAAGCTGTCGTTGCCCAGGTTTGCAGTGATGGTATCCATATCAGGCCAGTCAGAAGTTAACAGCTGCTCCTGACGCACTGCATTATAAAGATGCTGGCCACACTGAATTGAGGCGGTTCCATTGACAACTGCCCAGCCCACGTTATGATAATCCAAGTAAATGTGATAGAGGAAGAGGCCACAACTGACAGGTGACATGCGGAACAGGCGATGGCTTTGGCTTTTCGGCCTCTCGGAGTAGAGCCTCGTTCTTTTCTGGCATGGGTATTCGTGAACGAATTGAATGATTGCCTGTAGCTTCTTGTAAAATTGTTCTGGAGAGGCCTTCTCATCGATGTGAAGACGTAAGTGCAGACTAATGTCGTTATAAATCTGCGTAACATGGCAGATTAGAGTTTTAAACGGCGTTTGGATATCTTCGCCGAGCTCATAGGTGACATCAAGAAACACTCTGGCGGCAAATACTACATAGAGTGGTACATCCTTGGTTTGATCGAGAACCTGTTTCTCTACACCGCGTAAGAACTCGTCCTTGACGGGCCAGTCATGGCCACCGCGAACGACAGTAACTAGTTCTGTGAAGAACACACCCAATAATTTCCAATCTTCCAGGAGCTGCTCCCCTTCCGGCTTGAGCCAGTGATGGCTCCCTGGATCATATACGTTGCGCATATCATCCTCTAGTAGCTTTGGAACGGTACCGGGCGAAATTCGATTATGGTTCCTAAGTTCAGTATGAAGTGCGTCGAGCCATGTGTAGATCAGCACGTAAGTGGGGTCGTTGTCGGTGTCAAACTGCTTGTTCAGCATAGACTTGATTCCCCCATGCTGATCCATTAAAGGTAGGATATCCTCTGTCATATGTCTAACGAGGTCAATGGCAGTGTTTGTTGCGATGGCAGCGGAAACTAGATCAATCTTTTCAGCTTTGTAATCAGACCAGATCGATTGGATCCGGACTCGAACCCGACCCATATCGTGGATAGTAGTGGCGAGAGCAAATAGCGCGCTCTCCAAAGACGTCTCTGCTTCTACTTCGTATCGTATGTTTTCAACTTGGGCCTTTGCGGGTCTCTGAGGTGTTGGCGCATCCAGGAATTCCTGTGATGGCTCGTAAAAGGTGAGGCTAGAGAATCTATTTCTCTCCTCATTGTCGTCATTGTCGTTGGTATCGATGGATATGGTCTCCTTCACCTCACGTGCGGGCATGAGCGGCATCAATATCTCGCGTACTTGCTCTAGCACTAGAACAAGGTCCAATTAGCAATTACAACACAGGAAGGACCGTAGCCGAGACTAGTTGGCCATGTTAAGAAGCACAACTTACCTTTGACGAAATGCTGGTGGGTGGAATTCGAGACTTCACAGAGCACGCTGCCATTCTGCTCCAGTTTCTTGCCAAACCTGGAGCGAACTGCGATGGCGCGGTCAAGTGTGATCCCGACCCAGTCTGGCACAGACTTAATCTTGGTGGCTATATGCTGTGCCAACGGCACGAAGGTCTTCACGCTGATTACGTATGGCTGGGCCGCGGCCTGCTTTTTGGCCTCAACGCGGGCCTTTCCCTTAAGCCTGCCGCCCTTGCTTCCGCCGACAGCGTTGTCCGGAGGTGTAATAGCATCAAACCCGAGCCCCTTTCCGTTCGAAGCAAGCCAAACGGCGACCGACTTTGTGTCCGCCTTGTATTGCTGGTACGTACTTGACAGGGCCGAGAGGGCCATTATGAATGAGTTACCAGACAACTGTGTAAATCAAGCCGTGTGTGAACGATAACCGAAAAGTGTGTGCAGGGCATGCAGATATCATGAGTTCCAGGTTGTGTTTAGATGCGGAAGTTCGATGGTGTGCATAGAGCCAAAGTAGGTACAAATGTGTTTATACGAGCAGTCGCGACTTGGGATAGCTGAAAGCTCGAGGTTATGTAGTAACTAGCAAAAAAACAACAACGACAACAACAACAACAATACCCTCTTTATGCAAAGTGCGTAGGTACCTAACGTAGGGCCCTAAATCAGTGGTAGGCACAGCGATTCGCGACTGCCATACGTCTTTAAGTAGACTTACTATCTATAATTCAATTTTCTTCAATGTATTAGATGTTATCTCATGTAATATTAGTTGATTAAGATATAAACCGAAAAAGGCCCGAAGATCCAGACTGTTTGTGAGATACCGTGTAAATAGCCAAGCGGTAAGTTCAAAAGATACAATATCTACCGGAGGAAACCAGAGTCAACCACGTCACCATCATTAGAAGTATCCCTATTTCGCGCCAATGACAATTATAATATATGAATCCATAGCTTCCAGTCATGATATGCCCCCCGGTCAGACCCGGGCGGCCTGGAAGCAGGTTGTGTAATAAAGAAGGCGTGAATAGGAGGTTCGGTCACTAGGCGCAACCGTGGGTGCCATAGTTGGCCTGACGTAACACGAATAGACAGCGTAGGTGGCAAGATCGAAATGGTCTTCCAAGTAGAGGCCTCCTTGGTGTTTCGGTCCTTCCTTTTATGCCCACACTATAATTCGCATACCGTCCCATTGTTATATAACAACGCAAGGCTTTACTCTGGCAGTCTGTTAGTATGATGGAACGCATAGATATCCCATAAACGAAGCTTGGAAATAGATGAATAGATAGGGCCAAAGGCCTTATCTCGAAGGTTGTGAAACAGCTAGCTGTATTGGAACTAAAGGTAGAACTGTAGGTAGAAACTGTAGGTGAAGGAAACTGGGTCTAGAAAATCTCTGCTAGCTAGCAGTTTTGTAGGTGGCTCAAGCCACTCGCTCTGTCACATTAGTCACTGGCATAGATTTGCTTTCAAGTGTTTGGAAAAAGTGTTTTCACTTATAATAAGTGAGGAAAACAGCGCTATACTGGGTGGCGGGAGTCTGGTCACCAAAAGTTGCTGGAATACTAAATGGTTGTTGGATCGTTGTCTTTGATGTCGATATCGTCCAGTATTGCTCCATATTGAGACGCACAGACGACATGGAGCTTCGAGTTATGATTTAGCTTCGGGGGAATGCTTCCTCTCTTTGTTTAATACTACTTGACCTGCATGTTAAGATGGAAAGGAAGACAGGCTTAGCTAGTTCCGAGATGCGTGCCTCAAATCTAGTTACGCATTGGCTAGGAAACCACGATATGTTTACCGAAGTCTATTGGGATTTTTCTCTTAAAATCGCCAAACGTAGACTTAACGCAAACGAAAGGGCCACAGTTCAAGAGTAGCTTGTGCCGATCAAATAAGCAAGCGATTTCTACTTATGGCTTTGCAGAATCGATGCATAGTTCAAACCAATTCTAATTTGGAGGAGATAACTCATAGAGACCAGATATGAGCCTGCACTATGATGAAGACAATCCAGATCCCGTCTCGACCTCCTGCGGCTTAAACACGACCGAGACAGATGCCGATGACGACGATGTCATTGTTGGCGATCTAGACTCCGTAGTCACGAGGCTAGAAGGGATCTTAGGATTGAATGAGCAGAATTTCACATCTTTCCAAGAAAGCCATATGGCAGAGCGTTCTTCACGCCTCCGTCGGTGGTGGCCGCTCGTATAGAACGGCGCAAATTGATGGGAATGAATTGGGAGACGGCGAAAAACGATTCGAACACTAGCAATACGACAAATCCCAAGACAAGCCGTTCGTCAAATGCATGAATGCGGCAACTAATATCCAATACAACCTTGACCTGCGAGTGGGGGAACCGCTGGGCTGACTTATATGGAAGTCAACTAGGTTAGCCCGGCAATGGGACTGTACTACAAATGAATTAAACAGCGAATACCAATAGCGCTGTCAGGAATCGAACCTAACTCTTATTTAGTAGACACACTAGTAGGCCCCCCTCTACAGTTGCGCGCCCCCGCGTATCGACGTTTTAACAATGATTAGTTCTTTTTCACCGTTGAAGGTCTGAAAACTCTATGTATTACTGACACGCGTGGGTTTCGAACCCTAGGGCTGCAGACTGCTGGTGACAGTGTTACCAAATGAGCTAAACAACAAGAACTATGTTAGCTGGGCACCCTACGGGCCGTTTCGGCCTGGAGCAACTGGCCACCAAAATTTCCGCAGTGTTGCCCCTCCCACTTTCTATTGCAGATTCAAAGGAAACGAGCTTTTTGGAGCTGTTTGAAGCAACTGAAATTGTAGTACTACTATCTATCCTGCTAGTTATTGCGGTTTTTAGGAGGTTTTCTGCGTAATGAGATGTTCCATTGACCCCGGTCCACCGACGCTGAGAATTGGTTGCGCTTATGTCCACAGAGTCACAATATCGGGATAAAAATGTCGAGATATGGTATGTTGTCACGTCTGATGGCCCGCAGTCGCACTTGGCGGAACCAAACCTACGTGCTATCTCACCCCTATCGTGAGGGCAAGTGTCAAATATTCCTCTCCAATTCGTCGCGGCGAGGTTATAAGATCGTAATGTATACGGCAGCGCGAATGCCTTGCTCGAGTATTCCTTGGGAGGTTCGTGAGGTACAGTGTTCGATTTTATGGGCTTTTCTCCTGAGTAATTACCCATATATGCGAATTCGGCGAAACGTTGGAAAACAGAACGAGGAACATCTTCCCAGCCGATACTGCTCTGCGAGAATCCCTGCGTGCCATTGCGGACTTTGGCCTTATTCTCAATAGACACGGTCAAGCGATCTGCAGTGCATGTAAAATATTTACTAGATCTGCTCTAGCATCAACGCTACTGTAAGAGGTGGACAGCCAAGTTATTTTTGGCGACAGTAGGGCTTAGTAGAGCGCTAAGTCGAACAAATCACTTGAAACGGGAAAGGCAGGACGTCAAGGATCATTGCTTTGCATCTCTGTCTCTGGAATTTGGTCAGATTTTCGAAATGTAAGATTTTGATCTCTGTGCTCGCATACTCTCCTTCATCATTCCCTCTGTCCTTGAGACTGAAGCTGAAATTCTCACCATGGCGTCGACAGGAAACCGTCAAGAGCCGCCAGCTCGCCGAGCAACAGTCGGCAACCCAGATGCACAAGCCAGTCCTCCTACCGACATTGACAGAAGGACATGCCGACGAGTAGTTCCCATGAGAGTTCTGGGTCTCGGTGTCTCGCGTACTGGGACAGCTTGTAAGTATTAGTACGTAGACCCGCAGGACGAAGCTGGACCAGTCTAAACGAACGACGGCAGCGCTCCGGCAGGCACTCCTGGATCTCGGATACGACGACACGTATCACTACGGTGCACTTCTCAACGAGAACCCTCGGGACGCGGAGATGTGGATTGATGCCTTGGACGCAAAGATTAATGGGCGAGGAAAAGAATTCACCAAAACCGAATGGGACCAACTCCTCGGCCATTGCCAGGCTGTCACTGACACGCCCTGCCACGTTTTCTGGCGAGAGCTCCTCGATGCATATCCCGACACAAAGGTGGTTCTCTCCGTCAGGGACAGCCCGGAACAGTGGGCGGCAAGCATGCAGGCCTCCATTATGGATATGTTTGGGGACAAGTGGTATTCCTCTTCAATTTCGTTGTGGCGAAGGCTTCTGCGGATTTTCATCCCCGTCGATGCGACAACTCACCGCTTCAATCAACTCTGTTTCCAGACAGACTTCTACCAAGCCATCTCTGCGGGGCGAGGAAAGGAGTTCTACACTGCGCAGAATGACGCAATCAAAGCAGCAGTTCTCAGCGACAGGTTGCTGATCTCAACGTCAAGGAAGGATGGGCACCGTTGTGCGACTTTTTGGGCCAAGACATACCAGCTTGGGATTTTCCCAAGACGAACCAGAGGGATCTATTTCGACAGTCCTTCAGCGCGTATCATCGATATCTTGAAGGTACAGCACAAAAGCGATTGGCATGGGTTGGTGCCGCTTTGGCTGGCCTACTCGGCATCGGACTCGGTGTTTCGCAATACACCCGCTAGATCTACGAATGACCTGTATCCAGGTACGGTTCCATATTATTCATACCAATTTCGTAAGGTATTAGGCTTTTTTTTTACCGTGTGTCTAGCATATCTGTGCCGCTTTGATCTTCTTTAAAACTCTGCAATAATATTCTTTCTTTGAACTCCCGTATCCCAGATCCCCTTGACATCATAACCCCCTTTCCTGTCGCGCACCGACTTGGGCACGAGCGCCTTCGCCACGAGTCCTGCACCAGGCCCGCTGCTGATTTTGGTCTGCGACCATGGCAGAAAGCCCTTCCGCTGCTGATAGGCCACGTAATTGAGCTGCGGCGCATCGCAGCACGCTTTGGCGACCTGCGCACCCATAAAATCCAGTCCCAGCACGGGCAGCACCCAGCGCTGAAAAATATACATTGGCCAGCCGTCGTCGGCGTGGAAGCGCGTCTGCGCCCACCTGACCCAGAACATTTTAGTTGAGCGCGGCAAGCGCTCAGCCTCATAAGCCCGCAACGCCGTGCTGATCTCAGAAATATGCGCTAGAGCCATGTTGCCCGCTGCTTTGAAATCATGCGTTCACCACACGCCAGCTTTGACAGCGCCTACCTATCATGTTAAGCCTTTGCAAATAGTGATGGCCCTGTCTTGGCAATCCTCGCAAACGCGATCAGTATTGAGGAGAATAAGAGCACAGAACCTCCGAAGGCTTGTAACGCGGTCCAGCCTCTTTCCAGGACAGCACCTCCTACTGGCGTCCCGACAAGTGAGCCTAGCCCTACTGCTGCTGAGCTCATGCCCAACCGTACTCCAACAACCTGGAGATTGGGGCTCAACTTGACCACGGAGCTAAACGGCAAAGTGAGGAAAGCACCGGAAAAGAAACCGAAGAATACAGTGAAGACGATGAGGCCTGCACTGTTATAAACTCCAATCCACGCATAAGATAAAATTGCGAGTGCTGCACACGTCGGCACGAACATGTTCAGTGGACCTGTGATATCCGCACCGTACTAGATTCATCATGGCCGCGTTTGTAAGTCATTTAAGCTCGACTCAGACATCGCGTGATGGGATGAGACTTACGTTAGGGACTATTCGACCCACTGTAGATCCAGCATTGAGAATAGGTAAGAGGTTGGCTGCAGCCGCCGGTGACATGATATGACGCGTTATCGCATACTCTTGGACGTATACCAGGGGAAGGTACATGCCGAGAAACCCGAAGAAACCTCCTATCACGAAGAGAACAAATGGAGGCTCTCTCCAGGCTGAAAGGTCAACCAGTTTTCGAGCTGCTGCCGGTTGCACACGCTGACGCAGGACAGCAAGAGGGATGATAAGTGTCCCGAGCATGATGAAGGCCACGACACGAACAGCCCATGTGAACCCTAGAGAATCTAAAAGCCTCTGGAAAGCTATAGGATAGATGATGCCTCCTGCACCATTGGCTTTTGTAAGCTCCATGCAAAATGTGTTTTGACCAAGTCATTTCGCTTACCAATTCCGCTTCCACTACCAGCCAAACCGATGACAAAAGCGGTACGCTTAGAGAAGTAAGTTGGTAAGAGGGCAACGCTCGGAATGAACAAACAGCCGCCTCCCAACCCAACAGTTAACCCTTGAGTCAAGAGAATTTGGTAGTATTGAGTAGATATGCTCAAGAGCATCATGCCGGCAAACATGAGAGCTGATCCAACGAAAAGAAGGTGCCGAAGGTAGCCCCGATCGTACAACGGCCCGGTTATGGCACCGACGAATAGGAGGAGGAAAGACTGTAGTGAGCCGATCCATGCTAGATTTGACGCCGACTGATTGGGCAGGAGATGCGTTAGGTAGTATGTCTGGAATACACCGTACGTATTGACCATTCCCCTGACGCCGTGAAGAGTGAGCAAGTGTAATCAGAGGCTACCAATATGGCAGAATAAAAACGTGTTAGTCATCACATACCAGCAATTGAATGATAGACACCAGCTACCAAGTACCTGCAGCCAAGCCAGCCACCCGCCATTCGGTGGGATTGGCCCCGTGGGGGGTTGGCTCTGCGGAAGAGTGGGACTTTGGGCGCCTGATGACGATGCCGAATTGTTTACATCGGTCAGCTGCAACCCATTTGGGTCGAAGGAACCTTTTCGACTCGTTGATTTTGAAGACATGTTCATGGTGGTGGAGGAAGGTCTTGACAAAGGAATCTTGATGATATGTCTCGTGTAAGAAATTGCAGGCTATACCTAGCGGTCACAATCGTATTGCAAGTTGTGCGAACAACGGGGACCAATTCTAGAAAAAACATGCACGAGTGAAGGATGAAAATGATAACGTGAGAAACTACATAGTATTGCGCAAGAGAGCAGGGGGTAGACCCGAGATCGATGATGCATATCTCAGTGTTTTTGTCAAACGGGACGGACACGGACACGGACACGGACACGGACATTAAAAAGCCGTTGGACTTTGCGGAGTGCGACGGGGCCCTGTCCTACTCGGACCCCCCTTTTTTAGAACGCCTACCCGGAAACACACGGAACGCAGGCGCTCCCCACCTTACTCCCCACTTGGTCAAGTGGTAATTAAAACTGACCCCCGATAGATAAGCCGAATTATCTCTCTAGAAAGTTATATGCACCACGGGTTTTCCCTATGTGTTACCCTCTTTTGCCTGTGTTCCGAGGTAGTTGCACTTGAAATAAGTCTTCTTAACAATAATAAGCCCTGGCATTGATTCATCTCAAACCTCGTGTGTTAGCCCCTTGAGACATAGCCATAGCCCAATGTATCGGCGGGCCTGTCATTATGTGCCTCTTCCCATTCGTGCAGTTTGCTGACTACTGACTGAATTGTTTTGTGCCAAAAACCTTCTTTGTCCTCGGCCCGATCCAAAGCCCCAAACAAAAGATTCAATGAGAGAACTACTTTGCTACAAGCTTCAATGTCATGCTGGTAGCGGACTAAGTCTCGACCAAGAACCTGGGCAGCCACTACAAGTGGGCGGGCCATAAACGCTCCATGCAAACTGAAAAAGTCGACCTGATGCACATAGTTCAGTTCTAGTCTACTCCATACCGGTTCGAGAGTCATATAGCGACTTACCGTATTTTGATTCAGAGAGAGCATGCTTTGCGCGACACCCACAAGTCGATAAGCTGCAGCCCTCGATCTTTCAACGCTATCAGCGACAATCACAGGCGAGAAATCTTGCTTCTGTGCCTGTGATATGGCCGTCTCTTGCAGGGCAACGTCTACACCACAAAGATAGACGTATAGCGCAAACGCAACAGGGTGTGTTTGGACAGAACGCACAGTAAGGTGAGGCCCGAGGAGCTCGGTGCGGTGGCGCAAAAGGGTGATAAGGGAGAATTGTCTATCCCAGAACCCTTTGCTCGACTCTGCCGAGTCGCCTAAGGTGTATGAATGAGCCTTGGGCGAGCCTCCGGGGGTGAATGATCGTGCTGACCTAGCTACATCTTCGGCATGAGGCTGACACCGCCGTGCGATGGCACATACTAACACCACACCAGCGAATGGAGACAGGGGACAGTTTCTTATTCTTTCGGTATCATATGTATTGTGGAGCGTGGGCATGTCATTATGCACGGAATCATCTGTTGCCCAAGTGTCCGGGGCTGGAAGCGCGATGGTAATGTGATCCTCTTGAAGGAGTGGGGGCAGCCGGGCGCGTGAGCTCGCATATGTCTCACAGATGTAAAGAACCCAAAATGCCCTTCGACGTTCTTCTAACTCGGCGAAGTTTTTGGCGAGCGGTAAACCTCGGTGCACATCCGACCCCTCGGTTTCGGCATTCTTGAGGTGAAGCCCGAGAATATTGCCTAGCCGTACGGCACGTCCAAGGGTGAGCCATGCTCTCTGGATTGTCTTATGCGTCAACTCATACCGGACTGATGAAGGGTTAGCGGCGAATTCAGCGATTTAAGGTGGTACAGAAGCTAGCCTGGCTGGATAGTGTGACTTGACAATCTGCATAGGTTATGTACATTGTATGACGAATAGGGATTGAAGAGAAGAGAGAAAAAAAGACAACACAACGCTGACTACTTACTTATGCAGAGCAAGGCACGAAAAAGTTCAAATGAAATCATCAGCTCATCGTCCTTTTCGCACTTTTCTATGTAAGCTCGAGCTTGATCTAGACAGGCGTCTTCGAAGGCCTTGTTGCGATCTAGCGATACCATGGCACCTAGCAGAGCAAGACCGTAAATCAAAGCTTGTACCTGAGGACCATCGGAATGATCACGCACAAGCTGCACGAAGTGGTCCTTCGAGATGATGGGCATAGTGGGGTACAGCGAGCTGAAGAAATTTGCGTGTCTGCACAGCTTGATCACATTGTCGGCCCTCATTAGCCGACTCTGTAATTTCTGGCAGGTATGAAAAGTAAGGTAGGTAACAAGGAGGGGAGACGTGGTCACGTGGAGAATGTTAGAAATGAAGGTCGTGACAACAGCGATACTCACAAGTCGAGTAGTATACCGGTACATAATAGTTCGTCGTTGTTTTCGCCAGCGTTGTCCGAAAACAGGGCCGTTAAGCTAGTGGGTGAGGTATCGGTGGGAAGATCTCTCGGATCATGAGATGTCCTCCGGGACTCAGCGTCGTTCAGGGCCAAGGTATCCGGAGGATATGTGGATCCCAGGCCCCGGAATTCATCATTCGGATCCGAGCCCTCCGCTTCGGGTCGCTCTTGCACGGTTGAAGAGTTGTCTATCAACCAGGCAAGAGGGTCCGGGTTGAGATCAAAGCTAGTGTCCATGGGCAGGTGCGGGGGGAAATTGGCGGGGTCAAGTCCCACCAAAGCCGTGGCGGAGATAGCCGCTAATGGGTCGTGTAGGGCTTGGCCATTTGGGGCGATAGGTCCAATGGACGATGGAGTAGTTTCGGATAGACTGTTCTGGTTTCCAAGCGCCCCAAACTCGGGCAGTTGGAGCTGTGGCAGTTGCTCGGACAATCGCGCTTCTGTCTGTTCTACGGCTCACAAGGGATGTTATTACTTAGTCTACGTTGCGTGGTCGCTGGTTATCTGTGTCCAGCCGACAATGTGTTAGGTTAAATAAGTAACCTGGAGGACGAACCCAAGCGTTCTTGCAGCGCTTTAAGCTGGTTTGGTAAGTCGGCACGAGAGAGTGTGTGCCGTACTCGGCCGCGATAGTTACAGTCGTGATCAAGACGGTCGCAGCGTCCACACCGTGGCAATGCTCGGTCGCAGCGAACCTTTCTCTCGCGACAGATATCACACACAAGCCGGCCGGGCGCTGCCTTGTTTGCCTCGCGATCAAAGGGCATTTTCTGACAAAGGCAAGGGCGCGTCGAAGCGATAGCAATGTTGCCAGTGGCCCCGTCTCTAGGCGACGAGGTCAGAATAGTCTCTTTAAGAAGATTCACAGCGAAGTTGTTTCTTCGCAGAGTGGTGTTGGTGATCAAGAGTTCTGACAACTAAAGTATACATGCTGTTGGGTACCTGCATGACAAAATACCGTACTAGGTATCGTGGGTTGATTCAAGATTGGCCAATAATAGCGGGCGATGATTAGCATGTACAGTACGTTGACAAGATCATTTAAGGATGCAACGCCACGACTCCCCGCAATCCGTTAGCGCACTGATATAAATAGTTTCGTGCCGCAATCAGATTGTATCGTAATATAAGATGACTTACTCCGTACAGATCGTCGAAAGGTACCGGCTGTTTGGTTTATTTTTCCTTTAGAATATTATGCTGAGCCTAAACCTTTCGAACTTATGTAAACTCCGCGCTATGGCATAGGAAAACTTGGGTACAAGACGTTTTTAGTTACCAACAATTGGAAACATCATGCCTTCTTTCCTATTCGCACCTCTGTCCTTAGCGTTGCTGCTGGGTATCAACCCGTTTTTGACCGAAGCACTTACGCACACTGTCCAAATACAGGCAACAGTGCCCTCTGAAGCGTCGAAGGCCGTCGATCGATCGTTTACAGGGTTCGCATTCGAGCAATCATCGTTCTATAACTACTCTTTCAACGCGGAAGGAAACCCTAATGAGTTCTCTCAGAATCTCATCAATGCAGTGCTAAGCCGCACTGGGGGTACGCCTCTTTTAAGAGTTGGCGGCACGTCTGGGGATCACGGGCGATATGATGCGTCGCAGAATAACGCAACCAACTATCCTGCGACCGAATATAAACCGCAGACGAACATTTCGGGAAACAGGCTAGTTCTCGGGCCTTCCTTTTTCAAAGCTTTTAAGAATTGGCCTGGAGCCAAGTTCGAATTAATGGTGCCATTTTACAACACGACATTTAGCCATAGTTTGGAGTGGGCGCAAGTCGGTATAGACCAAATTGGGATCGAAAACCTATATGCTCTGGAACTCGGCAACGAACCTACTTTCTACCCTTGGTTTTCCATCAAGGAGTACGTAACGAGATACCGGAGCCTCCAGACGCGCCTTGTAGCTGCCATCCCCTCTTTAGCTGGCAAGCGCATCTTCCAAGCCTTCGACACCGCATCATACGCAGCCAACAAGCTTGCGACGAAGCCAGCTTTTGAGGGCGGCCTGGATGCCAATGCCTCAAGCATCAAGCAGGTCGCCTATCATTACTACCAGAATCAACACGGCGTCCCTGACTTCGCCGCACTTCAAGATTACATACGTCACACGGCGACAAAATCCAATCTCACTAATTTCCTCCCGGATATCCAATATCTCAAAGAGAACCATTCTGCCATCGGATTTGCCTTCACCGAAACGGGTTATTCCGTCGGCAGCAGTGGCGGCAGCGACTATATCAAGACGAATAACTTCGCGTCGGCTCTCTGGTCGCTGGATTTTCAACTCTGTGCCCTGAGCATGGGCGTCCGCCGTGTCAACTGGCAGCAGATTCTGCTGTCCGACCTGCAAATGTGGAGGCCCGTGAAAACTTCACTAGGCGAACCCCGGGTTACCGCCCACTTTTACTCGCAGCCTTTCGTAGCAGACTTCATCGGCACGAGCGGAAAAACAAGGGTTCTTGAGCTAGATATTGGGACACTCCAGAACGGCCTCTATTCTGGATATGCCGCATATGATGACGGGAAACTCTCGCGTATCGCCCTGCTAAATCTTGAACTTTGGGATGCACAACTCAGCAGTGGTAGTCCTCCCCAAGCAACATTCTCGCTGTCGGGACTTTTGGGCACTGGTAGCAATATTACATTGCACCATCTGACTGCAGACAGTGGCGCTCTGGCACAAGAAAATCTGACTTATGCTGGCTTGGAGTGGACTTGGGCATCTCATGGGAAGCAGAAGAAAGTAAAAGACGATAGCAAGATGCTGAAGATTAATAGCACCGAAATCGACATCACTGTCAGAGCAACCCAGGCTGTGCTACTGGAGATTCAGTAGCTAGGGACTACGAAATTCGACAGGGGTATAGTTCTTCATTGATCGTTCTTGATTCATAAAATGCAAATCCCAATAACTTACTCCGTACTTGCCTAGAATTGTCAATGCCAAGGATTTCCAGATATGCAATCAACAGCACACTAACTTATATTTTCCAGCTTATGCCTACCCATGATAGCTTCGCTGCACCGATGCGCTTTGGAACGAGCTGCTATGAGGCCTAGCCGAATTGTAAATCAACGCTTTCGGCAGGCCTGGCTTGTACTCTTTTTCTATCGCACTAAGATGATTATATGAGCACATCGTATAAGTAGGACTCGTGATATGCGGGGGTATAATCATTGTAACTTTCATTCTACGTGCCTCCTCCGTCCGGGCGATCGCTCCTAAACAGAGACAGTCATGAAGGACGTCTGGGATCGATTTCAAAAAAAAAAATCGTGTACTCTAGCATGTCAGCTAAATACGACAACATAGAGGTCGCATGTAGATGTTAGTGTGAAAACTGACATGCGGACGCTATGAAGCCACTATATCACGGCGCGATGAGCAGACAAGACAACATATCGAGGAGAGAAAAGACGATGAAAATTTCAAAGCGCTAACACTAGAATAGTCAAGACTAAGTTTAGGCCTACAGTAGTCTCCTGCAAGTAGCTAACGTCCTGCCCGGATCGTCACAGCTGAAGACAAGCGTACTGCGGCTGGAATACGGAGATCTCTAGAATGCAAGGATCGTGACCAATAACGGCTCATAGCCCTGGGATTTATACGTACGCATATAGGTATCGCCCTTTGCGCTGTTACAATGTAGCGATTTTAGAAACGTAATTGAAATCAAATAGTAGTTGTTCTCTCTGTTCAATCATAGCTGCCCAAACTCTCGGCGAATCCAACTGATGAAAGTGAAAGATTGGACTAGACCCCCCGGGATGTTGCCTGAGCGCTACGTAACACATGGACGACACAAAAACAAAAGCGGCGTTTATTGCTCGATTTGCAGATTCGATGAAGTGGCTAGTATCTTTAAGTTTAAATCATTCAGCCCTTCAAATCTTTCTGATGATGAAGGGATATGAGTCAAGCCTTGTGTCTGATATATATATTGGCTCGTGAACCGGAGCAATTCAAACCGACTAATAGGTCGATCTTAAGACTGTAGCAACCAAATCCACAAGAAGTATGAAAATCAAACCGCTCGGCCTATTGTTACCGCCCTGTTGAATATGGCATTCGGCGGTGTGGAGTGACTGGCCTTGCTAGATCGAAACCGCAGTCCGACGTTCATGTACGACGCGATAGTGTCAAAGGAAGAGAAGCTTGGCACTGCAATACAAGCAACCCCATGGCACTTCTTAATAGTAATCACGGCCTCGAAGGAACGCGAGAGCTCTGATGCCGGCGGCATCGGTGCAGCCATGGTTGCGGACATCCTATAAATACATAGGTAACGAACATTGTCCAAGATCTTCGACACACTACGATACTCACCTAACACCCGATATTACCACAATATTCATAACTATAATTTCGCATCAGCTTGTTAAACCTCACTCACAATGAAGTTCGTCTTAGTTCTGACTGCGCTCGTCTCTACGGCATCGGCATGGCGCTGCACTGCCGAACGCTTCAAGCCGACAGTGAAAGGAAACTGCGCGTCCGGCCACAAGGCAGGAGACCAAAACGAGGGAGATAGTTGCTCGGACAAACACCCCGATTCTTGCTACTTCAAGTCCCCGAGCTCCGCCGGTGATTCCAACTGTAGGATCCAAGTCAGTTCCGGTAGCGGCTGCAATCCCGCCACCATCATCGGGGTGGTCTATTGCAATTCCAGTGCGGCTGTCTTTTCGGACGCGGATGCTAGCTATGTCGTCCTTTGCGATTAAGAAGAGCTTAGGATACTCCTCTCCTCGCTATTGAGGTATGTTCCTAGTCATGGCCCTTTGCCACCTGAGATACCAAGGGTTTCCTTGACTAACTCGCGAAGTGATATAGAGTTATATTCAAATTTCTCTAGAAATACGGACAATTGATCGACACTGTTTTTACGCAAATGACAGAAAGACAATTGGCGGAAAGGAAACAACAGACTGCCTAACAGGTCTTTGGAATTTGCGAGTAACCATAGAGATAACTCGGTCATCAGATCACCGAGCGAAGAGCTCCATCCGAGATTGTGTATTTGGTCTTTCAAGAGATCGACTCGGCTCAGTGTCAGTTGTGGCCATAGGTAGTCAAGAGAACTAGCATCCACTTCTAATACATGATGTTCTCACTTCCGGCCCGGTGCGCGACCGTAAACGAACCGTAGATTGTATGCGCCTCCGTCCCGTGTCAACTCATCCGTGAGCCGCCCGATGATGTTATCAGTCACGGACTCGTCGACATCCAGTTTCAGCTCTGTACGAAATAGAAATACATCAGTCAACGATAAGTCCGGCGCCATAATTACCCATGACGGGACAACTGAAAAACACACTGGGCGACACGTGATAAGCTTACTTTGTACCACTCCAAGGACCGCTTGCCACGACTGAACTCCCGTATCGACGCCCCTTTTCCCGATGACGGGGTCATCGCAAAGCGGCCCCAACGGAATCTCGAAAACCTCTTCAGTGACGTCCTCGAAGCCTTCCTCGCGAAGCCAGTCCGTCATGTCATATGCGAAACTGTCCGAGCCGCAGACGGCTTTGAACATGGCACGCATGAGAACCATGGCATCGGCGATCGCCTGCCCGCCCTTGGCCGGCTTCTTCACGTCCATCTCGCCCAGCTAGATCCAGCCCCCGGGCGCTACCAGCTTGCTCAGGTAGCCAACAGATTGTCGCGGCGTGGCGGTCTTGCCGCCGCCGGGGATGGCGAAGCGCTGATGCACGAGATGGTACTGGCCGTGCATGTCAACAGGCCACTGCTCGGCCAGGTTGTGGACGCCGTACGTAAAGTGCGGCGGGTGCGATGCGGGAAAGAAGCTGGGCATAATGTCATACCCCGACAAGGTGCAGGGCTTGGCTAGGAGCGGCTCTATAGCCCGAAGGAAAAGTCCTAATAGGTAACGCAATCAGTCTCTTGATCGGGTTTTCAAAGAGGAAGCGGTTCCGAACCATCCGCGGTCGCCGAATCGAGCACCTTCAGACCGGGTTTGGTCATGTCGAGAGGCGCGAGCACTCGCTTGTTGTTCATGCCGTAAGCGAAGACGGAATCGTTGGCCGTCAGGCGGTCAACCTCCTTCTGAGGCTCGGGGAGGAGGTACTCGGCATCTTTCGGATGCTTTTGATCTGTGTTATGCTCCATTGGTCGTGATAGAGAAGAAGGTTGGAGGAAGATTGGAAGGAAGTTCACACCAAAACAATCAACAACTATTACAGAGGTGAAAGCTGTTGGTGAGAGCTGTTGATGAGGGCTGTTCGTGAGAACTGTTGGTGAGAGCTGTTGGTCGGAGCTGTTGGTGGCAGTGCTGAGCGAGACGGGAATTGAACCACCGTAGTAGATACCTCGATGCATATATCGAGGTGATCCTGAAGCGATAAAGAATGGACAGAGATCTAGTCTAACCTACATGCTATGTAAAGTATCTATTTATAAGTGACCCTCGGGCGCACTGGCCATAAGCTCTACATTGGAGTTTATTGGATACCTTATCCGATGAAGCAAGGGCAACAAAGGTGAGCTTGAACCTCGGTTCTACCGAGTGACTGGTCCGCTCGGTCCGTAAGGGGCCACAGTTCTTTGTAAGGGGGAGGAACAGACGCTCAGGGTCTTGCAGTGTCCTCCCTACCTCTCCTCCAGCTGCTCTGTAGGTACGAAGTACGAAGTATATACATTGTCTATTCGTCTTCGCGGACCCAAGTTGCGCCCTCCAAGCATCGAGCTGCCCACTTTGCCGCTAGTGCTGCTGGCAACACCTTTCTGACTTGTCAACTCGAAGCATTATATTCTGATACTGACGCTAGTCTGGTTTTGCCTTGGTCTTTGCTTGCCTGCATACCAACAACTGAGACACCGGTACTGCAGAGCCCAGTTCTCGCCGACGCACCAACAGCCGACGGCACAAGCAAGAACGAGGAATAGCATCACGCCGGAAGAGTTATCTCTAGGTTCGCGCACGAGCTGCTCCATAACCTGTGGGCTGGGAATGCCGCTCCTGGTGGTATGATCACGGAGGCATTGTACCAGCTTCTCAGACGCCTAGGGGAGTTTCTGGAGATTAAAGTATATGGTGAGAAGAGCTATGTAGAGTATGGGTGGTCCCAGAGGATGATCAATATTCTATTGTTGTTAGATAGCTTTATTTGAGAGAATAAGCGGCTTTTTCCTACCAGCTATCTCCCGCTGCTTTGGCTGTTTCTCGCCTTCACAGCCGGCCTCAGTCAGCTTACCCGCTAGGATACTGGGAGCTCCAAGCTATATCGACAGTGTCAAGTTGCTACAATGGCCCTGCACACTGAGCTTCCGGCACATCTTGAAGAGGTCGATGTTATTATTACTGGGGGTACGTGAAGCATGAAAAATACAATGAATACAAGGTGAAGGACACAAGAACAAGGAGTATATTGTGTTGCGCTAACACGACCTTCTTGTCTCGTTCTTGTCTAGGAGGCACCTCAGGCAATGTCCTTGCTTCAAGGCTCTCTGATGCGTACCCCGATCTGAGCATCCTCGTGGTCGAAGGAGGTCCAGACAATGCCAATAATCCTAATGTCACCATTCCGAGTCTATATCGTTTCAATCTCGCCCCTAATAGCACCACTTCTACCGCCGCGCTGGGTCATCCGGAGGAACAGCTTGCTGGTCGCATCATTTCAGTCGCTAGCGGTGCTGTTCTGGGCGGTGGTTCGTCTATCAATGCGCTAGCATATGCCCGTGGCCAGGCGTCCGACTTTGATGCTTGGAATACTAAGGGATGGTCGGCAGACGAGCTCTTACCCTTCATGAAAAAAGTGCGTTGAACCAAAAAGCCTGTTGATAAAAGAGTTGATATCTGGGCCTTGGCTAATACTGCTGGTAGCTGGAAACCTTTTATGGCGAGGACGACCTCGACACTCACGGACATAGTGGCCCCATCGAGGCATCCTTCGGGAAATATGTTAGCGAGCCCCTTATGGATGACTTTGTCACAGCTGTCAATGAGACTGGTTATAACAAGATCAGCGATGTACATAACCTCCAAGCCATTAATGCAGTTGCTCCCAATCCCCGATACGCATCGCCCAAGGACGGGAAGAGGCAAGACACGGCGCACAAATATATACACCCTCGTCTCCGTGACAACAAACATCCAAATCTCAACGTTCTCGTCGGAGCGCAGGTCAACAAGGTCTTGTTTGGCGATGGCCCCGGAAAGGAGGCGACTGGTATCGAATACCGATTTAACCCTAAATTCCAGGCTGCAAACGGGCCCGATCATAGCAGTGTGCATTCGATCAAGGCCCGCAGGCTCGTGGTCGTATCTGCCGGTGTCTTTGGCACCCCTCTCATACTGGAGAGATCCGGTCTGGGCAACAAGAAGGTTCTAGACGCAGCTGGCATCAAAGTTACCCGTGAGCTGCCAGGTGTTGGCCGTGAATACCATGACCACCAAGCCATGTCATTCGTGTACAAGTCCAAGGTCGCCCCAGCAGACACCGTAGACAGCCTTTTCACTGGTCTAAGGAACCTTACCGACCTGTTACAGAACGACGACCCTATCTTAAGCTGGACCGGAATCGATGCCATGGCCAAGATTCGGCCTAACACGACGGAGCTCACTGAGTTCGGGGATCAGTACCGTGCTACATGGGAGCGCGAATTTGCCAATGTCCCAACCCGGCCACTTTTCCTTCTCGCTCTTATCAACGGGTGTGTGTCATAATACTTTATAAAGCAATGGTTTCTATTATTGACACAAGAACAGTCTTCTTGGAGATGTAGATTTACTGTCGCCCAAGGCTGCGTACTTCACCATCGCCCCCTTCCTGGTTCAACCCGAGTCCCGAGGACATGTGGTAAGTATATAAGCTAGTAGGCGATGACTATGCATACTTCCCATCAATCATTGCAAGATTGGATTTAGATCTAACAGATATCTATACGTAGCACATCACAGGACCTGGAATAGACGACCCCATTGACTTCCGCACTGGCTTTGTCTTGGACTCAGGCGATTTTGACCTGCTCTCGCACGTGTGGATCTATAAGCGGCAGCGCGAAGCCGCCCGGCGTATGAAATTTTACAATGGCGAGGTTGCCTCCAAACACCCACCATTCCCTGAGGGATCCGGGGCCTCGTTGGCCACCCCGCCAGACCAGGATCTGATATACTCGGCCGCGGACGACGAGCTCATCAAGACGTTTGTGCGTGAGCGCGTTGGGACTATCTCACATGGTTTGGGGACGTGCCGCATGGCTCCCGAGCAAGATATGGGTGTCGTCGATGCCGATCTTAACGTCTACGGGACTGAGAGATTGAAGATCGCCGATATGAGCATTGCTCCTGGAAACGTGTCGGGTAACACGATGAATACAGCTGTGCTCATCGGCGAGAAGGCGGCGGATATCATTATTAAGGAATTGGGCAGCAAGGAGAGATCTGCACTTGGAGGGGCCCGGACTTAAAGAATCGATACAATTCACTCACTCACATCCCTTATATTTTTCTAAGAAAAGTGGGCGACAGATCTCCGCGTAGGGTAATTCAGAAAGGCAGCTAGGTGGTGACGGATGAACTTATAATGGCAACATCAATATAAATCAATACATCCAGGAGCATATGTCACGACCTAAGTTGCCCATGATAATGCTCAGTGTGCGCCTGAGACCAATATTGCACTCATGATTACAACATTGATTATCTAACTGTAGCGTATCCTCTCTACCGGTCGTAACGCAAAACAATTCTCATCTTAACCCAGAGGTGCTGTGTCCTGATGCACAATGTGGTTACCTACTAGGGAGTTACTTATAGAATAGGGGCGTAATACTCGAGGGCATGAACAGACCGTACTGTCCTCCAGGCTTCTTACGACACACTATTCACAAACTTAGCTCCATCCCTTGCACGCCTCTACTTCCTCGCCACGGCAACAACCGCGCGCATCTCCATGACAGTCTCACCATCCGGACCAGCCGTAATACCCTTCTTACCCGTCTGCAGCTGACTAACAATATCACCGACCGCCTCGTCCCAGCAATCCTCATCATCCCTCGACCACCCCTCGGGGAGATGGCCCAGGTAACTCCAAGCGAGCTGCGCCCAGCGTTTCAAACCACCCTTAGGCACCTTCAAGTGCGCGGTGGTCTCAGTGCAGCTAATATTCTCGTCCAGGAAGCCGCCTGCTCTGAGGGCGTCTCTGAGGTTCGATTCCCTGTAGTCTTCTAGGGGGAGAAGAGTCGGCATGGGCCCGTCCCTGCCGCGCGTCTGCCAGTGCGCGTGCTGCAGGGCGTCGACGTGGGGCATGAAGACCCAGATGGTGGCGATGGCGACACCCGCGGGTCGCAGGGTCCGGTAGACCTGGCGCGCGGCTTCGTCGTGGTCCCCGAGACAATGGAAGGCAAAGCTCGTGATGGACTGCGTGAACGTGTTGTCTTCGAAAGTGAGGGCTTGGGCGGACATGACGGCCGCCGTGACGGGCCAGTTTTTGGACTTGGCCAGGCTCGAGACGCCTTGGACGAACTGGGGGTTGACATCGGTCGCGTGGATGTGGATGCCTGGGGGTGGGTTACGGGCCATGATGGACTCGGTCACGGCGCCGGAACCGCAGGCATTGTCGTGGACGACGTCGCCGGTTTTGAGCGGGGGAATCAGGCTGAGGAAATAGTTGATTGCCGTCTCGCTGACGTCGCCCTGAAGTTCGGCGAGATGCTCCGCTTGGTACTGGGTGATCTGCTTCGGAACAAATGCCATCTTCGGCGACTGTGAAGGGAAAGCAAACGAGAGATACGAGGCCGAAACTGATGACGACGGCTAATTTAGAGAGAACAAGGACGATAAGATTCTCTAGAGTTTAAGGACTTGCTTTCTATCTATTAATCTTTCCTTTCTTCAAAACAAATGTAGACGTTCCTCGTATCGAGACCCCCGGGAGACCGAAGATGAGTTAACCTAATAAATCATATAGGTAATCGATACAATTCCGCTTTGTTTCCTCTCTGCATCCCTGATTAAACAGCTGCCGTCCGAACTGCGGGGTAGGTAGGGAGAAAGGGGGCGGCCATGAAAGACTGTTGGTTTTTACCACTGCGCCACAAGATTCAATTGTTATATGTAGACCAGAATTTAGTTCGGTTTATACCCAATGCAACATAGACGCGGCTCTTACCTAGGTAAAAGATTTGTCATTTATGTTTCCTCAAGGAACAAGCCCCCAGGGCGATCTGCGAAGTGACTAGTCATATATAATACAGAAACCCGAAAAATCAAATAATTTCCCATAGCTCTAATAACCATTCACCCTATCTAGCTATATGTAAAGAAGGCATAGCTCTGATCACCTGTTTCTATTCGGGGTCTGGTGTGGATTGGGGGCATTCGGGACAAAAAAGGGGGGAGGGAATCTTCAGTAGTATGAAGACAGCCATTCGATGAAGCCTTACTAATAATCATCATGCAAATCATCTTCTGCCGCAGAACAAGAATTGATTGCTATTGACGCTGAGCGAATGTAGAAAACGAGCGAGATAGTCATTTGCCGCAAAAACAAAAGAAACATAGCCTGACGCGGCCTGTATCCCTCCATCCATCCATATATCCCCTCTAGTAGTAATCTAGCATCAAAAATGCTCATAAAACGATCGTGATCATAAGCCGTACCCCCCCACCATCATCTAACCATCACCGCCCCGACGCCGTGACCCGCACGGCGCCGTACGTAGCAGCTTGCTTAGTGTGAAGGTTGAATAAAACTCCATGTAACAGTTGCGTGCTCCAATGACATAGACGGATGCGTCAGTTCCTTCCATATTTCATCCGTGACCCTGACGGACCCGTTGGCGCAGCTGGAACACTTATCAACGACCTTAACCGGCAGCGTAAGCCTGTCGTTCCTCCAAAGTCGGATGAACAGGCCGCAGCTCGCGCCGTTTTCGAACTGCGCCGGTGACAAGGCCACGTCCCACGTGGGTATCCCAGCGCCGCAAATCCCCGCGGTTGGCTGACCGTGCGTCATGTCGGCCACGTATGACGGCGATTCACGCTCCGCGGTGGTGGACTTGTCACCGCTGGTGGGGGGTTTAGTGGCGGTGGCTATGTGGGGTGGGCTTGCAAAGACGCAGCCGGCAGCGCCGGCGAGACCCAGCAAGATGATCTGAGTGAATGAGGGCATTTTTATTTTGGGTTTATGTGTGTGGAAGCTCCCCTGAGCGAGTGTATAAGCGTAGTGGGTAATGGTTAACTCGTATTGATATCTGATGACTGTGACGTAAGTCTGTGTATGTGGTTGTTGTTATAGTACGAGGTACTATGTAATGTGTATGATTCCATTGTCTCTGACAAGTCGAAGCGAATATATAGTAAATGAATGAATGAATTGAAAAGAGAGAGCGAGAGCAGAGCCGCAACGATGGCGGTGTGTCAAAACGATTGTAGATCGGATAACGAATGTGAGCTTGTGCGGTTCCGGAATTCAGACTTGGGTTATTCCGTTACACACCTGATATTTATACGTTGTTGTTCCATCTGTCGGTTGCCGCTCCGATGAAACTGACTTGTGTTCGGATTCCTACATGACGGCTACCAACGTATGGCCAATCTGGCTCAACTGAGTCGCTGTAAAGCCACGAGAAGTGAGCCATCCCGTTTCACCTCGTGCTTCCCCACAATCCCGCAGCAAGGCTGTGTGGAAGGTTCGCAGACGGCATGGCCTAGATCTCAGATCCCAGGCACGGCACTCATAGATCTTTACGCCGACCGTATCGCAAATATTTCGGAGATCTCGTAACCGGGCGGTCTTCGAAGAGGGCAAATGCGAGTCATATAAATTGGGGACGTTACCTCATCGAACTGAGTAATGACCTCGAGACTCGTGAACGCACTAGATTAGCTGACATGCTAAAAGCTTCTTGAAGCTTTCAATGCAGGAACCGAATCGTTTGCGGGGTTACTGTATTTCTCACCACGTGTCATGGCGGGATTTGACTAAGTTAGCGGCGGGCTTTGGCCGACGTGAACACGCCGCCGATAGTCTCTTATGGAATTACCACGTAGCTGGTCACCCGAGCTGTTGGGTCTTCTAATGCAACATCTATCATGTGACGGCCATGTATCATTGTGATGGTATGATGTATCGTTGGTGTACTACACCAGGTCGGTTCAGAGTTTGATCAATTGATCAATAGTATCCGAAGTTGACCACGTCAGAAACGGCGAATCGAGGGGCCAAACAATAAAACTGAAACCAACAATATTAGATTAAAAATTGAGCCAGTTAAACGCCTTGCCCGACACCATACTCCTTTACAGATGCTCCGGTACACATGCTTTCTATAGTACAACCATTTTCGAGCCTATGCGGCTGCCATATCCGCTTTAAATGTATGACTTGCCACTTGTGGGCTTTTCTAGTGCAAGAGGTTCACCCAGCAGGTCCACGTCCGACCAGTCTGCCTGCTTGGTTATAATGCGACCTTGATTAACAGGAATTTCGGATGATTGGTTTCTTGAGAGCTCAGGACGGAGATCCGAAGGAGGGTGGTACCCTGTTGGATATGTGGCTCCTTCAAAGTCTGACTCTCGCACGATGTCGGCATCATGCGGTACGGGTGCCTGGGAGTTCGAACGAGTAGTTCGCGCTGACAAAATGGAGCTTGAGCTCGATGGGCCAGATAAACTATCATAGACCGCGCCATCACCTCCAAATTCGCGGAATTCCTCGCGGTCGCGAAAGTGTTCAAAATTCAATTGAGATTCGTTAACAACCTCGAAAGTAGCATCGCCTGTGGCATTAGCTTGGCCTGATCGATGTGTAGAGAGCCTCTGCAGGTGGTATGTATCAGTATAGCCGTTTGTTCCACCGAAGTCGGCATCTGATTGGTCGTGAACTATTTCGTTGAGAATATGATTGGCCTTCTCATGGACGAGAGGGACCATCAGCTTTTTGTACAATGCCGGGTGGCCGAAGCGGACCCCGACGCGTTCATGTTTTGGCTTCTTCGACGAATCTCCACTTTCTGCATGATGTTGGCCCCGGGAATAGAAGTGTAGTGCGTCGTCAAATTTGCACCTACAATACCACTTGAAGCCTGCTATGATGGCGAGAAGTGGTATCATCAAGATGATTTGACTAATCGACTCACGTCGATCAATAATAAAGATTGTCGTCACCACATTAGCAAGTAAGGTCGCAAAAAGTAGCCTATTGACAAGGACTCGCCAGAAAGCACCGCCGCTTTCATGTTTGGTGACAAAAACGTAGCTATTGCAAGCGGTGTTAGTGTGAGAAAACGGAGCAAAAATATTGGGAGAGCGGAGGGGGGCAGAAACTCACAGTAGAAGATAGCTTTTCGTGAAGGTGTCAAGAGTGAAATAAAATGCAGTCACAGGAAGGACAAGGGGTTGGAAAGGCGCAAAAACTAGAGCAATCGTGGTGTAGAAGAGGAAATTGTTGTAATAGGCGGCGTAATCAAAGACAGCTGGAGCAGAGAGCTCTATGCGCTCGCGTGGAGTTGGGCTTAGCAATTTGCGCGTAAAATATCCTTTCGCTAGCCTGATGACCTGTGATAGGTCAAGAGCAGCGCCGAAGTTTCGTTGAAGGAGATAGTTAAGCCAGAACGGTGAAACGTCGCAGAAAGCGGTGAGCAGGTTGCCAAACGGATGGGAATTGACTATCGCAGACCAAACATCCCCGTTGCTCTCTGCCCCTTTCACAGCCGCACCGTATTTCCAAGCAGTCGAGAATAGAGAGAAGACAATGAGATTGTTGAAAACGAAGAAAGCGTAGAGCTTTTGAGTAACGTGTCGCTCACGAGCAGTTCTGGAATAGTCGCCGGCATATATCGAAAGTCGACGAAATATCACCGGAAGAACTAGGTAAAACAAGGTGGTGACTAGAGGAGCGAGAATACCTTGAATAGCACCCCAAGTTCTCGGATTCCTTATGAGCTGGTCTTGAAACGAGGGCCATACAGAGCCTAGGTTACTCAAATTGGCAAGAAAGACAGCTATGAGTGCGTTGGGTGCGGTCCAGACGACGGTGAGAATGACCACCCAGAAATTATTCATGACAGTGCCCCATCTCCGGCGATGACGGTCTAGGGGAAGATTCTCCCATATTAAATCGCTTGGCTTCGGTGCAAGTTGAATAGTAGCGCCTTGGGGATGCTTCTTCTTGGCAACGAACGCGACATTGTGCGCCTCTCCAATATTTTGATAACTCGCGAATCCATAAGAGAGTGTCTTCTGCTGATCCACCGATTTTCGCTTCTCAAGAATATCGGTCTTGAGCTGTTCGATCCGTGATGTGAGATAGTCGATAGCATCGACTTTCGTACCCTCACTATATCTTGGGTCTCCTTTCTGAGTTTTGCAACGAGGCCGCTTCGCGGGTAACTTGTCTGGGTTCTTCAAGTATTTGGCAAGAACAGATTCAAGTTCCTTGATAGCCTCATCATGTTCTTCAATCAGCGTTGGTAGGCCTTTAACGTTGCGAGCAACGATTCCAAAATGATTTCCGGCATTGTCGATTTCGTCTAAAATTTGCGAGACCCCGGCATCTGTTTGATATGTTTGGGGAATATCAGTGATCTGCAATATTATTAGCAATCATCATCTCTTGGTATATAGATGCCTTCGGACTTTTTGAGGTCCCGAAATCATAATAGAGCATTGCTCCCGTTGTATAAAACTTATCATTATAGGTAAATAAGACACAGCGGGGGGAAACTTCAGAAATGGGGCTCACCATAAGGGTCCTCGAGTGTAAGCTTTCCTGGTACTCAGGGCTATCGAGATACTGCTGCCGTAAACGAGTCACAGCACGATAGTTCCACCAGATGAATGCGCAAACCAATATGTCAAATATGTAGGAAACGATGACATGTGCCCAACAAGCGGATCCCCAAACACCCAGAGGAGTAAGACGGATGAAGACGTTTGTCTTATCAAGGATCTGGTTTTTCGTGTTTTGGGTAACATTGAGAGGAATGTAGACGCCAAGGCCGATCACAGAGAGGACAATCATAAGATTTCGTGACATCTTAGTGAACCGTATGAAAAGGGTAGCGTCGACCCCGATTTTCTCTGCGAGGACCTGCTCGCGTGTCTTTACAACAGGCGACACCCAGCTAAAAACTCCCTTGTCGACTGGTGGCGGCGCATGCTTCTCATCCGAATGTTTTAGACGAGGTGCATATACTGTCCCATTGTATGGGCGAAGGAGGCAGAAAAGCAGGGCAAAGAGCAATGCTGCTCCAAAAGAATAACCGAAGGACGACCAGAATGCCTTTTCACTCAACTATAAGGGGGACCAGTTAGCCAGATCTGGTATCTAGGCACCATTCTAGGACAGTGGAAGATATACTTCTGTATTGAAGGGATTTTGTATAAGCTTTAGAAACTGATCGGCCCCATCGTCGCGGGGTAGGATCCCCATGCCGAAGGACGGGCGAGACATAATCAATTATCAATTGTCATAGACAGGAGGATGAGATCAAAATCAACGCAACCATCCGGCACCCCCAGCATAAAAATAGCCGAGCCTGACCTTGTAGCAACGCGAGAGACCAGATTATGAGAAGTCGCGACACAGAATAGATTTCGAATGCTAACGGTCAAATTCATTTATGACGTCAAGTCTCAACGAAGAGTTTGACGTGAAAGAGCGAGCGAGAGCTTTGGCAGGATTCACAAGGAGGAATAAACAAATTAAGCAATACTGAGTACAGATGCAGACCAGTCTGCGTATGATTAAACGCGATTCGAGAGAAATGAAAGCCGCCGTCTCCTTACAGGGCCAGGGACAAGGTTTAAGCCCCATTGCTAGGGGAAAAGTCGCCCGCCAGCATTGTCCGATACCAGCGCGGTGGATGACGCCGTCACGGTGGGACGTGTAGGCCATGACTGTGGATCATAGCGAAACGCCGTGGCCCGTAATCTGCCTATTCGGTAGTAATTCAGCGTGGATAGCACTACGGATGCCTGTTCTAGAACATCACAGGGGATTATAGCGCTATCGATTGGCTCTGAGTCGTGACGCGTAATTATTAAGAACATTGCTATTGGTGCACCCTGGTTGGTGCTGCTGGTGCACCCTACCGGGCTGTTTTTGGCTGGCAGCCCGATTGTACACACTTGTTTCGATCTTTGTTTTTGCTGTTTTGAAAGAATTAAGCTTTCTGGAGTTGTTTGGGCTATTTCGAAGCCTATTAAACTGTTATATTTCAAACTTCTAGAACAGTTTCGCGAAATAGAGGTCGCGGAACAGCTTTACGAAACAAACCTCGCAAAACATTACCGGTACGTTAAATACCGTCAATTAAATGCTCTCGAAAGTTTCGCACAGCTCTAGAAAACTCAATTCTTTTAAAACAGCAATAAAAAAAGGCAACCGGGCTGCCAGCCAAAAACAGCCCGGTAGGGTGCACCAGCAGCACTAACCAGGGTGCACCAATAGCAATGTTCATTGTTAATAGCCTGTAAATGAGCTAAACAGCGAATAACCATATAGCGCTGTCAGGAATCGAACCTAACTCCTATTTAGTAGACACACCAGTACCTGTGGCAACGCACCAGTGCAGGGAATTTACCTGCTATTACAGTGCCGATAATCTACAAGTCAATACGAATAATTTCGATCGAATTAGAGAAGAAAATTTTATCTGTTCACTGTGTTAGGCCATCTGTGGAATAATTGGAGATCCTATCGAACTGGAAATGCGCATACCTAACCCAGGAGACATGCTTAAGTTTGCAGCGAACCATCTCGTTTGTGAATGGCTGGTTTCAAAGATCGGGATGCTTGGCATATAGCTTAAAATGAGCCGCCATGCACTGCGAAGCATAATTATTAATAAAGCGCATTAATAAAGTCTCAGGTGTCAAATTTAACGATTGGTCTGTCTTGATTCACCCACTGCCTACTACCCGATACCCCTGGTCCTGTAAGTTCCTTGATCAAAACCCGCTATCTTCATTTTTTTCTCGGCTCTATTTCGAACCGTATGGGCGATGCATCTGAGCGAGTATCTAGGCACTATCCTACTATACTAGACACAAGGAATTCAACTCCTAAATCGGTCACCTTGATCTTGCATTTTCTATACACTTCCCCGTTGCTACAAGTGCACATGATAGTTAATAAAACAGCACTTGTTTCCGGGCTGTTCATAGGTGCTCACAGCTAAACATCAGACTACGGCGGCTGGTGTAGCTAGTGCGCGAGGTAATTACAACAGGAAAGTGCGCTATATTGGGTACTGATTCTCTACTTAAGACTATCGCATGAGCTTGAGTTCGCTATACACGGCTGACGCTATTCGAATGCTATTCCTATATCATTTTCAAGTTGTGTGTTTCCCGAAGGAGGTTTTTGATACGCGGGAACAAGCGGTCTGTAATCTGTGGTCCTACCTTTTCCCCGAGTCTTTCCCGAGCTCGGTGCATGGACCAGAAAGCCAGTTGCATTTCTTTTTGAGTTCTCCGTGCAATTTCCATGATAAGTCTACCCTTCACCTCAAGTTGTAGGATATCGTGTTGAGCTTTGAGATAAGCTTGTCGGAATTCGACGTTCCTCAGATCTTCTTGCGAATCCTTATCATCTCGTTTCCGTTTCAATTCTCCCTGGGATTGCGAGGCTTCCTTCTGAGCTTGTTGCAAACCCCCATGGCCTTGTTCGAGTTTCTCTGTGGAATTCTGCTTGTCTGTGGATTTCTGCTTCTTTATCTGATCCCATTGGACGTTCACATAATCTTGGCGGAGTTTCGCCACTGATCGTACAGCGTGATAGATTGCTACCTTATTTTCTTCGACTTCTCGCCAATAGGCAAAGACGCTCTGATGAGCTCTCCAGAATTCATCAAAGAGTCCGCAAACTGCCTCCCTGGTTTCTTCCCATCCCATCTGAAATGGTTGCTCCAGTATCAGTTGAAGTTCTTCATCGGGCGTTACTGGCTTTTCTTGCCGTCCCTTTATGGTTGATAATGCATGCCGTTTCGCTGCGGTTAGTAATGGATGTCCTTGTGCTACGTATGGTAATAGATACAGTTCTGTTGTGGATGGTGATGAATGCCGTTTCTTTTCAGGTGGTGATGGATGCCGTTCTGCTGCGGTTGGTAATGGATGCCATCCCTCTGCGGTTGGTAATATCTGCCGTCCCTCTGCAGATGGCAATGGATGCTGTCCATTTGTGGCTGGTAATGGATCCTTTTCCGCTTGGGAGGGTAAAGGATGCCGTTTCTTTTTGGATGGTGATGAATGTCGGTTTTTTTTAGATGGTGATCGATGCTGTTTCTTTTCGGGCGATGATGGATGCCGTTTCTTTTCGGATGGCGATGGACGCCGTTTCTTTTCGGGCAGTGGTGGATGCCGTGCCGCTAGGAAGGCTAAGAGATGCAGTCTCTCTTCGCCTGGTAATAGATGCCGGCCATCTGTGGCCCGTATTGGATCCTGTTCCACTACGAATGGTAATGGAGGCCGTCCCTCTGCAGATGGTAATGGATCTCGTTCCGCTGCGGATGGCACTAAATCCCGTTCCGCTGCAGATGGTACTGGATCCCGTCCAGCTGCGGATGGTATTACTGGATCTCGTTCCACTGTGGATGGTAATGGATCTGGTTCCGCTGCAGATGGTAATGGATCCTTTTTCGCTGCAGATGGGGATATATGCCGTGTGGCCGGGTAGGGTGGCAGCTCGTCTATTCGGGTGTTCAAACGGGCAATCGAGCCGTCTAGATCATAAGAGGGTGGTGCAGGTATCGAACATCTCCAATTGTCCACTCTTTTCTTCTTCTTACGAACTTCTTCGGATTCCCGAGCCCCATTAGGATTGCGTTCCTGATTCGAAGGCATGATATTGATAGCCGGGAACCCCATGATAGACCGTAAGATGTTGCCGATCTTAGTACGGGCGTGCGAGTTTACACAATGAGACTAGGCGGTTGATATTATTGTAGATTAACAATGCTGGCTTCCGTTGATCGTTTCAAGGCGAATTCTACTGGTGTTCGAATTGGCTGTCACTCTCGCATGCTCATAGTAGTACTACTCGTGGGGAGAGAGAATTAGCCTTTATGTGATAAGTAGGCGAGCAGTGCGGACCTCACAGAGCTGTTTTGTATCACTTCATAGCGTAAAGGAACACTCTTTCTCTGGTGTAGGAAGAGATTTAATTGCGTAGGCGCTTCCCAATCATTGCTGCGTGCCCTGTTGTTACTTACACTCACCTACCTAGGTGATAACTGGGGGAAAGTGCAAGAGAACGGTTAGTTTGATAGGCTCGAGTGGCATGCTCGACGGACATGGTATAAGACGACATATTTGACGATAGTTTACGTGCCTTCATTCCACTCCCAATACAGCATCAACTGAATCACCTAACCGTCTACTTCAATCCATCTTTTCTTTGATTTTACGAAGTAATCTGATTGGCTCCACTGCATTTGACGCAAGTGACATAGAAGTATCTGGATAGTCGATATGAGCTGCTGTCGTCAAGTGTTGCGATCTAGGTATACATCCTACAATACCTATGCACCTTCTAGGAGTAAATAAATCAATAATGTTAAGAAAGAACATCGAAGGAAAGAGTGTTTAGAGAGGGGAGTCACTATTACCTTGATATTGTCACTCGCAACTGCAATAACATCTATTCTCCGGGCGTCTCCTCTATTTTGTCAATTCATCGTCACCTTGAATCATTGCCTAACCTGGTAGACTGACTACAGTTTATTGAGGTTGCGCAGGGAGCTTCGGATGGTACTCCCTGAGATGTCAGGGGTGCATATTTAAGCTGAAGGGATGCAGTGTTTTGGCTAACTTTTGGTTGACCAAAGATTATCGTACAGCTGTTTTTATCCGTAAATGAAATGAGGTTCAAATTTGAAAGCGGTTCAGATGCGAAATACTCCATGGATGGCTTGCATGTGAATGAGGTAGCACCGGCCGCATTTACTAGGGTGCCTTACCGGGTGAAACAATAATTACCTACCTACCTGAAATAACATAGATATGTATCGAGATAGTTTCATCACTAATACATACAGATCATCTAGCCTGTTTTGACAAACTCAAGATCCTCGATTAGCGATTCTAAAAGAGATTCAGCAGTCATGAAGCCTGGGGCTGAGTGTTGACTTCCGCGCAATAGCTTGTATGGACTGTCTAACCTAAGGTTAGGTAATTATATCGACTTGGTTCCATTACGGCCATTTGCGAAGTCACCAATTGCAGCGGATATGCGGGGTACTTACTCCGTACATCGTCTGTCAAGAGATGGACGGGGTACCTAAGGATTGTGTTTATACCTGTAACCTAACCTACATGTAGACAGCAAGCTTATTGGGCGCGTTTTCCCACGTGCCGGGTATGCCTCCCCCGTCGCACGCATGCATGCAAGACATGCGTCGTCGTATTCATTATACAACCGGATGCGACTCCGAGGGTACTGTGGCCAGCTTTTGGTTGTCAGTCCGCCAAGACTGCACCATTTGAGCCATGTAAGTTTTGACACTCATGAAATGACGCAGATAAGCTTTCCCCTTTGCGTCTGCCGTGACCAATGGAAAACTAGCAATATCTCCGGCCCCAGTTTTCTCTTTTTTAAGGTTTCTCTGAAGGGCTACCACGTTCTGCAAGGAGTGGTTAGAATTCGATCTTCCCATCTATTAAATCCTACCGAGCTAGCACTGCTGCTTTATCCATCATGCGAACGAGAAAGCGTACGGCCGAGCGAAGCAACATTGACAAATTGCTAAGAATCGATACGAACCAGGGACACAGCTTGCTACAGCTACAGCTACCGCTACATAATACAGTACATACAGCTATAAGCACAGGCAACAGACCAGGCTAAGTCAGCCGCTAGCCAGGCTTAGCCAGGTACCTATTATAAGCAGACTTAGACGTGGCGGTGCGTCTGCGCGGGGGCCAATCCACCAAGACCACCCAGGACCACCACAAAGGAAGCCAGTGCCAGAAAATCAGGGCCCAAACGAAGGCGGGCGCGGTCCACCGTCATCAAAGTTCCCCAGATCCCGAGCCAGACCCTGATCCACCTCCGCATTTGACGCGGCACACGGCTCATCAAGCGATATGGCCCGCGACGACGGTGCCAGTCGATCTGACCCGGCTGTACTGCGCAATAGCACCAAAAACAGCGACGGCAGCGGTGACAGCGGTGGTGACAGCGACAGCAACACCGCTAGCAGTAATAGCCTCTACGGCAGCACCGGCACCGGCACCAGCAACAGCAACAGCACCGACAACGGTAACGGTAACGGTAACGCCACCGGTATGGATGTCAACGGCGACGACGACGATAACAACAACAACAACAATAGCAACAGCAATAACACCGTCAACAGTCACCGTCTCGCAGACTTGCCCGGGGATGTGCTGGTACAGATCTTCCAGATCCTCGCCCACACATCGCTGGCCGCCCTGTGCAGCGTCTCCCTCGTCAACAAGAAATGGCACGACGTCGCCGACTCGATCCTCTACAAGGATGTTCGCTTCGAGAAGCCCGAGCACCACCTCGTCTTCGGCGAGTCGCTCACCCGTCGCGAGCGCCGCGGCTCTGCCATACATTACGCTAGTCTCGAGTATCCCACCAGCGAACTAGCTCATCTCAGCCTCAACGGCCACATCGCCAACTCCCACTACGCGCCCTCGCATTTTGACAGCCTGTCGCGCACCATCTCCACCATGTCCAACTTGAAGGAGCTCGAGATCTCCGTTCCCGTCACCCTTCTCCACGGCATCGGCGCTTTGTTCAACGGTCCCTTCGACCTGGCCTGTCTCCAATCGTGCAGTCTGTTCTACCAATGTCCGGACAACGCATACTGGGATCTGCGAGAGAATATCCATATCTTTGCCCACCCGACGCTCGAATCTCTGTTTATCCGCAGGGCGAAGCTGGACTACCGAGGCTTTGATTTTATCGAGCGCCCTCACGAGCTTCCCCTGAAGAAGCTACATTTGATCGAGTGTGATATTAGTGACGACGCTCTCGGCGATGTTCTCGAGCTACCTAAGGCCATGGAGGAGTTCGTTATGACACACAGCGCAGAACCGACCCCGGAATTGGAGGAGAGCTCGGACAATATGGGTGACTACATTGTGGCTTTGCAGTCGCAGTGCGAATCCCTTGAGCGGATCACCGTCGACTTCCCTACACTAGGCAGTAGACGGTCTCTACGCATGCGAGACTTCGTGGCGCTGAAACTTCTTCGCGTCAACTGGGATTGGCAGCTTTTCGGCAAGAAATCCAAGAAACCACGTCTCGATTCCTTTGGCATACCACCGAACCTCGAGAAATTAGAGTTCTTCAACGAGCTCGGAACAGACGAAGAAGTCAGCGAGTTGCTGGATTATCTCATCCAGACTAGCGACGTCGCGGCGAAGGCGGTCAAGACCACCCTGATCGAATCGATCAATCACACATTAGCGGCCCAACAACATGCGGCATCAAGAAGCCGCAGAGATAGTTACACCATCACATTAACGTAAAAAGACTGGACGTTTACTAATTAAGCTGATAGGGACACGTTTTGTGTCCGGTATATTTGCAGAGGGGCCCTTGTTCACCTTCAACGGAATCGATTGGAGTAGACGGTGGCAGTTACAGGATAGGGGCATATACATACATACCAATAGAGCAGGATAGATGTATGGAGACTATAAAGGCCAGATAAAGGTGGCTTTCTCTATAGATCCTCCCAGGGTTAGATGGTTGTTGTTCTTTTGTCTTGATTATTATTGCTTTTAAGCGGGCTCTTTCAGAATAGCTTTTCGGGTTGCTAGATTTGCTCTCGCGTTCTTGGGAAATGAAATACAATACCTAGCATGGGCGTCGTTGCCCTGACTTTCTTGTCTCTACCTCTTCGTTTACTACTGTAACACAGTGATTGTTCTCGGCTGTCTTCAGTACATCCATAGCCCGCTCCCATCATTCTTGTCCTCTCTCCCATGCCGTGGATCGTGATACTGTAGACTACTTCGAGTAGATAGATACGTACGACGCAGAGAAATTTGATTTTTGACCGCTCTTAGCCAACGTCGCCGCCAAGCTCCTTTCGGCAAGACGCGATACTTTAAGTAAAAAAAACGACGAGGGGCAATGCGGGGCAGATGCGTTTTGTAGGCCCTTGTTTCGGAGACTTTGAACGCAGAGGACTGTTTATTTCTTTTCCCTTGCTATTTTTTCCCGGTTCACTCTAGCTTCGCCCGGGTCTTAAAAAGTTCCATGTAGGTGGATAGATAGATACCGTACGTAAGACATCTAACTAGGTAGGTAACTAACCTAACCACTTTTCAAATACACACGGTGTTGCTTGCCCCTCCCTCGGCGCCACGTAGAGAGGGGTCGAGACATCATACTGGGGAATCCGAAAGATTGCTGCTGATGGAGACCCAACGCCTCAAGACGCCTATTCAGGAAATATTTACTGGTAGAGAGAGCGGCAGTGGTGGCGGCAGCACGAAAATTTTCTCTTTGTCTTTTCTCACTGGTCGAGGAGTCTACGGTGATCGACCATCTCATTCGCCCGCCCCATCTAGCACCACAAAATACTCCGTACTCGAGGAATAAAAAAGCCATTTTCCTACCTTAGCGGGCCAGTGAAAAACCCATTACTTTGCGAAACCACTTTGTCTCTGTCGAGGTGGGACTTCCCGTTCGTATCCTACCAATTGGAAGTTCGGTTGTCGTTCCAGCAAAGAATTTTTTTTCTTCCCTTTCCGCATCTGTGGATTCTTGTTAATTAATGTGCTATAGGTTAGAGTAATGTGCTGGACCGGACCCCTCTTATTACCAGTATTATGAAATAGAAACAAGACTTTTTTTTTCCGCGTTGCCCAGGTGAATCCCTAGTGTGAATGGAGCTTCGAGCAGCACAGGCTTTATAAATATCAAACCCCATCCCTTGCCCTCTGAGACCCCCTTTCATACACTTTCGTGTGTTTCTTTTCTTCTTCTGTCACACGATAATAAATATATACCCGGCGTCTCTGCCTACCTGACCCCTCATTCACATCCCCGCACAACATTCTTACAAAAAATCTTCACCGCCGCATTCTTTACAAGAACAAAAATATATAGAAAAGAGAAAAATAACACAAGAAAACACCATGTCTTCCTCAGATAACGACGTCGTTATCGACCCGCAGACCATCAAGGAGCTGCAGGTCTTCGAGGCCGCCATCTCCGACGTCGACACCGAGGTGACGGCGAAGCAGTACCTGATGTCGCGGGCCATCTTCGAGGCGCGCCAGCGGACGATCGCCAAGATCCCGAGCTTCTGGGCCGTGACCTTCGACAACGCGGCGGCGGAGCTCGAGGCGGCGGTGACGCCGGCCGACCTCGAGGTGTTCTCGGCGGCCCTGACCGCCGTCGAGGTGACGCGGCCGGAGATCCCCGCGTCCGCCTCCCCCTCGGACGTCGGGCTCGACAAGTTCGGCGAGCCGCGCTCGCTGTGCTTCACCTTCCGGTTCAGCGAGAACGAGTGGTTCTCGGACCCCGTGCTGACCAAGACCTTCTACTTCCGGTACGGCGCGGACGGGTCGGCGGGCCTGGTGTCCGAGCCCGTGAAGGTGCACTGGAAGAGCAGCGACAAGGACCTTACTAAGGGCTTGGGCGACGCGGCGCTCGAGTTCTGGCGCGCGCAGAAGGCCGACCCCTCGCAGCAGCTCGACGGCGTGCTCGCCAACGCCGCGCGCCACGCCCGCGACGCCGCCGCCAAGAAGATGCCCGCCTACAAGGCCCTCGCCGCCCGCCTCGAGGACAACGCCGAAGGCATCGTCTCCTTCTTCAACTTCTTCTCCTACCGCGGCCGCTGGATCAGCGCTGCCGAGCACGTCGAGGCCAAGGCCAAGCTGCTCGCCAAGCGCCAGGCCGCCATCTCCGGCAGCGAGATGGATGAGGATGAGGACGACGACGATGAGGACGAGGACTTCACCGAGGAGGCCGTCGAGACTTTCCCCGCCGGCCACGAGGTCGCCGTCACTCTTGCCGAGGACATCTTCCCCAACGCCATCGACTACTTCATGGGCACTGCCATCGATAGCGATATCGAGATCGATGATGATGAGGATGAGGATGAGGAGATGGAGGGTTAAGAAAAACAATATGACGTTAACGATTTCTTTTGTTGCTTCTTCATGACTTGGCTGGGGACAAAAAATGGTATGCACTAGGGATCTGGCCTGTGCGACGGGGTTTTCTGAAACGTTTAATGATGAGGAGAGGGCTAGTAGCTTTTTGGCTACGATGATGATTTATAGATACCATTTCAGCACGCTAGACGTAGACAGCGGCGGTTCAGCTCTCGAAGATACACACAATGTACTCGAAATTATCCCACTAGATCACTATCCCGTCCCGGCTCTTTCCCAATGCTAGCGACTGTCCCTATCCTTACTTCGTTGCCTGCTAGAGTTTCAAGTCTCCTAGAGCAGTCAGATATTAGATCTTGATATCGCTAAATCAAGCAAGACTCCCGATGACTTGGTTGATTATTGGCATATTTACCACTCAACGCCGAGAATGCAGAGTCGTCCCAGCTCCACCGACCAACCAAAAGTTAATGTAGCGCGAGAGTATAACAATTGCGCCTCTAAGTCTCTCAGCGAGTTTGCGTCAAATGCTGTAATCTTTCGCCATGATTGCTCGGCTGCACTTTCTTGTGCGCGCGCTGTGGCGTACTCCTCATATGCCGCTCCGAAGAAAAATTGAGTCCAAGCTTCATCGTTCCATATTAGCTTGTTTCCTGCAATCATACCGCTTTCATCGAGGAACGAGCCGATTACACGAGGGTTCAAAGAAAGGTCTTGCCTAATGTCGCAATTTTTGCAGGTTGCTATCGGATTTTTAGCATAAAGAGGTATACCGCAGCTGTGCAATGATTAGCCAGAGATGTACTATTGGGTGAACAAGCTTACCATTCAGTACAACATGTAGTTGATTTACGCCAGTGGTCCATCAGGTTCAACTCCTTGACAATCACACTCAGCTTACCCGTGAAGTTCCCTGGAGGGTTATCATTCCGCACTTGATCTTCAAGCTCCGCTAGTGTATACAAGAATCGATTGGGCCCATGCATGGCTAGCTCAACGTCCCAGATATTCGTAGGGAAAGGAACGAGGACACGTTCTTTCTTGGCTAAATCTTGGATCTTGGTACGTAGCCACATAGCTTCGGGGAAATCGGGGTCAACGTCAACCATTGAGCTATACCCTATGCCAACATCGAGAGAATTTTCATTTTGACGGCTACTGTGGTGATTGACTTGGCACCAAGGCTGAGAAATGAGCAGGATGGTTCGGTTCGGGATCCACTGCAGCACTTCAAGTCAGTTATTTTCACTCCGGAGATGATATGTGAGTCTTTAGAAACAGTATGCGACTTCTAGGGCAGAAATGCCGTTTGATCGTAGGCTTCCATACACCGCTTCATCTCTAGATTTGAACAGAGTGAATATTGGAAAAACTCACTGACTTCGCCGACGGAATCTTGTCTTCCCAGAGTTTTAATACGCAGTGTGCGGTATCATCATAGACACCTACTTCAACCAGATCCAAAGTGCCCTCGCGTTTCCTAGGATGAATGGTTCGCCGCGGCCCAACACTCCGCACGCAAACTAGGATCTTCCCTTCTCCAAGGTCATAGCCGCTCGCGAGAAAAGACTTCAATGTCATGAGACCAGAGAGATAGTCATATTCCTCAGTATTCACCTCTAATGGGCAGCGCAGCAGCTTATCGTCATCAGAACCTGGCTCGTCTACGTGAAATTCTATGTGAGTCGCGCCGTTACGTCCCGGATGTATCGTAGTAGCTATAGAGCAGTAGGGTATATGGCCGATCTCGGCTTGGTTACCAGTAGATATCTCAGTCGCCTAGACTGTGATCCTCTGCCCCAGAAGCGGTCGGTACTCAGATTCGTTACAATAGAGCTTGATCTAAGGGCATGATCAGCCCAGTTTTTGAAACCTGAGCTCTACGGGTACCCATAGCTTCTAGATGTTGAACTCACTGCTATTGCCGCAGTACCATCACTTATCACGAGGAAATAATAGCCGCTAGCATTTGCTGACAGCCTATGAGGACCTCCACTCATAGAAAAGTTGACCATCCTTCCCGTAATTATGTAGTCATGTGGCCCTGTTTGTATGTCTGCAATAGGGCAGGCGTCGTAGTGCCTCGAGGGCCGAAATTCCCGTGAAAGTGGATTCACGAGGGCTTCCACCTCGGAGGATGTGAAGCCATCGCCGGCTTCAGTAGGGCTGAAGAGATCACCGATCCCATCTGAAGGGACTTCTCTCGAATAAAATGATTGTATAGATGGGAAATGAGCAGTCATATTAGCCATCAGCTACACCCGTACGTGATATGTTTTAGATGGCTCAGTAATATCGTCGAACACACTAAATCCGATAGATATAAACTGTCTAGATGAGGCAGATTTTGGCACATACGTCCCGGAAGGCTCTCAGTACCATTTGCATGCGTTCCATAGTACGATCGAATTGTATTCGAATAAATTGGCTAGAGAGTCCCTGAAGAAGGTACTTAGGTATGCTGTCTGTTACAATAACAGTGGCGACCGACCGCCTGTTTCATGGCTCTGCACCTTCCTGCGATCCTCGCACTACTATGCTAGGTTACCTACCTAGGTACCTAAGTTTTTGAAGAATTGAATATGTAATTTGGACATCAATCCGTGCTAGAGTAAGGTGCAAATTCATGGAAGCAGCGACGCCTGTCTGACCTCTCCCACACTGCAGTCATTTCCCTGCTTATCACATCCGGGTGGTTCATGATATGTTTGCTACCATCTTCAGAAACGACGAATGTGAGGCGGATTTAGGTGCCTAGCGCTCTGCCCACAATTGATATGAGAGAGCTAAGACTCTCTGTGCTGACGATTCACTCGAACGGTTCGGAAGCGAAGATACTTGGCAGGAGTATGGCAGTGTTTCCGGTCTGCGTTACTGATGCACATGGACAGGTCTCTCGTCGCGCAGAAGGTAACTGGCCATACAAGGTCCTCGTCTCTGTGAACTAGGTAAGCACGTATCAGTCTCTCTTCGATCCTTCACGAATGGGCGTCATCGTGGACAGCTTGCATGTCATGCTCTAAAGCTTCACAGACTATGCTATCTGCATATGTGTTTAGGCCGGGCTAGTCCATCAAATGCCATCCGTGAAACTACGCCGACCAAGTTATTACCAATAGCCCAACAAGCTCTGGTGGGGTTCGGATAGACGACTATGGCGGCCAAAAATTCGAAACAATACGTCTCAAGATCTGACAGGGTGGGTAGCCTGAACAGAAGACGATGCCAGTATCGTGACTGACCCGTCTTTACCTAGCACAGGATAGACACGACGAGCAACTTGCGACTGGTAGGAGCGGGGTGGCTAGGGTATGATTGATACGATGAAGCATTGCCATGAATCTCTTAGGAAACTGATAGGCAGCACTTGATTGTACGTGATCAAAATTATCATGACACGCTCCGCCCTGTCGTATTCTGCTGCTTTCCATGAGCTCTTTAAGTTTGGACTTCGAGTATCTGAGCTATTGACGTGATAGTGAAAGATCGAAACAAGGGCATGATAGGAGACACCCCTGAGGATTACCTCGGGCTCATCTCGCACAACATCTTGTCGATCCCATTTGTCAAGTCTCATGCATTTCTCCGCTTGCAGCATCAGCGGACCTCATACCGCAGCCACGGCGTCTTCATTGATACTCCACCTTAAAAACAAAGACCCGACGCGGGACGGCGGGACGCTTGACGTGTCTACCTGCTGCTCGACCAGCTCAGTGAGTAGAGCTCTAGTATTTCTCCTTGTATTTTGCTCCTGTTGGCTGAGCGAGTTTATCTTCACATAAAATTACTCAAGGATAGACACGTCACCAGTGTTGCTCTGGCGACTCCTCCTAGTTTGCCGCAGTAAGCCTTTGATATCAATGACTGTATCATGTCCGTCTTTCGGTCGCAAATACCCCTCTTCCGCGACAGTCAGGGGTTCAGCTATCCACCTGCATGGACCCCTCTACGGGGCAGCAATGCATGGCATTCTGCGTTTCGCCCAGAATACTCGGTGGGCCGGAGGATAGACCGTGGACTTTGACCGAAAAAGCACAGAGCTAGACGCGTCACGCGCCTAAAAGAGACCAAGCCGATACGCATTTTTGGATCACGTACATAATTACATGCTTGTATGACTTGCATTGATAGTCTGTGCTAACTCTGAAGAGCATAGCGAGGTCTCAACCCAATGCGGACCAGGGGCGAGGACAGGAGCTCGGCCAGGTGAGGTGAGGAGAAGCGGTGACGGATCACGTACCGAGCAGGCTAACATAAGGCGCAGGTACAAAGTAGCCAATCTATGGATGCTAAATGAGTAGGAAGAGCCAACGTTTGTCAACAGATAACGAGCTGACAGAGACGTGGTGCAAGCACGCGACCAAGGGTACTTGATGCAGCCAGATCTACCCGTGTGGGTCGAGAGATTCGGCCCACGCAGATGACAGGCTAGGAGAGCTCATCATCCCCGCGGCCAATGCTGCACGACCAGCTGGCACGAGGCGGTCAAGTCGATGATCTCCAACACAGGCGCGAAGAGCCGTGTCGTGGCAAGGATGCCGCTTTCGGACAGTTATACAGTCGTGTCAGTGAGTGGCGTAGATATTGGTATAAGTTGACCGACATAATTCCCCTCTAGCACTTGTCTATGCTCTCCTAGCTATATGCAATTCTGCTTCTCTCTCGATTTTGAAAATCAACACACGCTTGCAAGTGAATCCATTTTTCTATCTTGTATAATCTGTATATCGCATACAGAAAACAAGAATGGCCACCGCTTCCGTCCTCATCCCTCTTTCCATTATCAACCAGAACGGCGGCGTGCTCCCACCTAGCGCGCTCTCACAGCAGAACCCCCGCCATGGCCGCAGTAGGGGCATGAGCGTGAACGGCAAGAGTGCAGGGGGCAAAGGGTATCGGCTGGTTGAGAATGCCGATGCCACTGTTGACAAGGCCGTGGCCTTCGTTCTGAAGCGCGCTGTCCTGCAGGACGAGCTTGATTCCGAGGCTGAGAAGGAGTACCTCATATGCGATGCTGAGGGATGGGTCGGAGTTCCTGATTTAGTATGTTTCCTTGGCCCTCTTCCGCCCATCCGACTGAGCATCGCAGCTACTGACCCTAGCTCTAGTTACTACAAACCAGGATGAAGGATCTCGGCATAACACTCGACCATATTCGTCACACCGCCTCCTCACCGAAGGCACGATTTATACTTCGACAGCAACCAGGCACTGATGGAGAGCGGGCGGAATCGTACCAGATAAGGCGGGACTCAAAACGCGACAGTACTTCTCAAACAGCCCTAATCCCAGAAGGCGAGCCGCTGAAGGCCGACTCGGAGAATCTGCCGGAGTACGTTGTCTATGAGACAACCTATCAGAACTATCCGCTTGTTGTCGCTTCTGGCGGTATCAGACGGGCTGATGGGGCCGCACACTTGTCATTCCTACCCGTTGCAGCAGCGACGGCAACAAGCCGCCCCAGCAAGGCGGATGTGAGCATCTGGATCCATCTCCGCACCGCGATGGAGCAAGTCCCAGAACTGCAATGGCAATTCACGACGTCGGGCAGAATCGTGACGACGGCCGAGGAGGTGCCGCAGAGTGTATGGAAGAAGGCCGTGGCGCGACGCCCCGACATCGGATTGTTGTTTGAGGACGGTGTAGTACACAAAGAGATCCCCGAAGGCCTAAGAGGCAAGGGAGCCAAGGGCAAGGCCAAGAAGGGCAAGGGAATGCTCAAGCAGGAAGGCCAGGGCCGCGCCGATAGCGAGTCCGACAGTGTCTCCGACGGCGTCGAGGGTGAAGAAGCGTGATGTAGCGCATAATGGTATTATAGTCGTAGGCACAAATACTGCAAAGTGCCTATCGTACAAGTAGACTTGTCTGAAGAATAGAGAAGTACTCGACACGTCTGCCAAGGATGCTTTGTGACGTTCCTGAACTGTGCTTTCTCAGATCACTGGCGCCGATTTTTGTTTTCCGCTATCAAACACTGCCAGTGTGCTTGTATTATATCGTAGTTGCTGACGATGAAGCCAAGTCCTCATCGCTCCAATTTGAGGCCAGGAGTACGGCGGCCGTGGTTCATGCTGCTCCTTATTTCTCTCTAAACACGTCGCCTCATACCAAGCCTACTAATCGCATTGCCTTGAATGACAGTTTGCGGGCGCGTTGCCATATCTCCTTGTTACCACCATATTGCGCATAGGCGATACCGAGCAGAAGCCCACCCAGATGCGCCGCGTGCGCGAGGTTGAAAAACGGATACCGGACGAAAATGCCCACGGCGTCGAAGATGGCCGAGCACACCAGCGCATCCCGCATAGGCAGCGAGCCGGGGATGAACAACAAGCCGATGCGCGCATCGGGGTTCGCAACGCCGACAACGCCCAGGGCCGCATATAACGCGCCGCTGGCGCCGCAGCCCATGATATACGGGGTCCTGCCCGGCCAGACGGCGCTCGCGTGCAGCGCCAGCGAGCTCAGGATCCCCGAGGACAGGAAAAACGCGAAGAAGTGCGGGACGTCGGCGCGGAAGGTCGGGGATACCACTGCCGGTGGAATGATCGCGTACATCCCGTACATGTTCACAGCTAAATGCACCAGGCCGCTGTGCACGAATACCGAGGTCAATAGGGTGTGGTTCGCGCCTGAGATTGTCGAGTGCGCGAGGAAGGTCGTCGAGGCCGGGTTTATCAGCCCCAGGGCCGCGACGAAGGCTGTTATGGCCATGACGCCCCCCGTGGCGCGCTGTTGCGCTGCCGCGATGATGTCCGTCACGCTTGTCCGCGTGCTATTGGGACCGAACACGCTGCTGCGCCCGAAGCGCTCTGTTTCTTCGAGTGTTCGTATCGGCTTCTTGTGGCCCCGGCTCTGCGCGTTCGCCCGCGCCCGCCGCGCATCGCTGTATGCGTCGTAGGCTGCGAGGCTCAAGTAGATCCCGCTGCATGCCGCGGCGCTCCAGAGCACGGGCCGCAGGAGGGGGACGCGCGGTGGGATTTTTATGCCGTGCCGTAGATACATCATTGCTGTCTTGGAGAAGAACATGTTGTGTGTGGAGGTTTGGGTACTGTAGCTTAGGGTGTAAGTAAATGTATGGAGCTAAAGCTATCGTTGGTAGTTTCGGATAGCTGGCCAGAGGGCCAGTGCCAGCTGCTTTAAGCTCTGACCTGCAGTTTAGGGCTCCACACCACCATTTGCTGCAGTGTGAAACATTTCGTTGAGCTATAGTCGAGCTCGACGAATCGGACGTTATTATAACCAATAATGAGAATACCTACATATGAAACAATATACTGCGCATGCTCTGGGCAATATTGCTCTGTATACGGTATCTACCTAATATATGAAGCGGAGCTCACATTCAAGACACGTCGAGAATCAGGGCTTGTATCAGTGCTCTTATCTGAGCTCGTCATCGCTTTCGCCCAGAATTTTTGTACGTCTGTTGATGAAGCCTCCTGTCCGTCTCGTCGCTTCAAATTGTTTGATCCATCGCATGAGTGCCGGGAATTGTTGAATCTTGTGGCAATACGTCTAAAGGCAATTTTATTTAATCCTATTTGAAGTATAGTCGGAGTCCAATGATATTCATCAGAGTGTCCCTTGCTAGCGAGACTCGATACAAAAGAATTCAGATTTTTGGGACAATGCGCTGTTCACTGCAACCTTGAAATCTGTATGTCGAGAGCTCTTTGACGAATTTTCCGGCATCGAGGCCACCTTTAGTCTATTATGTCTTATGCTCTGTACTTAGCACACAGAATCAGAGTAGAAACTACTATAACAGCGATCTTCAGCTGAAAGATGGACCACGCTGGGAAGAGTGATAGCTGCTCATATGAAGCTGCATCAAGATTGGACCCTCTGAACGTAATACTATATGCATCTCTTCGATGTAGAGAGCGTATGCATGCCTACCGAGACGACATTCTGCTCGCCCTGGGAGAGATCTATAACATCAATCCACAGTGCTCAAAGGGTCGGCCGTTACTACGCTAGACACCCTAAGAGGATGAAGATCCAGCAACACCATAAATCCTATGCTCAAGAGGCATCATCGCAAGGACAAGATTCACATTGAACCAACAATGCTACTTAGCCGCCTCAGTGGAGGCTGTGTAAATCGAGAATTGCTCGCGATCAATCTAGCTGCCGAGAATGTCCAGTGCTCTAACCCCAATAGGCAATTTTGCCTACTGTGTACATGTATTTTCATGTTTGCTGTTTGTCGGTACACAACCAACACAAACATGCGAATATGTTTGTTTGAATAACATTGTCTTGGATTATACTTGTACACGCAAGAATAGAATTATCAACGCAATTATTGCTAGAATTTATTTTTCAAACACAGTAGGGCACACAATTTGGTTTGCACTGAGATACGTACAGGTACCTGCAAGTAAACATGGAGTGGGTGACCTAAGGTCTGAGCTCTGGCTATCATAGTTTGGACTAACTGCTTTCGGTTTTTCGGTTTCTAAGTACAAGCTCTGCAGCCAAAGTTAGCTGGTTGCCAGGTTAACGACACCAAGCGGGTCTGGTAGCTTTACTTCACCGGTGTTCATCAATCATTAGCTTTCTCAATTGTTTAGACTGCAACATCTTGTTCATCTTCGAAGACAACTGCATCCCTTCCGACGCATCCTCAATCAAAGTCATCTGGGATGCACCCTAAGATTGAACACTGCGTACATCCCTATAGTGCTCTGTTGAATCAATCATTTCTTCCGTTGTCTCTCTTCGATTGAAGATGTCAGCTCCAGCCACACCGCTGTCTTCAGCAGGCAGCGCGGCACTGAATGCTGCCGTGTCGCCAACGCCCACATCTACTATCCAGCGTCGGTTAGACACTCGAACCGACAACGCTGATCCCATCTCTAGCTACGCTTTCGGTGGTTCTCCTCCAGATATGACCGATCGCGATGAGAAAGTCGCACCTAGTCATAACCAGGAAAATGTATCGCCCAGTAAGGGCCGTCACAGTCGTGTCCTATCCGGCAATGGCCTATCTCCTCTCAAGATTCTGGCCACACAAAACCTAGCCAACAGCTACGCGCGATCCTCCGACAAAGCATCCATTGCTAGCAGCCCCCGAAAATGGAGCCCCGACAAGCGATTTCCCGTGAAAGTCAACAACGGCAGTGTGGGATCTCCCGAACAATCTGCTGTGCAGCACCGAGAAATCACCCTGCGGGATGCAATGGCTGAGAATCAGGATCTTGCGCACGCGATTGATATCTTCGAAGACGAAGATACCATAATGGATAACGCCGATGATGAGGGCAATGATACCCGCATGACACTTGGTCAAGACGACCATCAAATAGACGATGAAGAGCTAGCTGGTCCAGACGACACGATGGTCAGCACCTTCAGCACTTTCTCTGCGGTGCCTAACTTGACCATGTTTGCCCGCATCGGACATACCCCTACCAAATTCGCCAATGTTGGCAATACTTCGCCCAGCACACGCAGTCCCTTGGGCCTGTCCGCCGAGAGCACACCCCGAGCAGGCCCCAGACGCGAATCCACTAATCTGCTCGACTTCACTGAACAGATCCAGAGCTTCTCTTCCCGATACGCGGAGCAGATCTCAACACTACGAAGAGGCTCACCTGCAAAGTCATATGCCGGCACGATTTCCGTCACGCCTAAGAAACGGCAGACGGATCTACTTGACTTCGATATTCCACCTCTACCTACACCGCGCAGTATCCCCACTATTACACCCCGGGAATTAGAGTCTCTCAAGTCAGGCTTCCTGTCTGAAATCAGCAGTCTCAAGGCTTCGCTAAGCGGCAAGGAAGCCGAGGTCTTATCACTAAAGACAGCTGTCGGAGATGCGGAGAAACGTGTCGGCGAGTGCATGGAGGAGCTGCGTGAAGTGAAGGCTGTCAAGGAGTCACTTGTCGAGCAGCAGAAGGACTGGGAGCATCGCGGCCGAGAAATGGAGGCAGTGCTGCGCAAGGTCAAGGAAGAAATCGTGCGCAGCCAGCGCGAGCGCGACCAGCTCGAGTCCAAGTTCGAAGAGAGCGAGAAGCGTCGCGAGGCCGCTGAGATCATGGCTCAGGAGGCCGAGAGCAAGATGGCCGCTCTGCGTGCTGGTAAAGTCACCGCGGACGCTTCATCCTCGACATCAACAGATCCCAGCAACAACAAGTCGCCCGAGAAGGGTAAAGTCTCGAGCTCGCGCGAAGTCGAGATCGCCGTCGAGAAGGTGTCTCGCGAGCTGCATTCCCTGTACAAGAGCAAGCACGAGAGCAAGATCACGGCGCTGAAGAAGAGCTACGAGAACCGGTGGTCGAAGAAAGTCCACGAGCTCGAGGCGCAGATCGAAGACCTCAACGAAGAGAACCTGAAGCTGCGCGTCGGCCGCGACGCCACCCTGACGAAGGTCGACCCGAACCAGTCGATCATGGTCGTCGACGAGGAGCGCAAGGCGCAGGCCGTGAAGGACTCTACGCAGATCAAGGAGCTCAACGCGGAGATCCGGAAACTCGACGCCGTCGTCACCAGCGTCAAGGCCGACAATCAAGAGCTGCGACTGCTGCTGGAGAAGGAACGCGTCGAGAAGGGAGAGCTCGTACAGCTCGCCGAGGAGATGATGTCCATGCAGAGCTTTTGCCAGACCGAGGCACAGGCACAGGCACAGGCACAGGCACAGGCACAGGCGCCGTCCCCGCCTCGCCCTGCCCCTGCCCGTACCCCTGCTGCTGCTAAGCCGCAGCCTGCGATGACTGAGCAGTTCCGGGCTAGTGTTGGACGAGGATCAGCTCTACGGGCTCCCGCCTCCATGAAGAAGAGGCCCGCTGAAAGCAAGATTGGCGGTGTTGGATCCGAGCGCAAGATTGGTGGTGGAGGCCTTCCTCGCCCTGGTAGTGGCACGGGCAGTCGAAGCGGCATCATGAGCTCGATCGAGAAGATGGGCAACTATCGTGGACGCGGGGAGTGATAGAATGGGGATAGATAATACCGTGGAGTGTTGTTTTCGTTTAGGGGTTTACGATGCTCGTTCGGGAACTAGTTAAGCTTCCTAGTCAGAAAGCACCTGACCTTGACGTTTAGGCGTAGAAAATGGGCATGGCATGGAACGGCGCGGTACGGTGATCTTGTCCATTAGGGGCCCGTCCCTTCTTGTTTGGCCATGTTGTACTTGATGGAGTCTCGGCTGGGGTTAATGATAATGAGTTGTACTTCACAGATACACAATTCTTCACAGCCCAAAATGCGAATTACTTGTCTCTACTTACTTGGTCATTATCGTGAGTTGCGTAACCCATGCTCCTACACACTATAATTACATCATACTAGCTTTAATTACTTCAAGTATTAATATCAAGAGATTTAGGACTGTGAATGTCTGAAGCAAACCAGTGGGCTAGGGGGTATGGCGCACGGGTTATTGATATGAGGGGTTCTGTCTAAGGGAACCTTACGCAAAGGTAGCCGAAAGGAATCGACGTGGAGACACAGAAAAGAAAGGCGAGGCCGAGATGGCAAGCGGTCGCCTGGCAGAGATGAAAGTGCACGTGAAAAAATATATAAATAAAAAGGGCTGCATTTGAGATCAGAACTGCTAACGCTAAAAGGGGAAAGGAAGTCAAAAAAGACTTCTCAGGAGTTAGGGCTTATGATGCGGAACCTGCCCGGGACCAGTAAACTCGCCCGAAAGCTAGTTTTTATGATTACACTACGAAAGTGCTGGTTCATACGCCCTCTGGAGCTCCCTGTTTGAACTTCAGGTAAAAGGAGACAGATGCATCGATACTTCTATACCTGGATCTCTTAGGCTTCTCTCTGCTCCTATTGTACGCGACCGCTTGCCATTTACCTAGGCTCCCAGATAAAACCTCAACGACAAGCAATACTCGAGGACAAGTCCTTCGGGCTCGCTTTCAAATGTAGCACAAACTGCGGAAATCTAATCTGTCGGTACGCGAAAGCATTGGTATTTGACGGTACTCAATCTAGGAAAGGCGAAGTTATCGTGAACATTACGTCTAGTTACTAGAGTACCACGACCTTTGTTCGCGGAAGAAGGGCGCCAAGCCGTGACAATCATCCTCCAGACTGTTGGTCTGAATGTACCAGCGTATTCAAACGCTTCGCGACATCTTCTGCAGATGTACGGTTATTAGGTTCGTATACCAACATGCCATGAAGGATGCGAATTAATTCCTCCTGCTGGTAACTGGTGAGATGAGGCGCATCTGTGGATAGTCGGCTGACAATTGATTTCTCCGAGGTTTTGTCTTCAAACCACCACACCGGTTCTACTTCCTTTTTCACCTTTCCCGGTTCCCAATAGCCCAACTTGTCAAAGTCAAATCGCCCTTTCCAGTGTTGAGGTAGCGGGCCAAGATAGCCCACAATTGTGCCAATTAGAATTTCAAAGACCCTGAAGCCCGTAGGGAAAAGCAAAGAGTGACAGTGAACCTGATATATAACGCAAGCCAGATCCCAGATATCACTGCTTTTGGAGGGCAAATATCCAAAGCAGAGTTCTGGAGGGAAACAATCGATGGGAATTCCCAGTGATGGTGGTGGATCATTGACGAAGAAGGCCTGTCCGAAATCGACGATCCGGATCCGCGTGAATAAGGAATAGTCCAAGCCGGAGACCGCAGCTCTCTCGACCAATTGTCTCGGTCTATGCGATGAGATTGATGGAACATCTAGTGAACGCGGCCCATTGCCCCGTTTGACGGGCTCCGTTCTAACAGGGCCCAGAAACTCTAGTAGTTGATCTGGAGACGTAGGCTGGATATCCGGAAACTCGAATGCGACATTAGACGCAGTTAAATCTGCAATTTGAACCTGTTAACTTCGACGCCGAAATCGAGAAGTAAAATAGGAGACCAGAGTTACCTCCGTGGCAAATTCCACGTTCGTGGAGAAATGCCAAAACACTGGCAATTTGCTCGCACATGTGAAGCCGTACCGGTCCAGGCAGCTCCTCAGCTACTCTAAAGTTGTCGAGGCTTGGTCCAAGAGCCGGGAAAACAAGACATTGATGATGCTCATTGGGGCCAGAAATTGTGAACGAGTCGTACAAGGTTATCAAATTGGGATGTTTTGGACCATCCCCGGTTTTGAGATGTTGGAGTATTCGTAGTTCATTAGACTCTGTAACGTCTGCACGAAGGATTTTTAAGGCAAAGTAGGAACGCATATCCCCACACGAGCGTACCAGCCAGACTGTTGAAAAACCACCGTACCCAAGTTTGTGTACGACTTCGTACTGGCAGTCGTTGGCATTTATGATGTCGCCAATGTCGACGGGGTGATATCCGCCAGGTTTGTACTTTGAGATCTCTTCGACATAGTCAAGTCCCATATCAAGGCCGGGGGGAGGTCTCCATGACTCAGCCATGGTCAAGTATGAGAAAATTGATGATAAACAGTTGTCATGGCTATGTAGCAGGCAGCACACCTAATGGTATTGTTGTGAGACTGTAGCTGCAAGGGATGGGTCACAGGTAATGTACAGTACTTATAGCGCTGTCACTAGGCGGTTGTCACCACTCCTCGGACCCCTCAATGAGCCCTGTTACGATCAGCAGCACCTACCTATGTACATACAAGGTACGAAGTAGGTACAGTACGTTACCAAAGGTACTTTATCCAGTAACCAATTGTTGGTGTTGAAGTAGTAGCCCTTGCGTATCCAAAGCTCATGCCACATCAGCACCTACATAATTCCCATGTAAGCCTTGCTAATTTTTTGCAGTGATAATAATAAGATAAGTTCTACCAAAATGCTATTTGTAGAAATAACGAAAATTTACCCTCGCTCAGAGTCTATTTTGATGAAATCTCTAGAACGCAATTCAGATCGATATGTATGATGAGCCTAGTCACCATTCGCGTATTGGTATCATTGCTCATCAGCCTCAACCCATGTATCAAGCGAGAGAAGGTTTGTTTGACGAGCTGAAGGCTGTAGGCGATTTTTGGCTTAGGAGGAAGAGACATGTCTCAAGACCAATTGAGTCTCTAAGATGTATTCTCTCATCCAAATGCCGCTAGGCTGTGCCACGATGCCCTCGAAGTAGTTGCGGAAATGGACCATGGATCGTGAAAACGTCTTATAGAGTACTCGTTGGATTTACTTGCAGAAGCGACTCAAAGAAGAACGTGAAGTTCCACTGCGGGCTTTCGGGGCTGACATGAAAACGTGTAGATGCTCGTACCTCGTTGACATTGTCGCCGATGTCCGGATTTTCCTCACCGGAAAGAAATACGCCTTGACCATCAAGCCACTTCCTAATAATACCGAACAATTTCATAAAGACACGGAGTCGATCGTGCCTTTCTTCGTCAGGGCCATCTGATGTGTAGCTGGATGGGTTTTCCGCCGCCGACGCTGTGACCCTCTTAGCCTTGATATCGCTCGCCGTTTCTAATTTTGCCAAGGCCTCGTCTATGCCCGCTTTTAGATCAATGCTTTGCCGAGCTTCCTTGAGATCCCAGCCATCTATTTCGATCAGCAGCAGGCGAGAAGCAGCGATGAGCATGGAAATTGTATCGGTAAGAGTTGTGAATGGAGCGTACAAGAAGCCATCGGGGCTAAACGATCTAACCATGCTCACAAATGTTCGACTAGCTTGCAAGCAGTATTTCATACTCTCGAGCTGTAGTTTTAAATCCCCTTCGCGATCCGGAATAATATACGTCATTGGGAGATATAATTGAACGAGGGCGTTATGATGCAAAGACCATAGCAACACTGCATCTGTCTTAGCGTGAAACCATGATAGGGAGGAGCAGTCATACAGAACTTTGGATGCTTATGCGCTATATCACTCATCGAATCGTCAAGACCCCTTTTCAATTCGTGTAGTTGATCGGAAGTATCGGCCGAGATATCTCGACACCACTTCAAATCGCAGAGACCCTCATACACATTCGGAACTCGTCCAATAAATTGCCGAAACCTGACCAATTTGATGAGGAGGAAATCGGTAGGGAATTCGGATGAGTGTTCAAGCGAATCTACACAGTAATCAACGTAGCTCGATGAAAGAGGATTGGGCCGCCCAAATTGGAACGAATTGCTGAGGAAATATCAGCAGCCAAACTCCGAACGCAAAGGAATAGCGGGGTGTAGACATTCAGAGCATACAACGATAGAAGATAATAGCAAGCTAGAAAAGCACGGTGCTCCTCGTTAATTTCGGTTTCCTTCTTGACATTTGTGTCTCCCGAGACAGTCCGCCTAAGGGCGTGTCAGTCGGTTCCTGGCAACACCTGACAGTCAGATAGGGGGAACGGTACCTGGTAATGCCGAGACTATGTGCAAGACCGACGGCAAGGTAAATCAGCTGTGTTACCCTCTGGTCAGAATAGAAATGGGGGTTCGCCCTGATTGGTGCATCAGCAAGAGTATAATAATGCGAAAAGCTGGCCTTACCAAGCAATATAAACGATGAGACCCTGGAGAGTACCGATGCTTTGCTGTTCCATTACTAACAAGTGCTGTCCGATCCAAGCATCAACGCTCCGTCGTATCTCAAGGCTCTTGGCACAAGAGAAATCCATCGAGATCATTAATATCGCACGAAATAGCAACGGCTTTTCGACGAACAATTGACGAGCGGTAATGTCATGATCTAGAATAATAAACGGAAAGTGAGCTGTGAAAATCGTGGTAAATTCGCCAACAGCCCGCTCAGCTTGATCCCAATTTATCCCAAAGCCAGGACCCAAAGGTAAAGCAGACGAAGTGGTCACCCTCGACGGTAATGGCCTAGAATGGTAAGCAATGTCGTATTGCTCTGAACCATCTTGAGAACCGACCGTCCGGCCGTTATTAGACGTCCCATTAGCACCTTCCAGAGGCCCGACCGCTTTCGAGATAACTAAGTCCTTTATAGCCAGGTCATAGTTACCGTCCACTATTTGAGATCCAGTATACGTGGTTTGGCCTAGGGCTGCTGAAGTGTGGACCTCGTCTCTTGCCCTTCGTTAGCAATTCGACGACACAGCTACTGGCAGATATCGCCACAGAATAATTCAGGGTTATCATTTACAATGCATTCTTCGCCTTCACTTGCCTCGGCCTCCTGAGACTTTTGGTAGTTTGAGGAGTACATGAGATACTCAGCCGTAGGCATCTACACATGCTTGGTCAGCAGTCGACTTGATGTTCTGACGTTATAGCACGGCATTGTTTGCCTCATAAGAATATGCACACCTATTGCATCCATCCCCAAGCTCGTTATTTTCATACTGACATCGAGCTTTGGCTTTCGTGCACGGAAGACAGGCCCTCGGGCGGCGGGGCGGACTCTGCGGTCGATGATCAGGCATAGCAGCAGAGTTACGGTCAACGATAGTAAGCTAAGTTAGAATGACAACTTAAATTAGCGCCAAGCGAAGTTGGGACTGACAGCGGAGTTAACGGCATCGGGCTTAAGTACGAAGTGGCGGACTTAATATCGATCTTTTGATTCATTCCTTTGCCAAGTAACTATTCATTAGCTTCACTGTCTGCAAATCGAGCGCCCAATTGGCTAGACGCGTTATTTCCACCGCAATCTGGAAAAGACCTCTATATAGTGTGGATTACTTTCTTGTTCCAAGAGGGCGTGTAACAACCGGTCAAGTCTGATTAGGAACTTCTAGCCAAATTCTCTTAGCTAGAGGTTATGTTGCCCTTGTTCTTTGACAAATACTCAGGCGTCAGATCCCCTTGATCATCTCAACTGTATTATGGTCTTACTTACCGCACACATGAGAGTTCGCACAAAGAGATTCGAGTAGATCATGAGCTGAATATCATGTTGTTAATGCACATCCAGCTTTCGCTTTCTTCAATGGTTTTCACTCAAGCCCTTTTCACGTAATTTCGTCCTGTCTATCATATGCAGTGTCAGTCCCTATGAATTCATTCCCTATATAGCTTTCGGGCATAAGATTAGGAGTCACTCTTCTCTTCCTTTTCATGATATCTTATGCCTTAAGAACAACGATCCTAATGTCTCATACGCGCAACTTGCTGGGATAAATGATCGCTAAAATAGCCCCTGGAACGAAATTCTTGGCATACGCGCTGCCATCTACAACCCCAAACATGTCATGTCCAATTTCGACAAAAGAAAATCTCAAATAGCCGCTATAATCTAGAAAGCTGAGAAGCCACTATCTGCGATATAGGAAGGTTTCTGTACCAATTCCCTAACTCTGTAGCACTGGAAGTACTCGTCGGGCCGTGAATGTTCCGTGGAGCGCTGCCAGGAGACTATCCAATAATTATATGCCTTATTATACAATCATCATCCGTAATCGCGCTCGTAACTCGTCTTTGAGAGGCATATCAATTACGTAAGAGGAACATAATAGCATGTCGTCTGTGTTCTAACAGGATTCCAAGCACATAATAAAATGGAACACTCATTTTGTTGTCTTCGATCCATCCTCTGAGTTGGTATAAGTACGATGTAGTGCCAACAAGTTGTCCCTAAAATTGGAAAGCTTTGTTACTGGAGAGGGCTTTCAATTTTGATACGGTGAAAATCGAGTAGGTACTCGATTTAAATACTTACCAGGGGAGACCCCTTGGAACCCCCTTCGACTTACTTACCAGGGGGAGACCCCCTGGGACCCCCCACTCGCCTACGGCGAGAGCCGTAGGTAGGTAGGTAGGTAGGTTGGCTGGCTGGCTGGCTGGTTGGTTGGTAGGTTGGCCTTTTGACTGGTTGGCTATTTGGCTGGTTGGCTATTTGGCAGGTTGGCTATTTGGCAGGTTGGTTGGTTGGTAGGTTGGCCTTTTGACTGGTTAGCTATTTGGCTGGTTGGCTATTTGGCAGGTTGGCTATTTGGCAGGTTGGTAGGTTGGTAGGTTGGTCTGGTTAGTAGGTTGGTCTGGTTAGTAGGTTGGTCTGGTTGGTAGGTTGGTCAACTGGTAGGTTGGTCAATTGGTAGGTCGATTGGTAGGTAGGTTGGTCGGTTGGTAGGTTGGTTGGTTGATCGGTTGGTAGGTTGGTTGGTTGGTCGGTTGGTAGGTTGGTAGGTTGGTAGGTTGGTGGTTTGGTGGTTTGGTCGATTGGTAGGTTGGTTGGTTGGCAGGTTGGTAGGTTGGTCAATTGGTCAATTGGTGGATTGGTAGGTTGGTGGATTGGTAGGCTGGTAGGTTGGTAGGTTGGTGGTTTGGTGGTTTGGTAGGTTGGTCTTCGTATTCGTATTTGGCTATAGTGGCCTTTAGGGACCTTGGGCACTAATTGCGCTACGTAAGCCACACAGTCCATTTGAGTGCGAATACGTTGTGGTTGATGCCTCAAATAGACTCTGACCAATGGCAGCGTTGCAGAGTCCGTCTAGACCAATAGGAAGACGGCCCATTTTTATAGAGTTTTGGGGTTCACCGTTAGAACTTCTCAAGCTTCGCCTTCCTTGAGAACTTGATTTGTCAAGCCAAATACGTTCTACGGAAGGCGAAGCTTTCCAATAAACCGGGTCACACCGTCTCATGCACTACGGCATAACTCCAAAATATTCTACAGTTCCGCGCTTCCAAAGTGCATCTCACGGTTCTAGCTAGGTAGCAGAAGCATATTCGTAAATATACTGATATATTAGAAAGCATTGCCCTACCATTAACTGACTGGAGAACTTACTGCTGAGCTATAGTTTAATCCCCAAGTAAAAGTTTCTTTGAGATGGCCAGTTCTCAAGGCTTTCAATCTTCAAAAGAAATTTTCTAGCTAATTGGATGGCCCGCAAATCGTCTCTTGAGAAAAAGTCTTTGATATCAAATCAAGAAGACAGCATAAGAATTAGCACAAAACAGACGGAGCAATTCTTTGATTATACACTTCAAGATAACTTGATTAAATCAGTGCGTATATTTATTTGTCTAAGTAGACAACTACTATATGTTGTCGACCCTTTATAAGCAACATTATAAGAAGTGTACATGAATTCTTAGACCCATAGGTTTGACGAACACCAATTCATGTCGCCTGTTTGTATGTCTTTGGGTGGGTGGCTACTCCTCGTAAGCTCTGTAGCCTACTGGGCTCCTTCTTTGCATCCAGTCTCTATCAGCCGCACAATAGAGCGGAGCTTTGTTTAGGTACCATGTGCTCGAGGCTGCGGGCTAGCCTCAGGAGCATTATACGACAGCTCGGTGGTACGAGGCCATAGCCTTATAAGCTCCTGCAACTACAATCTCTAGAGTATAAAGAATTAAGCCAAACATATTGATAGTAGTTTTTCAATCAACTATGCTGATTTATATACAAGCCATACTCTCTCCAGGGCACAGCTGGACTTGGTCGACCACTCCTACACCAGATCATGCCGCCATCGAGCCACACCTCTATAATAGGGGCTCACCACTACCCCTCGTGGGTCTCCTAAGCCGCGATGACATCGAGAACAACCTCAACAGTGCCATTACGGGTCTATTGCCGTGGTGTTGTATCAATAAACGCATGGCAGCTTCCATTTCTACCTAGATAGACACCAAAGGCAAGCGGAGAAGAAGAAAAAAAGTCTCATGCCCTTCTGCTCTTTTCTCCCACCCACACTCTCTTCCCAATTTTCCTCAACTCTTCTCCAAGCCCACACATCACCATATCCCATCTGCTCCCTATAACAGCACCAACACATTTCCATTCTCTTCAGATCGTCTAGGGCAATAGCCTCAGGCTTGCCGCTGTATCTGGATCGTACACAGGTTGTTCCCGGCACGTCGTGGGGAGGTACTCTGGCTTCTGCCGGTGCCGTGTTTTGCCCAGTCGCCGGCACTTCGGTCTATTATCACACACTTCAGGAGAAGGTCATCGGCTACACATAATCCAATCGGTATCTCTGTTCATTCTGCGTACACTATCGTTGCCTTCGATCTCGGTCGGAGGTGTTTACTGTATTTCCTGGTCTGATATCACAATCTTCTGCCTCGGCGTCATTCTTCCAGAACGCGTCTCTCAGATTACACAAGAAGAGAAACAGCCCTTCAAACAAGACTTCGCTTAAAGCTTTATCGGATCTTTCCCCGAAGCTCTACTGTACTAATTTTGATAGGTGCTCAGAGATACGGTGAGAAACTAACTGCTCGTCCTACATACACTCCTTCTCAGGCTCAAACTACACTATTCATGACATCAAACTGACCTTTGATATAGCTCGACACACATATCGACTTAGACTATACTGTCAGTTGTCAAGTAAAGATGGACTCTAAGCCTCGTGACAACAGTAAGAGCCCCCAGGCGTCTCAGGCGGCCCAGGCGGTTCGAGACATGCTTGTCGCGGCCTTGAGCCCGCCCAGAAATGGTGGTCAGCCCGCGTTGCCTCTGGGCCGTTTATCCTCGGGGCAAAGTGCTGGACAAGGTACGGGTGGTGGTAGTCCGCATACCAGTCCCCAAGCTTCTACCCAGAGCCCTATAATCGCTAGCGATTCTACGACCAAGCCATCCGCACCCGAGTGGACCCAGCACCATTCGAAATTTGTCCCCAGCCAGCCGATCAACGTCCCGGGAGGCGAGCCCAAGGTTCGACCTCCTGGGATTGACGACGACGGCCGTCTCGTCGAGGACGGAGCCAAGGCACCGTTGACTCAGGCCCAGTTCGAAGCGAAGATACAAGAGGTTGAGGCAGATGAGAAGCTGCAGGCGGATTATCTCCTCATGAAGCAGAAAGCCATCAAGTGGGATGCGGAGGAGCGGGCCAGACGAGAAAAAGAAGAGAAGAGAGCCCTGAAAATGCGCTGGGTAGGAAAAGTGAAAGACTTCTTCGGTAATGATGGCCGTGATGGCCCTGATGAGCATAATAGCCATGCCGGTTTTTACGATAATAATGGCAATGAAGGTAATGAGGGCAATGATAGTAACAAGGCCAATGAGGGTGATAAGGCCAATGATGGTGGTAATGGCAATGATGGTAATGATGGTACCAAGAGCAACGATGGTATTAAGAACAACAATGGTATCAAGGGCAACGATGTCAATGATGCTAACGATGGTATCAAGAGCAACGATGATATTAAAAGCAATGATGGCACCAGCACAGCTATCATCAAGGGCAGTGATGGCAATAATGGCAACGATGGTATCAAGGGTAATGATGGCACAGCTATCATCAACAGCCTCGATGGTATCAAAGGCAATGATGTTGCCTTTATTACTGCCATTAATGGCATCAAAGGCAATGATGGCTATGCTTTCATCAATGACATTGATAGTACAAATTTCAAGGCCAGTGGTGGCGTTATCATCATCAAGAATATCAATTTTATCAAGGGCAATGATGGCTATGCCGTTATCGCGAGCATGGATGACATCAAGATCAACAACAACAATGCCATCGTCAAGGGCAACGCCATCGTCAAGGGCAACGACAGCAACAGCAACAAGGGACTTGTCAATATGCCCGCCGACAATACCATCATCAAGCGCAACGACGATAACACCAGCAAGGCACTTGTCAATCTATCCGCCGACCATGCCAGGATCCAGCGCAAAAATGATGAAATCAGCGAGGCACTTGCCCGAATGCTCGACGAAGACGCTCGTTGCAAAGCCACCATCGACGACTTGACCGCCACTACCAACAAAATCGTCGAAGAAATGTTGAAGATGTTTCAGCCAAAAGGGGGCGATGCGAAGCAGATTGCCAACCAGCCCTTCAACACTACTACTACTAACCCGCCCTTCGGCGTTACTCCCAACCAGCCCAACACAATTCCTGCTAGCCAGGTCTACGAAATTACTGACGGCCAGCCCCATGGCATTACTACCAACCAGCCTAATATAATTCCTGCTAACCAGGTCTATGACATTACTGCTGAGCAGCCCCATGGCATTACTGCCGGCCAGCCCCTTGGCACCACCGCTACTGCTGCTGCTGCGGCTGCTGCTGCTCCGACTGTGACTAGCGAGGCGCAGCCCGAGTTGACGGATTATCAAAAAGGCTATAACCACGGGGTTGCTCATGCTCAGTGGCAGAAAGGATGTAAGTCCCGGTCTCCGGCGTTTTATTTTCGATCCTCGATAATCGTCATTGAAATCCGATATTAACAAGTTCTTCCACAGACAAGGACGGCGTGATTTCAGTAGAAGGCCCGGACGCTCCGACTCTGCGAGGAGGAGGAGGAGGACGTGGCCGACCGTGGAAGGCGACGATGACAGAACGGCCCAAAAAGGGCGGAGACGACCCGAACGCTCCCACGCCGATCCTCCGCCAGGACGGCACCCCTATCTTCCGTGGTGAGCTCATCCAAGCAATCCAAGATATGATGGAAAACCTCAACGTCGCTCGCGCCGGTGAGGGTTATCAGGAAAAGAGCAAGGGCAAGGGGAAGTGGGAGCCTCGCCATGCCTGGGAGATCTCCGAGTTCGTCAAGATGTTGGCAACGGAGCTCCGCTACAGCCAGTAACTTGCACGTACAACGGATTTTATCCGATGAGGTCGGTTGTTGCACCAGCACTATTCGGAGAGTGCGTGGAGTACAAGTGAGCCTCGATCCGATTGCTGTTTCATTATGTTTTCATTTGCTTGCGTTAGTGTACTTGCATGCTCAGAGTCCGGTATGTCTTGAGGGTCAAGATATGAATAGGGGTACCTATGATGAGGCTGAGGTCTAGGGAGGCATACTCTGACTTGGTCTGGCAGAAAAGGGGGGCCTTATGAAGCCGGAACTCAGCAATCGTGCCAGGAGTAAGATCAAAAAATGGGGGCAGAAAAGCAGAAGAAACTCGCCGAGGGATTCGCGAGTTTATACAGCTGGAATGGGAAAATTCAATGTACCTAACCTAGGCAGCTAGTTGCTAGTCTCGAAGCCTTTGCATCACATGGAATGTGTGTCCTCTTCTAATTCAATGGAAAACCTAGGTTATCATAAAAAGTAATCTTCTGTGACACCGTGACAACTACTACATCGACGACCTCCATCGACGCCCGAGTAAGCAGCGGAACGCGCAGCGAAACCGTTGTATTAAAGCTAGGCTTTATAAGGGCAATGAATAAGCAGCCACGCCCAATCAGACGAGAGGAAGTTCATGGGCTGCCAGCTTTTGAGTTTGAAATGTAAAACGTGCAAACTAAGTGAGCTCGCAGCTGAGCCGTTATTTTTGAGGCTGTACCCATGCGCAGAGCCATGCGTAAGGTAATCAGCTATCCGTGGGGGTGGGGGGTAAGTAGATACGACCCTGCTATGCCTAGTAACTACAGCTCGCCCAATAAGACGAGAATAAGCTCGTGGACTGCTAGTATTCGAGTCTGAAAGACATGCGATCCCCCCGCTTTCTGATCGCTGCTGAGCCGTTATTATTGAGGCTGTACCCATGCGTAAGGCCGTCTACCCGTAGGAGCGAAGTTTCGGCAGACACGATCTTGCTGTACGTGATCGTTAATTTAATTTCATGCAATTGTATTTCACTGGCATGCCCTATCCATACGAAATTGTTCAAGATCAATATGTTAAGGGAGCGCGAGTATGAATGCGTCTATTGAGCTCAGGGGAAGGCGTAACTGTAAAATTCATCGCCGGCCCCCTTTTACTTCGTATCTACTTAGTCATCACTCTGCCAAGCCCCACTAATTCAGGCCACTCCATTACGGAAGGTTGACAGCTGCCGAAATGCACTTAACATCCCACCATAGGAGCTGCATTCCCGCGTAGACTGAGGCCAGTCTTTCTCTTCCAACAATTATAGAATCCCAGACAACGGTACAATAAAGCGATTTACGAGCACTTCCGAGGCAACTCCCACCCTGTCGCTATTAAGCCGATATCCAGTCCTATCAACACACAAAATCTGAGCAAATCTGCCCGAATCAAGCCACACCAAGACCAAGATCGAAACCGAAACCGAGGCCGAGACTACCCACGATGGATCCCTACTCAGCCGAAGGCGAGCTGATCAACATCCACAGCCACTTCCACCAGGGGCAATACTCCGAGGTAGTCGGGTTCGACACGTCGGCGCTATCGCCCGAGAACGAGGTAGCGGCGCGGGTGCTAGGGTACCGGGCGCGCATCGCGCAGGGGCAGGCCGAGGACGTGCTCGCCGAGGTCGAGGGCGAGACGTCGGAGCCCGAATTCGCCGCCGTGTCTGCGCTGGCCGACTTCGCGCTAGGCCATGAAGAAGACGCCGTCCAGGCCGTCGAGGCGCTCGCTAGTAGCCCGGCCGCCGACAATCAGACCGTCCAGGTCCTCGGCGGCGTTGTGCTGCAGGCCGCTGGCAAGTCGGATGACGCGCTGGCGCTGCTGTCTAAACACTCGGGGAGTCGTGAGTACACACATCCACACACGTACACACTATAATTGGAGATGCGGCCGGTCTAGGGGCCAATTGCGCAATAAGTGTGGTACACACAGCTAATGTTATGCTTGTCCGCAGTCGACGCCATTGCTCTCATCACACAGATCCATCTCCAGCAAAACCGAACAGATCTAGCCGTAAAGGAAGTCGTGGCAGCGAGGAGGTGGGCGCAAGATAGTCTCTTAGTGAATCTGGCCGAATCGTGGGTTGGCTTACGGCAGGTACGCAACCTTCACACTCCTATGTCTTCTTTATGGCCTATTCACAGACCCGACATTTTGTTATTCGCAACTTTGGCTGACTATGTTCATTTTATAGGGCGGTGAGAAATACCAACAAGCGTTCTATGTATTCGAAGAACTAGCCCAAGCGCCCGCTACATCGTCCATCCTAACTCTGGTTTCGCAAGCTGTCTGCGAGCTGCACCTCGGCCGCGTCGAGGAGGCTCAGTCCGCCCTTGAGCAAGCGCTTCAGAAGCAGCCAGACTACGCGGATGCCATAGCGAATCTACTGGTACTCACCGTTATTACGGGCAAAGATCCATCGGAGCTGACAAGGTATGCCAATCGAAGCGTCTATTTTCATTCCACAAGCTCCCCACACCCCTCAAATGATCTAAGAGCTATTGCGGGAGTCAATCCACTAAATGATATGTGACATTTAGTTCCTTAAAGAAATCCGCGCCGCAGCACCCTTTGCTCGTAGACCTCGAGGAAAAGAGCGACTTATTCGACAAGGCGGCTTCTAAATTCAGTGCCAAGGTCGCGGCATGAAAAACCCATAGTTAATCGGTAGTGAGGACTGAAAGTATGGTAGGCAAGTCTAGCTTGGAGACGATTCAATACGGTCTTTGTGGCGGGCGTTACTGGTTCCAAGCCGTTAGAACTATAGACATTGTATATGTTCTTGGCACAAACGGGCACAACGGAAAAGAGCAGCAAAATCAATGGCTCCACGAGAGACAGCATATTCTCAGGTCCATTACATAATCAGAGCTTCGTGTAGAAGGTTGGTCTATCAGTGAACGACCGCATCCACACCCCTGAAAATCTCGTCGAAATCATATCGATGCACGGGATAGGGGGAGAGCTATGGTGGATAGTAGCAAATCGTGTAGTGTCTTTAGATTAAAGGCCTACGAATATAGATATGCCGCTCTATCATGACACGGCAAGCTTATCCAAAATTGCATGTATGCCAGTATTTTTCCTTACACCGCCATCAAGCCCATCGGCCGTCTTCCTCGCGCGTTCTATCAGTATATCCAGGACCTCTTTCGTATATTCAAAGCTGCCCGTGCTGTGCATGTACTCGACAGCGTAGCGCTTGATCTCGACATCCGTGGTCTTCTGCTTCAGGATGTTCAGCAGCTCCGTATTTTCCGGGTTCGCACGAATACTGTGGATGATGAGGAAGGAGAATTTTCCCTCGGTCAGGTCCTCGCAGAAGCCCTTGTTCTCGCCGTACTGGGGGCTGGCGAGGTTGCGGTAGTCGTCCTGGACCTGGAAGATGATGCCCAGGACGTCGACGAGGGGCACGCAGTCGACGTCGCCGCCGGCGGGCCCGGCGTGCGGGGACTCGGCCTGCATGAGCTTGATGGCGAGGCGGAAGAGGCCGCCGGTCTTGTTGGCCACCATCTCGAGGTAGTCGTCCTCGGTGGGGCAGACGAGCGAGTCGCGCCAGAAGAGGTCCATGCCCTGGCCCCTATGCAGATTAACAAGTTCTTGCGAGAAGACGGCGACGGCTTCGGGGTTGCGCAGGCGCTGCAGCTCCTGCAGCGCGCGGAAGTAGATGTAGTTGGCTGAGTTGATGGTCTGCGGCACGCCGAAGATCTTGTGGGCCACGGGCTTCCCGCGCCGCAGCAGCGAGTTGTCCTCGACGTCGTCCACCAGCAAACTCGCCGTGTGCAGCATCCCCACCACCCGCGCGATCACCCCGAGCACCTCCTCCGGCACCTGCAGCCACACGTTGAACGCGTTGATCAGGCTCGTGCGGATGTCCTTGCCCGGCTGCTTCACCAGGTAGTCGAACGGCGCGATCACCGCCTTCTCCTTCTTCGGGTTCCACGTCTGCCGCGCCGCGTAGTCGAAGTCATCCGTCGCGTAGCGCGCGGGATCGCGGAAGCCGCCGGCTATCACCATGTTGTTTCCGTAATGCTGGCTGGTGGACGTAGATGGTAGCGTGGAAGTAGTAGCTGTATCGTGAGAGTGAATGCTCTGGGCAAGCCAATTGGATTCCGGGACAGGTCGAAGGACAGATTTGGCTGGTGGTGTAGGTGAAGCTTGTCCGGTAGAAGAGGTCCGGGGAGGAATGGCGTTGGGCGACCGAAGATATAAAGATGTCCTGTTGGTGGTACCTTCACTAACACTGCCTAGGCCGTTTTCATTGATATTGGCAGCCATGGCTTATCAAAGGTGGGCGGCGCAGCTAGTTGTTGTGGCTGCTTGCAGCTGCTGTCCGGGTCCCTGGGTCCCTGCTTACTCGATTACGTGGCAGTCAAATACCTACTAGATAGCGAGAAATGCAAGAGCAGAAAGGCAAAGGGCATTGAAAGAAAGACCGACGGACGGGTAGCTGAGCGACATATACGGAAGCCTGTAGCTTTGGCGGCAGCCTCGCCCGCTCATGGTGGGGTGGCATTGCACTAACTTAAATTAGATCATGCTAGCGATACTGTACCTCAGGCGCTGTCGATTGCGGCTACTGTAGCATTAGTACGAGTGTCGCACCACATCGTATTGTGGTGTCTAATATATGAAATTTCCCAGGCATCTACTCTCTCCCTACCTCAGTAATTGCGTATGCACCTTAAGATAGCCATATCTTGCGTCTGATTATGCATGGATTGCAACAACCCATGTGTACGGTAACGCCAGCCTTGCGTGAAGATTAGAGGATGAGTTATAACTGGCGGACCCTGTCAGCGTTGAATACAGGTATCCAGTGGAAAGGAACTTGTCGATCATTAGTCCTTAATTGGAGGCTAGTCTCACTGTAATAGGGTACTGTAGCGAGGTACATTACAATAGTCCGCAAAGAATGACAGGCGCTAGGCCCCGCCACTTTGAACGGGCTTTATCTTGGCAACGCACTATTTACCGGGTTCGGGACCTAGTGAGCAGTTGGGTAAACGCACGGACAGCAAGACGTTTCCCATACGTAGACGTTGTTAGTCCTAGCGCAACAGTATCAACAGAAACGAATCAGGATCGAAAGATAAGGCATGTGGTACCTGTACAGAGTAGATCTTCGAACAAATGAAGTGACTTAAATTATGAGGGCACTTCATAGTTCCAGATTAGAATCGGCGGTTTCGCCAGCGAGTCCCTATTTTATGGAGACCACAGCTACCTACCCAATTAGGCTAAAGATCTCATCTAAAGCTTTATCGATAGGAACCCCAGGGTCCAAAGTCGCGGGTGGTTGCTGTGTTAACCACTGGTATCATACAGTCGGCTCTCCAGCTACGTCGATCTATTGTAGGCCCTGTACAAATCAATAGTGCGCTATTCGTCCCTTGATGGCTTTCTCTTATTTCTCCTTCGAGATGTTCGTACTTGATCGCAATACCAGTATCTTCAATTTATTCACTTCACCCTACATGTATTAACAGTCTTCCCGGTGTCTACAATCCCGTCGAAAAGCGGCGTTTTGCATTTTCCTGTACAATTATTTACTTCGCCAATTCCTCCCAGAAATCACCATGGAGAGCCTCCTATCCCTCGCATTCGACAATCTCTCGTCGTACGACGGCGCCAAGATCCGCAAAGGTTTACGGCAAGTCGAGGGTCTTCTCGCGAACATCTGTCTTTCACAGCAAGAGACCAGCCGAGACCGACGAGCCTCCGTCGCTGTCGGTGCAGCCGCCAAAGATCGCAGCGGCGGACAGGATCAAGATCAAAATCAAGAAGATGAATCGCCGCCTCCGGACAAGGCCAAGGACAAGACGCTGCGCGAGCTCGGCGACGACCCGGCGTTCTGCGAGTTCTTCAAGCTGCAGGAGGGCTTCGAGTGGAACGTGGCGGTGCGGCTGGTCACCACGCTCGACCGCCTGCTGGCCAAGGGCGGGGACGGCGCCAACGACCTGCTCATCCTCAAGGCCCTCGACCTCACCCAGGGCGTCATGCTGCTGCACCCGCCCAGCAAGGCCCTGTTCTCGCGAGAGCTGTACATGAACGTACGTACGACCTACCGCCGCCCCTCTTTCTTGCACTTCCCCCCCTCCCCGGGATGCGCTGTGTAGTAGTATTAGTGTAGACCAAGCAAGCTAACAACACGCGCGTGGTAATAAATATAGCTCCTCCTCGACCTCCTCGAGCCAGACTTCTGCCCGGCGATCCAGTCCTCGACCCTCCTAACCCTCGTAACCGCACTCATCGACACGCCCTCGAACACACGCACCTTCGAGAATCTCGACGGCCTGCTCGCCGTAACTTCTTTGTTCCGGTCGCGCGGCACCAGCCGCGACGTCAAGATGAAGCTCATGGAGTTCCTGTACTTCTACCTGATGCCGGAGACGCCGTCGATCCCCATCGCCTCTTGCGCCCAGCCGGGAGGTTTACTCCAGCGCAGCCCCAGCAAGCTCGCCAAGGCGTTTTCTTCGTCTTCACGAGCCGGAGGGAGGGACGAGAATGGTGGAAGGCCGCGGTCCGCGGGCGAGGGCGCCACGCGCAGCCAGCAGGAGAAACAGGCGCTCCTGGGCCGGCATCTCAATAGTGTTGAGGAGCTGGTCATGGATTTGCAGCAGAACGCCCCGTTTAATGGGGCCGTGTCCTGAGCTCTACGTACCTACCTGCCTGTCTGTCTGCCTGTCTGTCTGCCTGTCTGTCTGCCTGTTAGTCTGCTTGTTTGTTTGCGTGCTCTAAGCAGCAAGACGCGCGAGAGCCGTGTCTCCCTCTGCCCGTTTTCGTTTTACTTGCTATATTTCCCTACGTTGCATTTATTTGATTTTATCGTGCACGGAGTTATTTTTTCAGGCTCAAAAGGAAATGCGCTGGGTTTGAACTATTGTTTTCATGCCGAATGTACATATGCGCTCTCACGCGAGACCAGTTGACAGGTGTTTTCGGTGTTGTGGTGAAAAGCGGCGTTTTGGCGACTTGTTGGGATACAGTGGCATCAGTCACATGCGAAAGCGAGACTACCTAAGAGAATAGGATGATAATTTTACCTGCGCACGTTCGGCACAGTCCCTGTACTAGATATGAATCGCTAAAATAATAGGAATCCACCCTTAAAAGGAGAAAAGATTGATTAATTACAGTCTCCCAAAGCTTTATCTCACCATATCTCGCTCATCATAATGTCATTCCTTCCGCTCGGCTTCTCCATCAGTCGGAGACGGCGGCCCCTTTCCCATCGGCGGAAAGGCTTCATCCGGGCTCAGAGGTGACGGGGTCGGGAGACTTCCCATTAGCTCATAAACGACATTCTCTTCTTCTTCTTCTTTCTTCCCCGCTGCCGCCCCCTCTCCATGAAGTAAGCGGTCCCTCTCCCTCTCGCCCTCGACGCCCATTTGCGTTTCAATGCCGCCAATCTCCACGGGTTTCATAACATGACTAGGACTGTAGAAGCCCTGCTGCATATGGTCGTGTTCGAGTGGGGCCGAGGGCGGCGTGACGCCCAGCCGCGGGTCGTACTCGTTTTGACCCTCGCGCTCCGTGAATGGCCCATCGATAGGATCGGGCCCGACGTAGCTGTATATGCGCTGTGATGCCGATGTAGGCCCGCTAATTTCCGACCGCGGCGTCATCAGGCCCGCCACGAGCGACTCGCCAGGGTGCAGATCTCTCGTCCCTGCCCATGCCGCCGGCGTCTGTCTGCCGCCGCCAACGCCTTCCTGCATCTCTGGTCCCGAGGGATTGCTGGCCGTCGTGCCTGCGGCTCGCCGGCGCCGGCGCCGGATGCACAACCAAGTCACAGCGCCGATGATGATCGCTGCGCCCACAGCCACGCCAACACCAATGCCGACACGCGCGCCATCCGACAGCGCGTGCGAGCCACCGCCGTCCGCGAACGTGATGTTTGGAGCGCACACGGCCGTGGACGTGGCCGGCGAAGCGCCTTGGTACGTACAGGTCGAGCCTATGCCGCAGCAGCCGCCGCCGAGCGACTGGTCGCACGAGACCTGCGACGTTGTGCAGCCGGACGGCACGGCAGTCACGATAGTGGACACAGATGTCGACGTTGGCGGCACTGGGTCGGCGATACAGCGGCTGCCCAGTGCGCACTTGAAGCCGTAGGGACAACATTGGCCGCCGTACGTGCTCGCGCAACTGAACGAGCTCACGCTGCACGCGCGGTTGCAACAGGCCGACAACGTCGAGTACACGGCTTTGCTCGTCTCTGTCACCGTCTGCTCATGGCCTGACGAGGCCAATGTAGATGTAACGAGGGGCACTATCGTCGTCGACGTGGAATTGCAGTACAACTGATCAGCGTCACATGGAGAGCCCGGACATGTCACGCCGAGCGAGCAGCACCGCGTCCCCCAGCTCGAGTCGATGTAGCAGTACTGGTCGTTGCGACAACAAAAGTCCGCCGCGTCCGCCTCCACACAGCTATGTTGTCCCACATCGCACTGCGCCGCTGGGTCGTCGTCGCGCCCGCTCAGAATATATCGTGGGCTACGGCTTAGCCGCCTTGCCGGCAGCGCCGGTGTGCCCTCCATATACCAGCGCGGAGCGACGCCGCCGCCGCCGCCGCCGAAGAAGGCCGCATTGTTGAGCGCGCCGAAGCGGGGTATTGCGCCGGCGACGGGGGTTGCGCGCAATCCAACGACGAGGAGAAAAACGGCGAATATGGCAGGTCCCGCCATTGAGGGTGGTCTCGGTATAGGTATACTACCAGATCCTGGGCCTTAGCAACTTGACGATGCTACTGCATGCGAAGTTCGAAGCGGGGTTGGATAAGCCGGACGAGATGGCAATCAGCACGGTCACGGCGGTTTCTTGGCAGCCTGAGGTAAATCGTTGAGAAGGATTCCGCGCATCTAAACTGAGCCGGGACTGCAGCCCCAATTGAGAGGCATGATAATACCAGAATGATGAGAGAAGGCGAGAGAGGGGAGGTGAAGGCTGGCTAGATGAATGAATGCCGCCAATTAATTAAATCATCTGCAGCATACGGCTTGCTGACCCAACGGCCAGAACCGCCTAAGCAGGCTGGCCGGTTCATCGGGAGGGAGACAGAGAGAGCGAGAGGGCTGTACCGTGCATCGCCGACCAAATGTGCATATTCTTCTTGGAGGCTGGACGACGCATACAGCATAGCGGCTAAGCCGATAGGTCTGTTGGGCTGGAGAGGGGTTACTTCATTGATCCCATACGGCAGTGGCCTTCCAGCTTGATGCAAATGCTGGTTCCTACCTGCAGTAGCCAGTGGGTAAGAGATACCTTGCATACAGCCGTTAAAGATATGCCGATGCGAGGTAGATAATACAATTTGTCCTATCAAGACGAATAGGAAAGACCGGCAGGCCAGTGTCTGGCGGCCCTATCGCAATTCCCTTCATTTGTGTTCTTTCCAGGCTCCAGACACCTTCGAAGGCCTTCGCAGGGCTTCGCACAGCGGTGAGACGCCACCTCCAACATACCTTAGATAGGGTCTTGTTCTGCATCCATTCGTTGCCTATTCGGGCCTCTCGTTGTTGGTCCCCATCGATACCTACTCCATACCCCAAGTCATCTCTTGCATGAGGTTGGCGTTGTGGGGAATGGGATTTGTCGCTGCGCCTCCAATCCGTATCGCTGCATACATGTAAGCTAAATACGTATCATAGGTAGTCGAAGAGGAAATGTACCAGTAGATGCCTTGCCAAAAATTCATGAAGGGAAATCATATTTAAACGTTGCCTCATTTTTGATAGTTCTCAACTGCAAAGCTAACTTCTAAATAACACCAATAGTATTTTAAGTCAAGCACGATTGATACATATAAACTTGCCCTTAAGCCCTAGGCTTATTCTCGATCGCTCCGCAGAGCAGATCCTCGAAAGTGTTTGTTTTGGAAGATGTCGCCTGCATGGAGTTTGGATGCCAAGGAAACACCGAAAATCTGGGAAGCGTGTACACGAGATCATGATAACCACGGTAAGGGCTTGATGATCAGGACGTCTTGCAATCATCTACTAAAAAAAGACAACTCACTCCAGACCCCCGAATTTCTTTCTGAAATGATGAAAATTCTTCTAGATAAGAGTATAGGGGTCGTAACCTTCATTTACACAAGGTATTGTTTAGATTTACGCTCGTTGTTAGCTTCAACCTATGTAAAGCTTGCTATGATACCAGCTTTACACAGCACTTATAGCTAGGTTCCGTGTGTAGGGTAAGGGCTAATATGTATAAAAGGCGTCAATTTCGTATGCTAGAACTTGGTATCCGTCCCGGAAGCTTCCATTTTCACATTCCAACCTTCGTACACTGTTCGCTTACGGTCACGCTCTCGAAGCTGGAGCTGAAGAACCCGGTTGAAAACACTGATTCGATCTTACCATCCAAAGCATTTACAATCTGTTGCGAAAATGGGGCGGCCGCTCTACCATAGTCCGGACGAACCCTTGCTGTCCCTAAGCAGCATCATGGATTTTCCGTGGGTAAAACGTCAAGATGAAAATTTCAAAACCATCCTCATTTCCGGGCTTCAAGAGGGGCGCCTTGATGGCGAGAAGGCGCGTGTGTCCTTCCCTTACCCGGACGTTCAATTTTCCGAAACGAAACAGCAGGTAGCCTACACGGCCGGGTATACAATCGGGTACTCTTATGGGCACAACCTTGCAAAAGAGAGACGGAGACAGTGGCTTAAAGAAGTATCAGCAAAATGGGAGAAAGAAAAAACGGCACAAGCAGAAGCGGTAAAAGCCGAAGCGGCGAGGAGGCAAACTGTCACAATGAGACAGGTCCTCCCAATTCGCGAAGTGCCCCGCGAGCATAACCCCTACGTCAACGGAGGCGGCGGCGCCATGGAAGAAAATGTCGATCAATCCGATCAAGAGAGAGAAGAAACGCCCATGACCACCGACGACGACTACGAATTGGTCTAGGCAATCAAGAAGTAGGGACAGGCAGGGCCGCTATAGCCCTGTTAGCGATGATCACCCGGTCCTTCGACATAAAAAGTCCCTGCTCCTCGGATTAACCAGCGGACTTGCTACATTCTGGCGATTCATCAATACAGGGCATGGAGAAAGCATCTATCTTCGACATAGCCTCCATCATTATTAATAGTATCCCGACCTATTCAGACGGCGAAATCGAGCACAAGACACCACATCAATAGAGTACTAGATATGGTACGGGAGGCGGAGTTATAAACTGGATATTCAAAACCATGAGCTTCATTGTGCGAAGGACGTATAATGAGCTAGTATTCCGGAAACTTGTCATTCGGATCTGTGCTTCACTCGAGCGCCTTTCTCACCATATTATCTTTCGTTCGCAAGCAATTAGAGCCTCGGCACACGCCCCTTTCTATAGGTGTTCCGGGTCATATCGGATCATTCACGACTCGCCTTGTCGTTGCTCATTTTTCACCGCGGAGTTGGATGGCGTTACGTCAGTCTGTCATTGGGAGTTGTTATGGGGTTGGTCTATTAAATGTCGGATTACAGTACTGTCTTTCGCGTTCTCGGGTCCTTGCTTCGGCCACGATTATGTATATAATTGATTTTGAATATGCAAATCGATTATGGACTCCTATCGTGTCATGCGATGATGCTATCATTGATGCCTCTTGGTGACCTGTGACGCTGAAATCTTGCGATATGACTTCGGTTGGCGATAAGATTTTTCGAATCGCCGGAGACCGGGTGATGTAGATGAACTTGATGACCACCAAATTACCGTATCTATTTCTATGAAGAGATGAGTTCTATACCATACGCTCTATTCTCCTCCTTAGGACGGATAGCCAGACTGAAGGCTAGTTGAAATGAGGAAGTATATGTGTACAGAAAGTTTTCTAAGCTGGCGCCGGTATCGCATTGGTACCGGAGAAGGCGGTTTCTTCGCCCCACCATTTGAGAAACTCTTTCATTCTCTGAGTCCTTTCCTCGGCCAGTTGCCGACCGACGTCGGTCTTCATCATAGTCTGTAGCCTCAGGAGCTTGTCGTGGAAATGCTGAATTGAGTTGTCCATGGAAGCTTGCCGCGCTCCAGTGAAGGTAAATGTTCTGCCAATTCCAATGCTTCCAATGGCGTCCAGACGGTCAGCATCCTGGACCACAGCTAGTTCGGGGTACGCCTTGATGAGCTCTTGGACGCGGGCGGGATCCTTGATCTCGCTCGAGTAGCTCACACCGAGACAAATAGCCTGAACTTTGCCAGCTAGTTCTTCGGTAGCGCCATACGAGATCAGAAGATATTTCACCAGGGATGAGGCGTCCTCTCCCGGCTTCAGATACTTCTTATCGCCTACATCATGCAGAAGGGCAGAAAGAATGACAACTTGCGGATCCCTCTGAGGCGTATTGGGGGAGTGAGCGTGGATGTGTTTGGCGAGGCCGAGGACTCGCTGGATGTGATTGAAATCATGAGAGCCATCGTAGTTGGCCATGTAAGCCTCTACGTACTCGGTCACCGGCTTGATTAGACTGTCGTCTACAACCGCGTCTATCGAGGCCATGCTGATCCACCGAGCTAGATCACAGCGGAGTGATAGTGCGTTAGTGCGCGAAAATTAAGCGCTCGGCGGCACCCTGTCCAGAGAAAAAAGGCTCACGAGACTGAGGATCGTAAGTACTAGGCGGGGATTTCACGCGGAAATGGACCGGATTCGGAAAGTAAATGGAAAGGCGGACGCGGCACAAGAAGTGAGGGTGTAGAAGATTACCTGCCAGGCTAGGCAGCTTCAAGGATAAACAGGTCCACAGGTCCACAGATGATGCGGAGGCGCAACTTCAATGTGTAAGGTACGACGAGTGTGGTGAGCAATTATGTAATATATGCAGACATCGTTCGATTGAAGACTGGTTTTTACACGACGTTGCGCGGCAAATCAGACGCTTGACGACGCTAACCATCGACAACTAGGACGATTTGATCAACATGACCAGATTTGGTTCTGTTTTCTGTGGGTGAGATGCACGACTAGCCGGCCGGCGTCATCTGCTGAATCTGACGATCAATGCTGCCTCAACTGTATCTCTGAAGGATTATCTGTCATTGGATGGAGAGCTCTGCGATAGTGTGGATGCTCTTGTTTAGTTGCCTGGATGGATCATGTGACCTGCCAGGAGTGATTGGCCAATTAGCAAGCAGATGTGGGCTGCCAAGTCTACCAGTATGATCATTATTCAGCCGGTGATTTGTGTGTCTCTGTCAGCTTTCCAATGGGAAATCGTACATGGCCTCCTAGTTCTCGGCAGGGGAGTCCAATGTGCTGCACTCACCACCGGATCCTCATTTTGCACTTTCAATGCCGTTAGCCATTGAGACCATGGCAATTGACCGTTGCAATGCCGATAACGATTATTATCCTGCTTACTTTCTAGTCCTGCTTCGGCGTAATCGAGATCCTTGAGGGCCGAGGGAGTGATTTTATGTGATTTCTGTCGCATACCCGCCCGAGCTAGGGAATAGATGACCTGCAGTGTGCATCGTTCCGACAAGGTGTCCACACCCTCTGTAGACTTTCACCGACGTTGTTGACTTGGCTGACATTCGGAGCAAGGAGGCTCTGGGCCGAAGCATTGAGTGAGCATGGGCACTCTTGATCATTTGCATTTGCCCTACGGAGTACCATACCCATACACACACATACATACATAGAGTGCAACGTAGGGTTCGTTCTAGAATAACAAGCGAAATGCCCTCCCATCCCGAGCCGTGTAAAGACCCAGCGCCACGGAAATACAAGCTACTGAGTACTTCGTACTTTGTAAACATAGCATCTACACAACATGCCGGATATTTACGGTGTAGCAATTCTACCAATTAAAAGAGAAGCACAAGAACAACATGTATAACGGGTTATCCATGCTTTCCCCTCAGATGATGAAGAGTGATTATGCCTCGTGCCGAATTGAGCAAACGGCCTTGCGCGGCCAGCCTGCGCTATCAATGTCTGTCTGACAGAACAATGTCTTAGGCTGAGAAATTTTCCTTGGTATCTACATATGCATAGATGTGCACATCGAAGTCTTTGAAGTGGATAAACCTCCGGTGCACCAATGAAGTTGCCATGATGGCCTGTTACCGATTGCATCGAGGCCCGCCGCAGAATACACTATCGCGACCTGGTGCTTGAACTGGTGCCTCCGACCTCTCGCAATGGGAAAGTGGGCTGGAGGGAGGCACGCACCCGACTCGAGCTATGCGGCAGCCACGGACCCGACTTTTGCTGTTGACAGCCATCATTGGCGGGAGTAATGCCGTCATTGTGTGATGGCCGATAAGCTGCTGCGGGTATTGGTCGTCTGCGCATCGCTTATGGCCAATCACTGTGCGCGGCTAGACGCCCAATCACCTCTTCCCGGCTAGCCTGTCCTGGTTCACTGCACAGAGGCTGCACACACCACCATGGTCCTTGCTTCCTCACTGCTGCTATTTCTGATGTTCCTGCACGTTGTTTACTCCCACAGCTAGTGCCCCACTCCCCCCTCCTCTCACGTTGCTTAACCGCCCGGCTCGCTGACTTCACCTGCACTAGGTAACAACGCTGCTGCCACCCTGCTACTTGTGTCCCCCGAGGGAAGTTGCTCGGGTCGTAGCTAGCTGCCTTGGCTGAGTCCAGCTACGGACCAAAGAGAGCGTGGATTTTGCCTAGTTTGGATGCTAGTGTCCATCAGTCCCATGGCTTGGGAAAGTCGCACCGGCCGGGCTGCGGCCAACATCACTGTTTGTATGGTGGCCGCTGTTACTGGCCGTTTGGGTCACGGCCTCGCGCTCCTACCATATAATAGAGCGTCCTCGCCCCCCTTCCCTTTCTGTTTCTTCTCTTTTTTTCTTCGGCAAGCATTCAATTACACAAAGCTGGTTTCTTGTTTTCTCTCTCTTCCCTGTTTCTGTTTTCTCTTTACGCCTGATAGAGCTGTGCTCCATCTCGCATCATAATATCCAACTTAATATTTTGACTGAAATCAAAAAATCATACTCACAATATCGTGTTGCTGGTCAACTCGCCCCCTAATCGCCCCCGAATTACCACTTAATAGAATCTAGAAACTAGCTTTCCTTGCTCAACAAATCCCCTGAAAATTTTACTGTACAAGAAACGACAATCTTTGCGATAACAACATCCACAAAATGGCGACCATCCAGCTGTCTTTCTCGCTCCGCGTTTCTTCCGGCGTCAAGTCCGTCCACTTGCTCGGTTCCTGGGACAACTACGTCGGTCAGATCCCCCTTTCCAAGGACAAGTCTTCCTCCAAGTCCGGATCATGGAAGGGCACTTTCCGATTTCAGGGCAATATCGAAGCCGGCCAGCGCTACTGGTACTACTACATCATCGACGGCTACCACGTCTCACACAACCCCAGTGAGGCCTCAACCGTCGAGCCTACCACCGGCCGAGAACTCAACATCCTCGATGTCCCCAAGGACAAGTCGAGCAAATCATCTAAATCTTCCCACAGCTCCAGCAAGAGCTCGTCGCGCCACCACTCTTCGTCTTCATCTCACGAGAAGCACAGGTCCTCAAAGCGCGGTTCTCTGTCTGTGGATATCCCTAAAGGCCGTCCCCTGTCAGTCTCACAAATCGTAGCACCCAAGCCCATGTCACCCCATGCTACACGCCACATCCTGGATGTCGACTACTACGGCGATGAGCAGATCGAGGAGCTGACCGCGCGCTTCGGAAGCGCCGACCTCGAGGAGGAAGACTACATGACCGACTTCAGCACTTCTCCCGTGTCTTCATCAGGCTCCAGCCTCTCGTACCGCTCAGACAGCTCATCGCCGTCCTCGTCGCTCTCAGGCTACAGCACGCCAGCTTCTGACTACAGCAACTGCACCTGTGAGCGTTACGGCATCACACGCAAGGGTGACCGCGTCAAGATCGACTGCGGCGGTGCCCGCTGCGGCTACAGCGACGACGAAAGCTCGTGCTCGAGCTCCGGTGACGAGGAGGCGTACGTATCGCGATCCTCGCGCCGCAACGGCATCGTCGTCCGCTCGTAGAAGAACTCTACGCCTGACAGGAGATGACGAAGAGAACTTTGGGAAGAAATTTAATGATTTTGCCTTAATCTTGGGAAAGAGGAAGGGTTAATCTTTCTTGCCCTATCCCCACTGCCGCCACCAGCAATTGGAAGGCCGACGATAGCAATCGACTTCTTGGCCGTTCGTTCATTTTACAAAGAGAGGGACTAGGGTCCCTCGTTGTCATGTTGTTCCATTGCGATCCGCGCAGTTCGGCGCCGACAAGGCCTAGCGACCAGATTCGTGAGGACCCAAGCCGGTCTTGGCCGTCTTCGCAGTCTGGCTCGCTGCAATTGGCAAGGTAGCCTGTCGCACCGCAACTCGCGCGTCCAGCCCACCTGGGTCGATGCTGCGGCCCCCACGAGCAGAACGAGAAGTCCCCCATTCCAGTGCAACGGTGTAATAAGATCTAAGTCTACTTTGCCTTATTTAACTGTCATATGTGCTGAAGGGGAATACGGCTTCCGTCTGCATCGTGCGCTCGTTTCGTATGTTCTGACAAACTGCTGTCTCGAGCAACTTGGCTTGGATTATTTATTCATTGTATATACTTCGATTTGTACCCAAGTCAACGTCAACTTGAAAATGCTCCGGCAAAACGGAGAAAACAACATGAAAGCGAGCCGACCCGGCTCACACGGGTTGTTTTACCAACAATTTTTACGATGTGGTCCCGATTTTCTTCACTTCGGGCCAGCCGCATACCATACTCTGCAGCTCGATGGCATTGCCTCCTAATTGGTAATCCCGCGACTGTTGTGTTGACAAGCAAAGGATGGGTGAATGTAAAGGACTAATTAGCGGCCTCGGATTCCCTTTGTATGCTAAATAGCTATCGCTTTATGTCAACCCAGCCTAGACAAGTTGATAGATGACGCTTGAATCTATCCAACAAATGAGCAAAAACAACTGTGCCTCGTCTTATGTGATTTGTCTTATTCAATTCGAATTGTGACCCCATTGTACATGTCCAAAAGTAGAAAGAGGAGGTTGGGTGTGTGGGTGTGTGGGCGAGTGCGGAGATTGGCGGTGAACCATTGAGAGAGGGGGCAGGGGGCTGGCCGGTTCGCGCGCGGGGGTGTGAAAGGAAAAACTCCGTTTGATAGGATAGATCACATCACATTTTTCTGATTTGCGGCCGGGAAGGAAGGGAGGGTGGACGGGTGCAGATGACGACGAGAGGTCGGACAAGAGATTCGCGGCGTTTTTGGGCCTGTCCTAGGTACCACTTGATAGGTAGGCACTTGCGACACGGTCTATGATTGAAAGGGCAGGGCAGTGGGTTGTGATTCGTCGTACAATAGGAATTATTTTTAGTGAGACGATAGAACTAGTTAGACATACCGTACCAATCACACGGAAATATAACATGTCACGATGCACAATGTCACGGAAGGTTCCGCGTCATGACGAGGAGAAATTTATTCATTGGTTTGCTAGCTATGGATAGACAGTGCAGACCTAAGATGACTGGCTAACTAGAAGTCTGCCTATCTCTTCTGGGCCGCTGCACTGCCTTGTCTATGTAGTACCAGACCTATCTGCCGGTATCCATGATATAGGCAACCAAACAAACATCAAACGATGTCTTTCCTCCGCTAGTGGATGGAGGACAACGGGGTGTCCATGTGATGGAAGTCGAAAATGTAGACTGAAAACAGAAACAGAATGCCGAACGAACCCTTATTTCATTTTCCTTCCATGAGTCGTAAATCGATCGAAGGCATGATGCTGATGAACCGTCTTGAACGCCAGGCGCCTCGTCGTCGTTGGATTTGTCCAACTGGAACCGCGCTCCTTTCTCTACCGCCCCAACGCCGAACAATGCGTATTGAGATGTTATACACGGAAACTGATGTTGCGAAACTCTCTAGCATGCGCGTGAGCATGAGCTAGGTTGTGGCAGGGAACGGTTACAGTTCCCTGTAGTCGCTGGGCCGAACTCTGCGCTGCCGGTTCTGGTGTCGTCCGGGGTTGACAGGTTTGCGGAAATAAGCCTCATCGTCGTTGTTGGGCGTCGCAAAGTTCGGTCGCTGTTGTTGATTGTCGTTACTGAAGCCATTCGTACCACCATTCATGTTCATGAAGCCCATATTACCCATTCCGCCACCGTTCATGCCAAAGTTGCCTCCAAACATGCCACCCATCATAGCTGGATTAAAAGCTCCCGACATTCCCATCATGGGATTCATCATTGGGTTCATGCCCATCATGCCCATGTTCATATTAGGCTGACCGAAGGTGTTCATATTCATAGGGAATGGCATCATGTTCGGCATTCCGCCCATCGCGTTCATTCCAGGCATCATGTTTTGAGTTTCTTTAGCTTCTTGGGCACGTTGCATGGCTTTAGGGGCCTTCGGAATCTTTGGGTTCTCCAATAGCTCATCCGCGGGGCGCTTCTTGCTATTTGTTGGTTCTGTAGCCTTGGGCGTATTACTGGGTTCCGTCGAAGATCTAGGTGTGACGGATGTCTTCGACACTTTTGGTGAGGCCGGTTTTACGTCGTTATTGGTTGTTGATGTGGGTGAGTTCGCCTTCTCCGCCGCTGGAGGTGATTCGGCCTTAACTGGGATTGACTGTGTCGTTTGTTTCTTCTCCTGAGGCGACTGTGGCTGAGGCTTGTCTACCGGCGGACTGAGGGACCTTTCTTTCACTACCTTGGCAGCATCTCTTTCTTTTAGAAACGCTTGAATCATAGCTGAACTTTTGTCATCAGGCTTCAAGTTATCAATGAGCACGCCATCAGTCTGGCAACCAGGGCAGACGAGATCGCTCTCGATCAGGGCATTAGTGATGCAATCATTGCAATACGTCTTCTCACAACACGGTGTCTTCATTGGATCTATGAACATCCTGTTGTCGATGGGGCACAATAATCCCTTTTCTTCAAGCTCCTTATCTTCAGCAGAAGCTGCTTTTTGTGCTGCTGCAGACGACTTAGTCTTGGCCTGGAATTGCTCCCAGCTCGCTTTGTCAGGCTCTGCAATCACAAATTCACCATCTGCGTTGACCATCAAACCAGCAGGGGGTTTCACTTCCTCCCCGTCAGCACCCGTTTGCTGCAGGGCGGACTTGTCTACTGTCTTGAGAAACGAACGAGGGATACCCGTGGTGCGTTTGACCCGAGGTCGATTATCAAAGTCGGGGTTGTCATTTGTTGGGCACATTTGAATCCAATGGCCCTTTTGTCCGCAACGGTAACAGATGTATCCATTAGGAGGTTCGTGGTCGGGAACGTTAGCCGGCTTCTTGGCGCCTGGCTTGTATACAGCAGTTTTACTATAACAGCGATTAGTTGACATGATATCACTTGGCTTCTACGCTACTTACTGTGACATTTCTTCCTGTTGTGCAGTCCATTGGTCAGATTCAGCTTGGAACATAGCCATCATCTTTTCTTCCTCAGTAAGTGCCGTGCTCATCTGCGCAAGACCTGTTGTGACTGGTTTCGTGACTTTGATGACTGCCTCTTTCCGGCTCGAGTTTTTCGCGCTCGAGGGCATCTTGCCGGACACATAGCGAGCCGCGCGGCCGGCGCCAGGCTTCTGCGGGGGAAGCCGGCGTGCCACGACTGTCGTGGACCGGGGAATAATGGTAGTGTCATCATCATATTCTACATAATTGTTAGAAAGCAATAACTTGGGAGTCGCTATTGGTCTCTCACCTTCGGTACCGTCATCGGTGTATATGGCTAGGTCAAAGTCTGTGCCATCACCCAAGCCACTCTTAAGGATGATATCGCGCTTCAGCTCAAATACTGAAATGCCAGTACCATCAAACTCGACTCTCGTCGGCTCCTTCTGCGACTTGAACTTGAAGAACACAGAGGAAGCCATGATGAGTTATCCTAATAGTGTGATGCTATACTACGGTTGCGGGTGTAGCTGGCGCGGGAGGCCTGATAACCCAGGCAATCTATGATAGTGAGGGAATAGCTAGATAGGTTAGAATGGTTCGGATCAGAAGATGCTGGCACTTGTACACATGAGGTTGCCTCGTAAGCTGGTCAGTCTCGAGCGTAGTCTGGTGGGTGGATTGCGGTTGTGTAAACCTGAGATGTTCGCAGTATTTGATCCTTTCTTAAGAGCGAGCTGGCAACACAAGGGGACGTGTATCAATTTCTGATTGTACTTGACGAACAATGAGAGTGTTCACACTCTGTGTAGAAGAAAAAGAGGAGATGTACAAAGCCACAGGTGGTTGATGCCACCGAGCCAGCTCGATAAACACGACAAGGAAAAGGCAAAAATCCTCCACTACCAAGCCAGGACGACGCCCAGCGACGCCGACGACACGCACAGCACCGTCAATATGTCTTCTACGTGGCCCGCAGCCTCCCACCGTACCCTATGGACAGTATCACAATATGCAAGTAGAACCGCGTGATGGATCTAGCGCGATGGTCAGGATGATCGATGGTCGTCGGTTGCTGGTCGCTGGTCGCTGATGCGCGTGGCGATGACTCTGCGAGGATGCGACCGGTGTTGGCGATAGCCACCTCTCTGGGTTGGTCGGGTCAATGCGATCGAAAATAAACGGCTCAATTGTATGTAGTGTGCTTGCGTTATGCTGAGGAGATGATGGCGAGAGTACTTCGGATGGTGTGGATGTGGCGGTACAATTGTCGAGGATGTTTAGTGTTGATGATGGTGAAGAGAAGAGTTGGTTAAAGCGGACGTGGAGATGGAGAGAGGAAGGCACTGGAAAGAGGAGCCTGCTTTGAAATGCCTAAAGGCAGGTATAGTCATGCACTAAGGGCCTGAAATAGTATCAGTGTCACGTGAGCGCCAAAGTATATATGGCGCGCCACCCGCTGTGGCGGCTGCCATCGGCTGGCGGGTGTTGGATCCCGAAAGGTTCCTGAAAGCCTACTACCAATTGACGTACTCACGAATATAGGTTCTAACAATAAGAATTTGGAACAAAGGTTCATTGTTATAGGCGATGTCCCGTGCATTATTCAAGCAAGCCTTCAATTTGGCGATTATGTTGCTTCTATACACATACCGATAATTCAGTACCTGCCCAAACCATCCTGCATCACAATCTATGTCGGTACAATGATAACGCCCAACGCCGCCTCTCGTGAGAGTATTTCTGATGCCATATATGCGTATAATTTCAGGTTTGATTTCTTGTACATGGTCACTGTCGAGGTATCTCCTCTGACTTGGGGTGCATTTCGAATACGGGACTCTCATATCTCGGGAGACCCGCCGTATTTTGTTGGTTTCTTCCTCCCCTGCGGCCAATCCGCATATCTCGACGCGATGTGCAACAGCAGCCCAGCCAGGCCTGGATGATGAAGGCAAGCAATGTCAAGCCAGCCGCCGACCATTCAAATGCTAGCATCTTCATTCCGACTGAAGCGGATACGCCGAGGTCCGGCTGGGAATCTAGCGCGGCTTGGAATATGTACGAGATGGCCGTACTTAGGCTAGCCGCTACCACCACCACGGTGGCAGCAACGCCTGAGATGATACCAGCTGGGAGACTCCACCATCTTGAATAGAGTACGATTGGTGAGCATATAAGAAGGGTCGCATTGAGCGCCAATCCGCCCACGAAGAAGTCAAACATGACGTGAGAGGCAATGCGAAGAATGTTGAGGATGTCGTTGACTTCGCTGGGGAGTTCGATAGAGGCCCCTGCAAGCAGCTCGCTGAGGAGGATGTCGACCGGATTGAACCAAAACCATGCAGTCGGCTTTGAGCAGTGAGTGATTCCTCTATCATCATGTGAGCTCGTCTTGTACTACTAGCAGCCGTATGAATTTCTGTCACTTACTCATCCTTGTAGCCCTCACAGAAATTCCACAACCCTACTTGATAGAAGTCGTGTAGACCCAGCGTTCGTGCAATCGAATTTTGTAGGGTCAGATTGCTTGGGGCCGACTTCGCGAGGACATTGGTAAGATCTAGCTTAAAGAAGTACATGCTTCCCAAAATGGTATCGCCTCGCGTGTTTCCAACTTCAACCTATATCCAGCGTTAATACAATGAGCTAGCTCCTGATTCTTCTGAATGAATACCTACCAAAATCAAGAATATTATAGCGAAGAGGTAGAGGAGACAAGACACCACGATAGCATTGCGTCGTGTCCTCGTGCCTCTCTTCAACCTAGCTCTGTCCTCGATGCTGTCGCCGCGGCGGCCAGTCTTTTGACTTTCGATATCATCGGGTGAGCCTTGACGGCTGGGGATAGGCGAAACAGAGGCTACAGCCATGCTGAGTGAAGCGGAGAACAGCAGAAAGCAGGCAATTTCGAGCTCGTAAACACTCCGGACACCTCTTAAGGCACAGTCTCCAAGACGAACGATCCGTATGTCAGTGCTTACCCGGCCTGTACGATGCTACTCGATCGAAATTCTCGCCACAGACATTAGAAAAGAAAACAAATTGAGATTTGCCGGTGGGGTTGGCGCCGCATTTCAAGACTCAGCCCCTGATCTACAAGCGGTACGCGAGATGGGTGTGCGAAGACGAAAAGGTTGCCGCAGAGAAGAACCTTAACCTAATTGCAAGTGTTTTCGAAATACCAAGACCGGGTGCTCCTCGTCGCAGCCGCAATGTCCTGCCACACCTCATACGTCCCAACATGGTCTCGAAGCACCTGGTCATTTGAATTGGTGTTAGAACTACCTGGGCTAACCTGGGCTGACAGTCGTCATTTCTTCGCGTCCTCAAAAAAATAGGTGTGCATTTGCTGTTAGACATGGCCTGTACACGCAATGGGATACGCACATGGCAACTTCGCAACGAATATTTAATTCCATGGTCTCCGTGTATTCCACGTCACTCAGCATATATACATGTCATTACTTTTCTCATGGTGTAATTTTCACGAGAGACAGAATCGCTGGACGGCTTCGAGAATGGACAAAACCATGTCGCATGAATTGGCAGCCGTGCTCATATCCTTTGGCACTGTTTTGGATCAAAAGGTACACTACACAAGGGATGGAGACGGGGACTATGACCCACCGATAGACAACCCATCCAGGGCAGCCCCTGGACACTGACCGACGGGAAATTGGTGATAAGTCATGCTGTTCGCTGACGCGTCGTCCGGAAATGCCTCTTATACGCCGAACCAAGCTATACGAATTTGCACTGTCAATTGAGACGGCATATAATGGCACTCTTAGGCCAGGCAATTGCTCTCATCTTTTTCAGCGTAATCGTCATCGATGGCTCACCAGCTAATAGTACCTATACACATTATCCGAGTGTCCACTCTTCTGCGCCTCAATCATGACAATTACTATGAGATCTTCAAGCCGTGCGGCTCATGATAGCCAGCATTGTCTCGTTCAGGCACAATCCGTACCAGACTAGAGCCAGACTGGCTGAGCCAGCTCGCCGTTCTGAAGTCATGGGGCAGAGGGTCTAATTCTTGGCTGCGAAAACCGTCGCATATGAAGTATGTACTGTGTCCTGGGTGACTATCTGTTGATTAAATGACATTGTTCATGATCTTGATGTGTATTGTCACGAAAATTGCCTAACTGTATTCCCTACTTCGTGCTTTACATTTACTCACCCTAGCCGTTGGTTCGCGATTCTCATGGCTCTTCGTTTAGGTACATGGTGGCTTCTAGTCACGGCGAGAGCGCTCGCTCAAGACAGCGTTAGCGATGACAGAACTACCAGGACCGACACTACCCTCACTCTGAGCGAGGCTGCTACGCCCACTGGCTCCTATAGATCTGTTACATCTCAGAAAATACAAGAGACTGATGATCCAAGCTCCATACTTGCTGATAATTCCACGATATCGGCAGCTACTCAAACGATAACCAGCAAAATACCCACGATCTTGACCGGTTCGAGCAAGACGACGACGACTATTCCATCAAGCGGCGTTACTAAGACATTTTCTCCAACGCCTGCACCTACCAACACTCAGCTCTGTAACAACTATGTGGAATTCTGTACGCGTAAATACAGCAATGTCACCGAGATCGCTTGCCACAATTCTCCATTCATCACGCCCAACAACGTCGCGGCGAATCAACAATACGCTGTAAACCAGCAGTTGGACGACGGAATACGCTTTCTACAGGCCCAGATCCAGTGGCCCAGTAATGCAACACAGCCGCATTTCTGCCATACTAGCTGTGATATTCTGGATGCCGGTCCAATAACCGGGTGGCTTACGGAAGTGAAAAATTGGGTAGCACAGCACCCCTTCGATGTCGTGACTATTCTACTTGGTAATGGAAACTAGTAAGCTTGCTCTTTTTTTTTACTACAGTGAGTACGCATATGGCAGTATCACCTGACGAATTGCAGTTCTAAACCATCATTATACGCACCATACATCGAGCAGAGCGGCATTTTGCGATATGTATACACACCACCCTACGCTCCTATGAACTTGACTAGCTGGCCCACTCTCTCCGAAATGATCTTAAGCGGTCAGAGAATCGTCATGTTCATGGATTATATGGCCAATCAAACAGAATATCCATGGCTTCTCGACGAGTTCTCGCAGATGTGGGAGACGCCCTTCGACCCCATCGACACGACTTTCCCGTGCGATGTGCAGCGACCACCGAATCTAGCCAAAGCCGATGCGGATAACCGGCTCAGCCTCGTAAACCATAACCTCAACATCCACCTTTCCGTCCTCGGCGCAGACGTGCTCGTGCCGGCTCGCGGTGATCTGAACGTGACGAACAATGTAACCGGTGCCGGCAGTCTGGGATTGGGAGCTGATAATTGCGTTACGCAATGGAGACGGGCGCCTAATTTCCTCAATGTGGACTATTATAACCTCGGAGGCTTTCCTGGCTCTGTGTTCGAGGTCGCCGCCCGAATGAACAATGTCACATACAACCGGAAATGTTGTGGTGTTTCCGTAACTGGGGATGCCGCGAAGCAGCTTGACCCCCGACGAATCGGCACTATTATATATCCCTTGGCAGCGCTGGCATCGTCCTGGTTGCTCGTATAGATATACGCAAAGCTCTCGACATATATGGCTTCGTCTCCAACGAAAGATTATTACCAAAAAGAAAATCCAGAGACCTACGCAGCATAAGGTCACAATTAGGCGGGAGGCCCTAGTCGGTTTCACAGTCCCCCTTTTACCGTATTCACGATCAAAAATCCACAACTGCAGAAACACAGGCCCTTACCCTCGCAGACACGAGGAGTGGCCTTGATAACCCCTCCAGGAGAGCAGAATTCGCAATAGGCAGAGTGCGCGGAAAGTAATTACCCTTACACGAGATTGTATCCTTGATAATCATTACAAATTACAAATGAACAGCAAAGTCGGGTAGGCTAGGCAACCATTTAAACGGCCTGTCATGAAACTTGACTCCACAATAAACCATATTGAAATTATGTCATGGCAACAACTGTATCGCAAGGCTTACCGAGCTTTCCATTCAGCTCTCTTTCAATTGATGCTAATCACGGTGTTAGCGCGGGGAAACGCGTCGTCACCCGTCCTACTTTATGTGCGCAGGACAACAAATCAATTCGGCACGCTGTGGGAAGCACAGATATATTCCCAGTCAAAAGTTGATGTTTCGCTGCTGCCTAGCTGCGCTGCGCTCGCAGTCTAGCGGACTATGAAGCAAACGGCATAGCCATGTGGAAGACTAGATCCCAATTCGGCGTCGAGCTACCCCTGCAAGCACGCGGTTGGAGCTGTCGCAGTGATATCAGGTGGTGGCGGAGCTGAATGCAATGACGACTGCCACAGCACTGAGCCGCAAATGTGTTACGGTGAAGTCCTAAGAATACGATGATGTTGCGACGACTACTCACGATACTTTACACTAATGGTCTATGGAGAAACACATCGTGAGCTCAGCTACGCGATGCGCCTTGCCGTGGTCCTAGTCCTACGTAGTGTAACTGCGCAATTGTCGGCGAGCGAAAACAGCTCAACTCACTTATAAAACGAGATGGCCGGCCTTGGAATATACAGCGATTTGATGAGTAGCTTCAACAACAACAACGCAGTTTCAAACTTCATAGCACCGTACTTCGACATGCTGTTCTCGGCCTTCGTCCCCCTCACTCTCGCCCTAGCAGGGTCTAGCAGAGCCATGATCCTCGTCCCGGCGCTCACGGGCCCGTACAAAGTCGGGACGAGCGTGCTCGAGCTCGTAGATTATTCTCGACAGGATCCGTTCGCACCGCCGACTGCGCCGCAGCCACGGGATCTCGTCGTGTCACTATTCTACCCGACGGAGGGTGACTGCCCGCGGGGGCACAGCTACCCGCAGAAGCAGAACTGCACGCTCGCGCCGCAGTTCCCGCCCACCACCGCGGCCGGCCTGGACGCGATCACCGGGCACCCTGGCTCCGGACTCGCCGGGAGCGTCACCACGCGTGCGTGTAACGGCAGTCCACTATCGCGGCCCGACCTGCCCTTGCTTCTCATGAGCCCCGGCCTGGGCAATAGCCGGCTTTTCTACTCCGACATGGCGGAGGACCTCGCCAGTCACGGCTGGAACGTAGTGACGATCGACCACACGTACGAAGGGGTGATCGTCGAATTTCCCGACGGGAGAATCATAACGCCAGCCGACTCGCCGAATGCCGAGAACGCCACCGACGAGGAGAATCTCAGCATCCGCGTCCGCGACCTGCGCTTCGTGCTCGACGCGCTCTCGCAGCCGAACATCACATCACGCATCCCCGGGCTCGCAACGCCTAACAAACCACACACTCCAGCCCCAAAACTGCGAACCGACAAAGTCGGCGCGTGGGGGCACTCCTTCGGCGGAGCTACAGCTCTGCAATTATTGCACGACGACGCGCGGTTTACCGCGGGCGCGGACCTCGACGGCGGGGTGTACGGGGACGTGGTGCAGCAAGGGACGGCGAAGCCGTTCCTGTACCTGCGGGCGGAGAACCACACGCACGAGAGCGACCCCACGTGGGCGGAGGCCTGGCCGCACCTGCGCGGCTTCAAGCGCGAGTACGGGATTAATGATACGCTGCACGGTGCCTTTACCGACTTGCCGCTTCTCAGGGATTTGTTGCCTGCAGGCGCGCTGGGGATGTACGGTGAGGGGATTGGGGGTATTAAGGGCGCGAGGATCATTAAGATCGAGTCTGTGTTTATGGATGCGTTTTTTAGTCGTTTTTTGAAAGGGAAAGGGGGGGAGTTGCTTGATGGGAAGGGCATGGATGGGTTCCCGGAGGTCACGTTGGAGAATCAGGATATGGAGTGATAGATGGGTGGTTGGATTGGCCTTGTCCTCTTGTAATGTGAGGGGAGTTGAAGGAAGACTAGGTTATGGATCGGATGTAGTATAGACGAGACTCATGAGCTGGATGAGATGAGATGGCGCGGCATTCAACATGCAAACTCAGATAATCGAGCTCGATGGGGATGTTCTCATAACACTTTAATAATAATCTCGCATGCCATATTTGTGAATCTTGCTTAATGCAGTTGATGAACAGAGTGGTAGAACAGATAATTCCGTAATTGATTTTACCCTTATTTCTGTTCTTGATCGAATATCTTGCTTCGATTCAGCTCAACCTACACCATTATCTTCTCTCACCCAAACGTCGTCTCCAACTTCGGATAATCCATCGCGAGCGCGCCCAGATCCGCAAAGATGGCAGCCGAATCGCTATCCTTCAGCATCTCCATCCTATGCGTATCCTCGTCCTCCAGCTTCTCCAGCTCCTCTTTCGGTGCTTCTTTGCCTTTCTCTTCCCCTTCCCTTTCCCCATTTTCTTCTCCCTTCTTGTCACCTTCTACTGGCTCTAGAGCCTTCTCAATACCGCTCGACTCACCAATCAGCAGAATTTGCGAGTTGACGTAGTCGAAATGGCGCGGCTGCGAGGGCATCCAGCGCAGTTTGCGGAACTCGTCTTGCACACTACGGTACAAATTCATTAGTTCATCACATCACAACATTAAATCACTTTTTCTTCCCTTCCCTAATGAACAGCTCGGGAGTGAGAACCTAGGTAAAGACTTACTCCTTCGGATACTCCGCGCCCTCCTTCGTCGCCATTGCCCTCGGGGCCTCGTACTCCGGGTTCCTCGTACTTACAACCCAACTCCCCTGCCTCTTCAACCCCAATTCCATCTGCACCTCCCCCAACTCTGCCGGCAGCGTAATCATATAGACCAAATGACTCTCGCTCCCGGTCGTGGTAATCGCATAAACGCCCTCCGCAGCCGGCTGCGCGGCGGGAGTATGTCTCTTCCCCACCGTCTTCGTCTCATACTCACTCTCAGCCAAGAAATCCTCGCGCAGCGTCTTTAGCGACGCGTGTGTCTTCTCGACGAAACTGATCCAGCGCTCGCGGCCGGTTTGCGGGAAGACCTTTTTCGGAACAGCGATCAGCCGCAGATTGTTCTCGTCCGAGAGAGTCCCGGAGCTCAGTTTGCTGTCTTTAGAGAGGGGGCGTAAAATAATGTAGCTCCGCTGGATGTCGGATACGGAGCTCGGTGAGGAGATGTTCACGCGCCCGCGGAAGAAGAAGTATATCACACCTTTTTCGAGGATGCTGGATGGGACAGAGCCTGAACGGGCGCCGGGTTGTTCGGCGCTGCCTGTCTGTTGGTCTTGGTTCTTGTCTTGATCTTGTGAGGTATCCTTGTCATCTTCATCTTTGATTGGCTTTGTTTCCTCTTCTGATTTATTATGGGTTGCGTGTCTATTGCCATATGCCTCGGTCGGACTAAATTCGTGAGTATATGTCTATTTAGATGGCTTTTTAGATGCAAAGGCGCAGGTCAACATACCTTGGGAGAGTGTCTTCGATCTTCAATTGGCGTTTACCATCCTCTGTTTTGACGCGCTTCGACTCCGGAGACGTCTTATCTTGAATCTCGTGTTTCGCGCCAGCAGCGCTTTTGCCTTCATCCTGGACGTCTGCGCTTTTCGCGGACGCGTTCTTTTCAGCGGCTCTAGTAGTAGGCATCACGTCAACAAATCAAGCAGTTGCTTTATAGGTATTCAGACTTCCAATGATAGAGTAAAATCCAGCCTCTTCGAATTTGACCAATGAGTTGACGGTTGTGAGTTGAATGGCCAATTGGATGATCGTAAGCTGATGCAGAACTATGAACTTGAACCTCTGTCATTGATGCAGGAGTATTTATAATGGCAGGAGCTGAAGTCAATTTCTGGCGTCATGACAACCAGATGAAGATCAATATGATGTCATGGGCTGAGCATATCAGCCTCATCTACTTCGTAGATAGATACCTACGGTACCTAATCCCAGGAACAGCCCGTTATACATGACGTTGTCGATTCCCCTTCGGGTTACCGCTATTACACGACACCGGATGCGTGCCCCGGCTGTCTTACAATATTGTATCTAAATCAAACACCTTCGCTTATCGATTTACGTACGAAATGCTTCAAAACCCGACATGGTGGCTGATTTTACTATGCTACTTACAACACTTCTCGGTGAGCATGGTGCTATAAGTGACACCGAGATGGCTAACACCATTAGGTACTTCCTCATATACATAGGCCTCAACAGGCGATGATGATTATTTGCGTCTATGTCTGTACTGCATTATACAATGTACACAGAATACAAGGGTATATACACGAATAACGAAAAACTACTTTTCTCTATTCTCTTCTCTACCCTCACCGCCTACGCATCAAACACCTCTCCCCACGCAGCAACAACAGCATGTATCACAGTCCTTAAATCCCCTTCCTCATCCACCGACCCCTTGTTCCCAGGCGTAGTCTGATTGACCCACGCAGTTTCCCACTCCAACAACCCAGCCGCAAATGCCGTCTGGTTGTACTCGCTCGCGGGCGTCGCGACCAGGTAGTCGACGAACTTCTGCCACCGCGGCAGGTAATACGTAGCGACCAGCCCGCTCCACGACCGCGAGGCGTAGTCGGAGATCTGGCCCGTCGGGCCCCACAGCGTGACCTGGTTGCGCGCCTGGTACTCGAGGAAATCCGCCGTGGACGCGTGGTTCGCCGCGGAGGCGCGCGCGGCGTTGATCCACGTGGAGAGCCGGAAGTTCTTGTCTGTTGCGAGGACTTTGTCGAGGGAAGACAGAAGCTGCGTTAGCTTCCTGCCTTGGGTTTCGAGCGCGTTCTTGCGCGATGGTTTGTCGGCTGCTGTGTATGTTGCGATGAGCTGCTCGTACAGCGGGATGAAGGCATTCCCCATGATTTGACGCGTCCAGTCGACGAAATCGTACTGGTAGGCTGGGTTGGCGAACAGTTCAGGCTTGGCAATGCCCGCTTGGTACAGGAGCTTCCACGCCGTAACAACGACCGCGGGATCGTAGTTCAGGAGAGTCGGGTGGTGACCTGTTCGGTTCACCAGACCCGATGTGCTTGGTACGAGTTCGAAAATGGACTTCGGGACGGCATTTGCGACGAGGTTCGTATTGTTGTACACCGTCGGCCGTAATACTTCCCAGGCTTCGTATACGCTCTTTGGGAGCGCAACGCCACTCGCTCCATAGCGAGCACTTACCCAATCGTGGAAATATGTCTCCGTATCAATCGGAGTCTTGCTCCAAGCCTGGTCAAGTAGGAGATCATACATGATCTCATTACCCTCCAAGCCTTCAGGAGTAAGCCCAAAGCCAACTAAGTTCTCGCTAGACTGAAGTGCCTCGATTGAATTCTCTGTGACATTCATGATTTGGCCGTACTGCAGACGTCGTTAGCATATTAAAATAAGAATGATGCTTCTTTGAAAGAGAACACACCAATCCGTAGTTTCCACCATAATCGTGCAGTTGACACCAGACCCACGGTTTCCCGTAGAATGAATTAGTCCTCTGCCACTGCGGTTGGGATTCTGAAAACAGATCCAAGATCAGCATATCGGAGTTCACCGTTACGCCGCCCAGGAACGACTGTATACGATCGTTCGTCCAGAAGGCCGAGTTAGATGAGAAAAGCCAGCCCTGCATAATCCAGATAGCTTCCGGATCAGCGGCTTTGAGAGAGTTCCAGGTGTTCTTGCTCACGCTCTGGAGATAGTCCAAATCGCCCGAAGCAGGATTATTCTCATTGAACTGGTCCAGAGTCCAAAAGTTGGTGACATTGCCGTAGTATGCTTTTTGCTTAGACACGAACCGGACCTGGAGCTCTTCGAATAGCGGATCGAAGGGATCCAGGAAGGTGTCGTTTGTATACTCGGTCGGGAAGCTCTCCCAATTGGAACCGTTCGATACGTTTGCTGTGGGGAAAACCCGAGTGATAGCCCTGGGAACATAACCGGGGAACGCAGGCAGAATGGGTTTGATCCCGAGCTCGACCATACGCTTGATGATTTTCAACTGTAGCGCGAACTGGTCTTCGACCCAGGACTCTGGCATCGGGCCACCCCAGGAACCCTGGATGTTACCAAAGTGGTTCCACGCGAGGAAGGCTGGGCCACTAATAAAGTCCTCAAGATCCGAGTCGCTGAAACCCATGTCGCGGAAGACCTCAATGTAGATCTTCTCAAAGCCGATCCACGCGAGAGCCGTGTTGATACCCCGAAGTGCCATCCAATCGAGATGCTCCTCCCATTCCTCCCACCCCCAGAACGCGGAGGTATAAGATGTAGTCACTTGGGATGCATCAGTAACGGAGCAACGCATTTCAATGCTAAAAGAAATACTCACCGGTGTTCAAGTAGTACCGATAAGGTACGACACTCTGGCCTTTCAGCGAGTCACGGAGGAATGGGAGCTTCCGCGGTGCCGCATCCAGCTGGCTGCCGATAAACCACCATATATCGACATGTGCCACGCGCGACAAGTAGGCGTGTAGACTATACGCAACGTATTAATTGCATGAACATCCCTCGCAAAGCTACAAGCTGCAGATAATGCTTACCCAGCAAGCAGACCGCCGACGGTATTACCCTGCACGAGGACATTGCCCTCGCTCAAGCTAGAAACGACATAGATATCGTTCGCGGGCTCGCCCTCGATAGTGCTGTTATTCCAGTCGGGTACAATCTCGAGCTTGAAAGACTTGGCATGCTGCGGCAGACGACGCTGGATCAGAGACAAAACACCACCGGTCGATGTTGTGGTGTTGAGAGCAACGGCGCCGGCCGCGAAGGCCGAAGTGACAAGACTGAAGACGCGCATCTTCGAGGATGATGGCCGGCGGCTCCAACGGGATTATGCCTACGGTACTTGCTACGCCGCAACCAAGACGGGGCAGAGATTCCGCGCCGATGGGACGGGACGCGGTTCAATTTATTCTCTCTCGTTCCGGTACCGTACTGGTTCTGTGTACACTGCACTACACTACGGGAAGCGTTAGCCGATCCATAACGACTCTGTTGATCGGCAGGGGTACGATCGTACCTTACCCAGCGAGCTATCCCGGCAATCTAGGTACAGTACTTACACTGCTTGACCTGAGTCAGTGAAGGAGTCTCAACCCTGCAACGCTCATTAAATGCCTGTGTCTCGGGAAAGCCGATTAACACGGGTAGGAGTGTTACGTATATCAACACGCAGAAACATGCATTCGAATACAAGTATTATAAGCTGCGTTCTGGCTTTACGATAATAGAAACAAATACAACGTAGAAAAGTGCATGCTGATAGATGCCTACACGAGCCAAGGCGGCTCATTCCGAAAACCAAAGCAGGGGAAAGATGGCTGAACTAGAAGTTAGTGAGTGGGAATACAGGCACAGCGCTCGCACGTGTGTAAAGAGCTCGATCGTTCCTGCAGATTACTAAACCACCATTGCCGCTAGTTCAGATATCTTCGATTGCTCTATTATGCCCAAGCGCAGGCCTATAATAGTGCCCACGTGCCTGTGTCTGACAGAGGGTGAGGTTCGTACTTCGTAGTAGCTTTACAAATGCGTCAAACACTAAAAAGCATCTATGACTTCGCAACTACCGGTAGCACAATTCCAGCACGACATTTAAAGTCAAGAAGATACAGATATTGTGGTCGGGGCTTCGCGATGCATTCGAGCGCCTCAATCACGTTGGGTAGGTTACTTATTTCCAAGCTCCTCAAAGTAAGTAGTCTTAGCCAATGAGGCCTTGCGACCCTGTCCGTCGTTACGCATCGCAAAGCCAAAAGGGAGGCAACCTAATTAGTTAAGTGCACAACGCAGTCGGCTATACCGGGGCAACACGTGGGACAAAGATGTAGAATTCAAAATTTAGTTTTCGAGTGAGTACAGGATCAATATCACTTTTGCGTGTCTTACGCTCAAAAGGGATTGAAACTAGACATCGAGTTGGACATGCGTTAACACGTGTGTGAAAGTGCGTAAGCTGGATTCATTCGATCAATTGTATAGAAATCAGAAACTATTCTAACTTCTGGGACCGTAGTACATTGTGTGGGACAATCGCTTCTGCCCCTTGTTGGTGACATGTCTTCGATGATGTTTATCGATCCATCATGATACTAACACCTCGTCTACCAGTGATATCTTCGCATGTCTCGATCACTTTGCCTGGATGGCGCTATCTAGTCATTTCCTACGTCTATGCTCAAGCCTTCTTCCTGATCGGGATCTCCTTTGCTAGATCTTTGGTGTATGGCAGGAATTCGGGCTGTCCGGGTAGGTATTTGCGTAATACCTCAGGAACGGTAAATCCATCTGGTGTCTGGTAGTTCTCTAGCACGCAACAGAGAGTCCGTTCCGTGGCACAGAGAGTCTGTCGCATGTTAGCAAAAGGGAACTTGAGACGTCAATAAATGGATGATATCACATACCGCGTTCAGGGCGTGAGCAAAGACCTTCTTCTCGGCGCCAGGCAGGCCTTTCTGTTTCTTGCCGCCGAACCGGATGCCCAGTTCGCGGGTCTGGTAGTCAGTGCAGTTGGAGCACGAGACCAGCTCCTTGTATTCTTTCTGGAAGGGGAACATGGCCTCGAGATCGTACTTGGCGGAGGCGGCGTTGTTCAGGGCGGCGGAGACGATGGACACGACGCGGTAGGGCAGCTCGAGGGCCTTGTAAAACTCCTCGGAGATGTTGATCATCTCGTCGTAATGCTTCCAGCTGTCCTCGGGGTTGCAGATGACGAACTGCTCGATCTTCTCGAACTGGTGTATCCTGAACAGACCCCAGGCATCGTGACCGTGCTTGCCGGCCTCCTTACGGAAGCAGGTGCTGTAGCCAGCGTACTTGATGGGCAGATCGGCGGGGTTGAGCCACTCGTCGGAATGCAGGGCGGACAGGGGCTGCTCGCTGGTGGCGATCAGGTACTTGGCGTCGCCGCCGTCGTTCTCGGTGATCTTGTACAGCTCCTCGTCGAACTGGGACAGCTGGGCAGTCTTGGCCATGAAGGCGCCGTCCATGAAGAAGGGCGGTTGGTTGGGCGTGTAGCCGCGCTTGAAGAGGAACTCGAGGCCGAAGTTGATGAGGGCCTGGTTGAGGAACAGGCCCCAGCCAGTCAAGCAGTAGCCGCGATGGCCGACCAGCTTAGTGCCGCGCTCCTGGTCGTAGCCCTCAAGGCGGGCCAGCACTTGGTGGTGGCTCAGCAGCGCCTCGGCCGGCCGCACCGTCTCGGGCTTCCACGACCGCACCACCACGTTGTCGTCCTCGGTCGTGCTGACCGGGACCGACTCGTGCACGTAGTTGCCCACCGTCTTGAGCTTGGCCTCGAGCTGCACCAGCAGATCGGCTGCCGCTTTCTCTTGCGCCGTCCGCCGCTGCGTGATCTCGTCCTTCTGGGCCAGCAGGTCGTCGATGCCCTCGCCCTTCTTCTTCCGCGCCGTGATGCCCTGCTGCAGCGTCTTCAGCTCGGCGCTGATCTGCGTCACCCCATACTGCGTCTTCCGGTGCACCTCGAACTGCTCGATGATCTCGTCGACGATCTCGGTCGGCGCATTGCGTTTCTTTTGGCTCTGTCGGATCTTCTCCGGGTCGCCCTCACGCGCCGTGATAAAATCGTTGATGTCCAGCATTTTGGGTGGCCGTTCTGGCTGTCAACTCAAATTTCTTTCTACTAAGTGAGTAACGGGATCGAGACGAGGATGCGCGAGAGCCAAAACCGACACGTACTTGGAAACAGCAAGACTCACTCAGATCTGTCGGGCCGTCCAAGATCAAATTGCCCCACCTACAATTGAACGAGGGGTGGTGGAATTTTTGAAATGGCTTCCACAGCATAGGAGGGGTATTATCGCCCAGTATCGCCCAGTACCCCGCCCCCTTTTAAATGGGATACCTAATGCACGCGTCTCGGCGCAAGTGCCATGGCTAGCCCGTAAATTTAGTGAGTCATGAGGGTGGTGAAAACTGGCAGAAATGCTTCCGCTGAGGTAGTTCATTGAGACCATTCAAGTTCCATTACTCCGTACCTTACCAACGCATTGAGAAGCAGCAATGAGACATAGTATAGCAAAATTGCGCAACTTGCTACATCTTTATTGCGCATCTCCATTACGCAGCTTGCTGCACAGCTGGTTAATAAGGCTTGCAGCTCTTGTCGCACTATTTTACGATTGAATGCTGCTATTCAGTAGCAGAGAGCAGGTGCAAGTAATGGCGAATGCGATATTTCCCAAGACTACTACGTAGGCTATTGGAGCAATTCTAATGGTTCTCCACACTGCATATCTGCTAATTGTACGCATAATTACTACCTACATTAGGTATATTTGTGTATACAGTTCGTTTTCGAGGTTCTGTGTGTGACCTGGAGCTACCCTAGCTCCCTACATGTGCTTGGCGATAATTCATAACGCTCTTTATTCAGTCAAATCTAGTCACTGTGGCCTGCGTAGACTCGTATCAAACAGTAGATATTTGGTTTATGTGTCTCGCATAGTCCACGCTACTAGATATCATATACCTAACACTTCTTATGTAACTATCTCCTCCCAGCCGCCCTACTGATTTGCACATCGAGCTCAGAGTCTCCTTCTACTCTAGGTTTAATTCAGACTGCAACCGACCCAGCACATTACCAAGCTAAGGCAATTAACCGTATGGTCATTTCAGACGATATCGAACTAGCTGCTTGTAATTCGACAACAATGAAAGTAATCTCTGAGTTCATTCGTTCGCGTGTGTATTATTGGCATGGTCACAAGTCTATGCCAGGCTTACCGATGAGCCATGGCATGTTGATCTATACTACAGACTTGTAAAATGCATCATCAGACCATACAATGCTCCACAGCCAACAGCTAGGCGTGCTTGTATATGTACACTCTCGCTTAATACCTTCGCCCCCAAGTAGCTACACTGGCCATTCAGCCTAGACACTTCGGTGCCTCATCATGTAGAAGGCAGACCGCCTATTCGCATGAATATCTCAGGGAGGCCCTATACTATCATAGAAGGTTGCTATCGGGGCACCCTACAGGGTGTTTTGGCTGGCAGCCCAATTGCACACACTTCCTTCAATCGTTTTTTATCGCTGTTTGATAAAATAATCGTGCCTTCTACAGTTGTTAGCTTTTAAGACCATTGTAAGGTTTTAAGCTTTTAGAGCAGCCTCGCGAGATAGAAGTCGCGGAACAACTTTACGAAACAGCGAGGCAGGGAATAACGAACTTTACGAAGCAGCGAGGTAGGGAGCAGTAAATCTTACTAAACAATGAGGCAAAGAGTAACAAACAACTTCGAAAAGCTCAAACAACTTCAGAAAGTACAATTCTTTCAAAACAGCAATAAAAACGCGATCGAAGCAAGTGTGTGCAATCGAGCTGCCAGCTAAAACACCCTATAAGGTGCCCCGATAGCAACGTTCATGAGAGATTTCCATAACGGGACTTTTGTTTCTCCTTGCTTCTTACAATAACTAAGACATGGCTGTGTCTTCCTCGTCAAAAACGAACGTCTTCCTGCTTTTATTTTTTCGCGTATGCCCTATCAGCATGGCCACATGTCCCACCAGGCCTGCCAATTGGACCGTGGTTTGTTAGTCCGTGCTATAGACCTATAAAACACATCATCCCGCTCACACACTACTACCTACACCAGGGTCAGCAGCTAGGGGTTCTTGTATATGTACACTGTGTCCTCGTACATTTGCTTATCAATACTCACACTAGCTATTCGGCCCAGGCACTTCGATGCCTAGTCATGTAGCAAGGCAGACTGTCTACTCGCATGAGCATCTCAGAGAGGCCCCATGTTGCAATAATGCTACATTGGGGTTCTGACGCCCAGGGTTTCTTCACGGTCATCGATTTCTACCCAGCCACTTTACCGAGATCATTAATTCTTGGGCTACTTCACTATTTAATGTATCGATTCATTAACCCAAACAAGTCTCTCAATTCCACAAACACCGAAAAGTCCACGATCAAGCATCCATCTTCCCCATATACTATACACCGCTCAGAGCCATCTAATGCCGGCCGATCAATTGATGTCACGTATTCAATACCGTTAATCCAGAAGGAGATTATCGGCGTCGTTTTTCTCCGTCACAATTTACAGCATCAGAGATGCTAGACAGCACACCACCAGGAGAAAGCAAAAACACTCAAGGCCACAGGAATACCCAGCAAAAGGACTCGTATTTTTGAAACGCCCATGCCCAAAGCAAAGAAGTCGAAAAAGTCTAGGATGGACACCCGCATCTCGAAGCTCCGAGATAAATGGAGACGCAAGATAGCCCCAGCGACGATGCCGACCCTCCCGAATACAATAAGGAACAGATCGCCATCCTCAGAGACGTTGAATAGCCCAGCAAAAATCTTAACGGATCTCACATCAAAGCCAAGGCGGTCGAAGCTTACAATATCGAGAAGAATCTCACCCCGATCACGAGCGGAGCCAATATCTCACCGCAATACGAAACAAGTCACTCCTTCAGCGACCTCGAAGAAAAGACCCTTGCGGCGAGAAAAAGACGAGGCGGCGTATCCATCGAAGAAGAAGCCGAAGCTTAACTTCCTTGCGGACCAGAATTTTTCAAGAACAGCAGATCATGAAATCCTTTCACCCGACCAATACACTGTCGGTTGGATTTCCGCCATTGAGATAGAATACACCGCCGCGCAGCTACTTTTTGACAAAAGGCATGATGGGCCAATAGAGAGAAATCCGCAGGACAACAACGTTTACGAGCTAGGTCGGATTGGTGGGCATAATGTTGTCATGACCGTTCTTCCGGAGGGTGAGTACGGCATAGCAGCTGCTGCAATGGTCGCACGCGATATGGTACGCACTTTTCCCAACGTCAGGGTCGGTCTAATGGTGGGGATTGGAGGTGCAGCCCCAACGAAGAAGAATGATATTCGACTTGGCGACATCGTGGTCAGTGCTCCGTCGAGTGGAAAGGGCGGTGTCTTTCAGTATGACTTTGGCAAGACCATCCAAGATCAATCTTTTCATATAACTGGTTTCTTGGATCAGCCTCCGTCTTTCTTGAGATCGGCGGCCCAAGGACTTAAATCTTTCTACCGCACACACAAGCATGCGCTTGAAGAGACCATCGACGACGTTCTAGAAGCGTCCCCAGGCGTACGCAAAGATTATTGTCGACCTGATCCAAGCACTGACAGACTATACAAACACAACGTTGTTCATCCGATACTAGAAGAGGATTGTACTCAGTGTGGTACTAATCCATCAAATCTAGTGGTGCGGGAGGAACGAGAGAATATGCGGCGACCAGTGGTTCATTTCGGTTTGATCGCTTCAGCAAATCAGGTGATGAAAGATGCAAAAATTCGGGACATGCTAGCGAAAAAGGAGGGTGTCCTTTGCTTTGAAATGGAAGCGGCAGGATTAATGAACCACTTTCCTTGTCTGGTCATCAGGGGTATGTGTGATTATTCGGATTCTCACCAAAACAAGCAATGGCAAGGATATGCAGCATTAGCAGCTGCTGTATATGCTAAGCATCTCCTGCTTCAAGTCGCGCCTACTGTAGTTCAGAGCACGAGTCGGATGAGGGATATTCTAGAGGGTTAGTCCAATCTGTTCTTGTCACGTATATAATATCTTTAATCCCCTTTGGGATTAACGGCGTCGTTTTTCTCCGTTACAATTCAAATTATTCTGTTCTTCTAACTTATTATCTGAAAAGATATCCAACGTGAACAGCAAGACAAACAGAAACAGACCATTCTTGATTGGTTTACAAAAGCCGACTATACTAGCGAACACAACCTCAACTGTAGGCGACGGGAGCCGGGAACTGGACAATGGCTCTTGCTCTCAGATCAATACGCAGCATGGAAGAAAACTCCTGGGAGGACATTATTCTGTCCGGGAATTCCCGGGGCGGGGAAGACCATGATAATGGCGACTGTTATTGACGACCTTATTCAACAGTATAAGGACGACCCTACCGTTGGCATTGCGTACATGTACTTCCGATTCTTTTCTGATGCTAAACCGACCGAACAAGACCTCTATGCGGTTCTGTTGAGGCAATTGCTTCAGAAGCGGCCACGGATTTCAGACAATATAAAGCAAATATACTACGAGGCCAACGGTCATGGACAAGCTAATCACAAAGAAGTGTCAGAGGCTTTCAATTATGCTTTTGCCATGTACGCGAGGGTCTTTATTATTGTCGACGCGCTTGACGAAAGTCAAATGCCAGACGTTCATCTTCGGGAATTTTTGTCAAAGCTATCCAAGATCCAAAATCTAAGGCCAGTCAATTTGATTGCAACATCTAGACACATCACTGCGATCACAGGAATGTTTTCAACTAACGACACCCTCGAGATCCGTGCGTCAAAAGAAGATGTAAGGTTGTACTTGTCACGCTGCATGTCGAGCCTGCCTTCATATCACCCGATGTCACAAAACTTTCAGCTGCAGAACGATGCGACGGATAAGATAATAGACTCCATAGATGGAATGTAAGCATGATCTCCATCCAAAACGAGGATTAATTCTTATATGTAATTACTATAGGTTCATACTTGCTTCATTGCATTTCCTGGCTCTCAAGTCTCAGTCCACAATAGGGGACGTCGAGGAAGCTCTTCAGAATTTATCTGCTGATATGTCTAAGACGTATGATGAGGCAATGGAGCGTATTAAAAGGCATGGAACAGGGTTTCAACGATCAGCGACAAACGCCTTGTCGTGGGTCATGCATGGAAAGAGAACATTTACTCTCTCCGAGATTCGGCATGCTCTCGGAATAAAGCTTGGGAAGCAGGAGCTAGATGAAAAGTATATTCCCCCACTCGAAATGCTCGGCTCTGTGTGCGCCGGGTTATTAGTTATCGACGATAGCAACGATGCTGTTAGATTGGCACATTACACCACCCAGGAGTATTTTGACCTAAAAAGGAACCAATGGTTTCCAGAGGCAGAGGCTGATATTGCGAAGGCTTGTCTGACCTATTTATCTTTTAAAGCCTTCGAAAACGGGCCTTGTCCCACATATAAGGAGTACGTGGCTAGACTGGACACGCACCCGCTCTATGACTACGCCGCTCGGCATTGGTCACGTCATGTCTTTGACGCCTATCAGAATGGTAGTGATATAACTAATCACAATCTTGAATTCTTACAAGATGCAAAGAAGGTCTCTGCTAGCTACCAAGCAGAGGTAGCTGATCACCTTTACATTGGGTATAATCAATGGTGTGTAAAGGAAACAACAGGGGCTCATATTGCCGCACGGTCCGGCCTGTTGCCTGTAATCAAAGCCTTGATCCAAAAAGGTCACGATATCTGTTCGAAAGATTCCTACGGGGAAACGCCGCTATCGTACGCCCAACAAAATCATCATGTGGGCATGGTGCAGCTACTGCTCGATACAGATGACATTGACGTGAACCAAAGGGATCCCGGTGGTAGGACACCCTTGTTATGGGCAACGGAATATGACTATAGAGACTTGGCAACTTCATTAATGAATAAAAAAGGAGTCGCCTTGGAAGAAAAGGACAACAGAGCCCGAACGATCATACACCTGGCCGCGAAAAACGATAACGTCCTCTTGATGCGGCGACTCTTCGAGAAGGGGGTAAGGGGAAATGACAGAGACTGTAACGACTGGACTCCTTTAGGATGGGCTGCTTTATACGGTCATACTGACGCAGTCATTGAACTTCTCCGGCAAACGGTTGACCTGAATGCTATAGGGGATGAAGGGCATACACCTATGTCTCTCGCAGCGGGGGCCGGACAAGAGACTGTGGTCAAGCTATTGCTTGAACATCAGGCCGAGAAAGTGATTACAAATACCCTAGATTCATGGAATCGATCCCCATTATCACGCGCCGCTGCAGCTGGCCATGAAGGGATAGTGAGGCTTCTTCTCGATGTTGCAACCCTAAATATACAGGATCAAGATGGTCGGACAGCATTATCTTGGGCAGCTGAGAATGGGCATGTCAGCGTGGTGAAATTGATGCTTGACTATCAAGGAATCAACATCGAGGTGAAAGATAACTGGGGCAAGACGGCGCTGGATTTAGCTAATGGGAGAGGGCATACTGCTGTGGTGGGAATGCTACAAGGAGCAATATTTCTGCACTGAGCGAAGGAGTTGACCGCTGAGCGAGATATAATTTTCAATATTAGTATTATTGTGACAGAGCGAGTGGCTTAGCCACGCCGGTCAGCCACGAAGTGGCTTGTGCCACCTACAAAACTGCTAGCTTGCAGAGATTTTCTAGACCCAGATTCTTCACCATAGTACTTCAGTTTACCTACAATACAGCTGGCTGTTTCCAACCTTCAAGATAGGGCCTTTAGCCCTATCTATCATCTATTTCCAAGCTTCATATGGGATGTATAGCATGGGATCTGCTTTATTATAGGAGTATCTTTCTCGGCACTCTTGTACGGTGACTCTGGGAACAATATGGATTGCATACTAGACGCCCCTATCATTACGTAGTGCATGCGATATTTATATACTGAAGAAGTATAGTATTTCATAATTCAACACTAAGAAGCGGTTGGATTAATTAAATAATTACTCTATGTTTTTTTTAAAATATTTAAAACTATTAATTTTCAAATAACTTCTCGTAGTTTTTTTTTTATATAACAATAGAAATTATACCGCTTATTTTATAACAAAACACAGTTTTAAAAAAGCTGAAGTAGCCTATTCTCCTGTGTGATGACATGAGCTTCCCTTGAACGCTAAAAAGTACGACGTGCTAGTGCTATATCAACCCGGCACGATCAAGAGAATACATGTTTCTAAAGACAGGGTTTAGTTCTGAGATTTTGTAGCATTTGTGTATTTATAATCATCTCATCATACATATTCTGATTATTCAACTGCACAAAAACTTAAGCCATGGAAAGAAAACGAAATTGTACATCAGGATTTGCTAAAAGAAAGTTCAAGAGTCATTCTTTCGTGAGTCGCGTAGTCGAGCAGATATGAGCATTGTATGTGCCATGGAAAGTGATAATATCGTACGATCTGCTCGATCTGTCACAGAGAGGACTTGGTACCTGAGACGGGCCGAAACTTTCTCTCAGCGTCGAGTACTAGGATAAGCTGCCTCGCCGAGCAAAGGATTCCCATGGACTCGTCACACATGGTCATTTCCAAGTCCATTCTGCCTTCGCGTAACATCTTGGTGACGACTCTGTTAAACAGGAAGCGGGTTTTGGGGGGAATGCGGCGTTTAAATTCGATGTCTACAGAAGCCGTCTGATTGTACACGGTCGCACGCATGGCCTCAGCCAAGGAGTTCTCGATCTGCGCCGGAACCCCCGGATTCTCTACAGCCCAGCGCTCTAGCTTAGCAAAGAAAGCGTGGGCGTCGTAGAGCCCATCGTTGCGCAAGAGAGTATCGGACATGGAGGGGATTATGTCAGTCATCATAGACACATAAGTAGCGTCCATGCATTGCGTGTCGTCGACTAGGCCATACCAGCCGTCGCAAATGCCATCAACGGTGAATCCCCCACGGGGATTCAGTACGAGGATATTCTTTGTCGTGGCAATGATATCCCCAGAGTAGCAAGCGGGAAGCCAGTTGTCATCGGGTAGATGTGCCACCACTCGTTCGAAGTCGGGTACTGGCTTAGGCGGGGGTAATAGACGCCATTGTGTGGTCACTGTCGGTCCCAGTGGGCGTTCAAAGTTGGTTGATGTCGCCATGGCAATGGCTTTGAGCTGGTCATTTTGAGATAGATGAAGTTGAATGGTGCAGGTTGTAGCGCCGATTTTGAGGGAATCTACGACAATGCGGCTCTCGCAGCGATTACAGGGTCGTAGGAAGTCTACGTGGAGACCGAGAACGTCGGGCTGGTTACGGGCTGCGAGTGTTGGGTCACTCTTGAGATGAGCAGAAGCGGCAGCATGGATCATGGCCGTGATACTTCCGCCAAACAGTGCTTCAGTTGGCAAAACGGAAACGGCTTAGTGAACTCTGCGCGATGGGAACAAGACTCAAGAGAACCACTCACTCGAGCCAAGAGTCCAGTCAACATGCCAGCCAACTGTGTAGGTGTCGCTGCTGACTTGTTTCAGAGCAATCTGCCCATGGAGAATGTCGGCCATAGTCGCGCAGACTTATAAGTTATGATGAAGGGCGTAGGGGATGGGTATTGGGGTGACGGGCGCGCCATCGGGTGCTTGATGGTTAGGTAGTGAGGTGACTGGGGATTTCGGGAGGAGAATGTCGCCGCAACACAAATCATCCAGGCTCTTTGAGCTTTGACGAGTCTGTTGGTTGCCAACATACTCTCCCGATTGGAATGATATATCCAAGTACATTTGGGTACTTTGCACCCCGTTATAAGACTGCCAAGAATAGACACCCGACCGTCGGTTGCGTGCAATTGTCCCAATAGCCCCCATAGCTCCAACAGCTTCAATTTAATACAATAACTTCAATCGCGACGATCGCTTCAATCGCGACAATCGCTTCAAACAGCTGAAAAAGGCTCAACTCGTTCAAAACTGCAGTAAAGAGTAAGAGGGGCAGCACTATACAAAATTAGGTGCCCAGCTAGCCAAAGTGACGGTGCCCCTCTAGCAACGCTCTTACGAAGTATTTTAAATCAAATTCATAATTTAACATCAATAGCTAGTTAGATCAGTTAGATGCTCTTATGTTTTCTAAAGTATTTAAAATCATCATCTTCTAAATATCCCTCCGCCTTTGTTTATAGTATATTAGTAGAAACTGCACCGCCTTCGACACAGCAAGTCACAGCCTCGAAGAAGCTGAAATACTATTCATGCATTATGTCACAAGTCGATTTCAACACTTCTCAAATCATGCCAGCCTTCTAACCCATCTATTTACCCTTGATCGTGTCAAATACAAGCCATAATTAAGCATGCATGTATCAAGCCACCTATTACCCGTACACTCATACACACACATATACACCTATCGCGATGCCGGATCATAGCACGAGCAAGCTGGGTAGATACCACAACCGCCACCCTCACAGTATCTAAGCCTGCAGCGCCATCTCCTCCCTCGCAGCGTGGCTTCCACCCCTCCACGCCTTCGGCCTCTCCTCCTCAGTAGTAACCCTCTTCTTCCCACCAACAGGTCCCCAGCCGCCTCCGCCGGGTGTATTCACAATAATGCGATCGCCGGCCTTCATGGGTGCGGAATTCTTCGCGCCCATACTGATCCTGCGCTCTTCATACTCCACCTTACCCCTATCCCCCTCCTTAGAGTTAAAACCAACATGCTGGCCCTCAGCAGCAAGATCGGCTTCCACATCCGCCTTCGCGACCCTGCGGACCCAGATATTCAACCCCGTGGCTGCATCCTCCCCCCCAGCAAGCCCGTAGGGCCGGTAGACGCGGCGCTCCGAGAGGATGGAGACCTGCAGCGGGATGCGGAACTCGATGTCCCTGACCACGCCGTCGCCGCCGCGGTGCTGGCCCCTACCCCCTGAACCTTTCCGGATCGAGAATTCTCTGAGTATAACCGGGTACCGGCGCTCAAAGACTTCGGAATCCGTAATCCTGGTGTTCGTCATGTGGACATGCACACCGCTGGTCCCCTCCCACGTAGGTCCGGCGCCAGAGCCTCCCGCAATCGTCTCGTAGTACCCGAAGCCTTTCACCTCCGTCTCTCCCGACAGGTTCCCGCCGAAGCCGAAAGTCAGGTTATTGCAGTCGCCCTGGCTCGCGGCGCAGGCCTCAAAGGCCTTGAAGATGACGTCGGTGACGCGCTGGCTCGTCAGCACGTTGCCGCCGACCACGGCCGCGCCGGTCGACGGCGAGAGCAAGCTCCGCGGGGGAATCTTGACGTTTATCGGCTTCAGACACCCCTGGTTCAAGGGAATGTCTTCGGACACCAGACACCGCAGGCAGTAGATGATGGCACTGAAAGTAATCGCCTCCGGCGCGTTGACGTTGCCGTACCCTTCCGGGCCCGTGCCTTCGAAGTCGAAGACCGCTTCGCCCTTTTGAGGATCGATGCTCACTTGTAGCCGGATCGGCGTCCCGTCGTCCATGTAGTCGATGGCCGAGAGATTTTTCCCCTCGAACCGCTTATATACGCTCTTGAGGAGCGTGCGCACGCACTGCTCCGCGTTGTTCTGGATGTGCACCATGTAGAACTGGACGGTTTCTTCGCCGTACTCTTGGATGAGGTTCTCGATGAGTGAGATGCCCTTCTGGTTCGCTGATACTTGCGCCCGCAGATCGTTGATGTTGTCGGCCAAGCACCGCGTCCCGCTGCAGCCGGGGTATTTCGCCGGCTCCTTGTATAGTAGCTCCGTGATCCGCTCCTCGCTGAATTTCCCCTCGCTCACGATTTTCTCGCTCTTGATTGCCGCGCCCTCTTGGAAGAGTTCGCGCGAGTGCGGCGGCATACTACCAGCGGTGATGCCGCCGATGTCCGCATGATGTGCGCGCGAAGCGGCGTAGAATAAGATATTCTCCCCCTTCTCGTCGAAAGCGGGCATTAATAAGGTGATATCTGGTAGATGCGTTCCGCCGTACGACGGGTGGTTGGACATGATCACATCTCCCTTCTTGAGCTTGCCCTCCCAGATCTTGGCCTGTGTCCGCACACATGTCGACATCGATCCAAGATGGACGGGCAGATGTGGTGCATTCGCGACTAAGCCTCCAGTGGCGTCGAAGATGGCGCATGAGAAATCAAGGCGTTCCTTGACGTTAGTGCTAACACTCGTCTTCTGGAGTGCAATTCCCATCTGTTCCGCAATGGCCATGAAGCGATGGCCGAAAATGCTAAGCATGATCGGGTCAACATTTCGGTCGCCCGATTCCTTCTTTTGTGACCTAAACATATTGTTAGCGCTTTATTACTCGTAATCATCTCATAGGATACGTACTCATCTTTCCCCTTATCGCTTTCCAGGTTAATAATGACATGTGTTTGAAGAATCAAGGCTTTAGAATTTGGAGTGACAACGATCGTCTGAGTGCCATCAGCAAGAACCGCCGGGCCGCTGATCTCGTCGCCGACAGCCAAGTCGTCTAATTTGTAGTTAGGAGTCTCCTGGCGCCCTCCTTCAAAGTATACCTGAGATTTGGCATAGGCTTTTTGGTCGCCGATAGACTGGCGCTTGACCTCCTTGAGCTGCTGATCGACCGTCTTCTCCTGGTACCGGAAGCTCTTGCCTATTCCGCGCACACGAACGTCGTCGTTAATGATGTCTCGGTCATCCAGCGTGAAACCAAACTCGTAGCGGTGGTGTTTTACAAACGCCTTGCCGAATGCCCAGTCGTCGCCGTCAAATGACGCTCTAGCATCTTCTTCATTAGGCTTGACGATCATGAGAGCAGACTCTGTACCTCGGTACCGCATGTTCAGATATTCCTCGAAGACGATCTCTTCGTCTTGGAACCCCTGGTCCCGGAGTGCTTGTCGGGACTTGTCCTTGAGTTTCTCCATTTTCGTCTTCAGCTCATCCACAACTTCGCCTTTATCCTGCCAAACTTTCGATTCTGGCTCTTGTCTTTCATCTACGACATCGGCCAGAGCCATACCGTATGCTGATAGCACGGAAGAATATCGATGCACTAGGATTTGCTTGATACCCAAGGCCTCGGCAATGGCTACGGCGTGCTGACCGCCTGCACCACCGAATGTAGCAAGGCGGTGCTTCGAAGAATCATGTCCCTTGGCCTCCGTGATAGATCGAATGGGCCTAGTCATAGCCTCATTCGCGATCGTTAAAAAGCCATAAGCGACCTCGTCCAGGCTCATATTCTTCCCCGTCTCCCTGTTAACCTGATCGGCAAGTTCCTGGATGACCTTCTTGCTCGCCTCATAATCCAGGCCCTCGTTCTCATTCTTACCGAAAATCTTAGGGAAGAAGTCAGGCAACAGTCGGCCAAGGAACAGATTCGCATCCGTTACGGCAGCAGGTCCGCCTTTCCGGTAGCACGCCGGCCCGGGATGCGCGCCGACAGACTCGGGCCCGACGACAAAGAGCCCGTTCTTGAAGAACAGCCGGCTCCCGCCTCCGGCGGCGACGGTGTTGATGTCGAGCTGCGGAGACTGGATGGTGACGCCGGCTGTCGTCGTCTCGAAGACATGCTCGTACCTCCCGCCGTACCGAGAGACGTCCGTGCTCGTGCCGCCCATGTCGAAGCCAATGACGGGGATCTTGGTCTCTTCGTCGTAGCTCGTGATCGCATAGCCGACCACACCACCAGCGGGACCTGACAGGATCGCCTTCAGACCGGTGAATTTCTCCACGTCGACCAGACCGCCGTCGCTTTGCATGAATTCGCACCTCGCGCCCTTGTCGCCGTCCTCTTTCAGGACACTCCGTGTCCCTAGACCACCAGCGAAGCCCTTTTGGAAGCCACTGATGTACTTTTTGATGGCTGGGGTCAGGTAAGCATCAGCGCAAACACTTGTCGCGCGAGAGACGAGCTTTATCATGGGCATCAGCTCATGGCTGAGCGAAATGTGCTCGAAGCCGATATCCCTTGCGATTTTACCGACCAAGGCCTCGTGGTCGGGGAAAGTGTAACCATGCATAAGACACACGGCTATACTCCGAATACCCTTGTCGTAAATGGCCTTGAGCTGATCCCTAATCGTGTCTTCTGCGGGCCTCTGCAGGATCCGGACAGCCTCACCCGACAGACCGGTAACTAGATCGGCTTGGGCGGCCTCAAAGGTACCGGCCATAGCCTCGGCTTTCGTGACGCTCCTCTCCGGGTCTTCCGCATAGTCTTCCAGCGTAACTCTCTCGTCTATCTCGAGAACTTCTTGGTAAAGCACATCGGGCTTCTTAATAGCGAGATCGAAAATCTTCGGCCGGCTCTGGTTCCCGATGACGAGACAATCGCGAAACCCCCTCGTGACCACGAGCGCGATCTTCTCTCCTTTCCGTTCAAGCAAGGCGTTCGTCGCAACGGTAGTGCCCATGCGTATGCTATCAATTTGAGAGGTATCTAGTGCTTCACCACGAGGAATGTCCCGATCTTGGAAGTGGCTCATGATACGTCGTATTCCCTCGAGCGGCGCATCGTCGTAATTAGCTGGGTCCTCGGATAAGAGCTTGATCACTATATCCTTGCCGTCCAGCGTGCCTACGCAATCGGTAAATGTACCGCCGCGATCTATGGCGATGCGGATCCCCCGCTGTCGTTGTTCTACTGACCCCATTCCGACGGTTTTGCTAGGTGCGTTGAAGGATGATGAGGATGATTAAAAGTCGATAGACAAATGAGGTGAGTCGGCGAAAAAGGTTGGTGGGGGTTAAGTTTGAGTATGTAGGTTAAGAGAATAGTAAATGTGAGCTTAGTTGTTAGCTGAAGTGACTGGATTTATACAGTTGAAACCAAAGCAACTCTATACGCTGCCATCTACTTATAGCTTTGCCAAACGAGATTATTCTCAATAGCCCTCATGGAATCGTTCGTGGAGCCGGGACACCGTTGAAGACAAGGAGGCTTCGGTGCTAGCGGATCAAAGCTTACCGATGCCGTCATGAAATATGTAGTTACCAAAACCCCACCATTCTCCAGCTGCCCCACTGAGGCCCGGGTCGCAGTCAAATGATTGGAAATGCATGCCCGATCCAGGAGAAAAGACGAGGGAGATCCACCTGACCGTCGGAGACGGAAGTCCGCTATCTATTTATTATTCTCGGCACTTTACGTAACCGCACGCCTTGCCGCGCTATTAACTCGACCCTCTCTCATTTATAATCATCTTAACATGAATAATGCGTCTTGATCATATCTCTCTAGTCGTAAATGTGACCTCTACGCCGACCTGCTTTATCATAGCCGACACTAGATATGCCGGACTAGGTTGCACGTATTCCCACCCAACCGAATTTCTACCGAAGTTTACCTTTCCTCTCGTGAGATGTAAACGCCATGAAGACAACAGTCCCAAAACGGTGACTTAATGCGTCAGAACTCGTACCGCCTGTAGAAGCAGTCCGTAAAATAAACCTCGAGCTACTTCTTCAATTTGCAGACAGTCGAAAACTCGACCCAATGCTTCGTTAGTCGCTGACTGGCCCATAATGCCCATAAGTGCAGCAGGGACGCTGCTCTGGATGAACAACTTTCGTGCCTTTTCACGAAGTTCTTCTTTTTCCGTGGCAGTGAGTTCGGCAGGCCACGCCTTGCGTTCCTCTTCCGTGGGCAGCGAATTCTCTCGAAGCTTGCGTATGTGTGTGGCGAGGCCATCATCCGATGTATTAGCATCGAGCAGGGACTCTTGTATTAGAGACTGAATGGATATCAAGGACGGGTTACCGGGCCGTAGTAGAAACGATTTTGCGGCCGTGAGAAGCGTTCTTCGAATATTCCATGCTGAGGATAACGTATAGAGCTCATTTATGACAGCGAACAAAAGTTCGATGGCGACCCGCGTCTCTTGTTCAGATAGTGGTGGGAGATGTTTAGCAAAACGTTTAGCACCACCGTTCGGTAGTAATGGCCTTCCTTGCCGGTCTAGGGATTCACGGGATGGAGAAGCGGAAGAGTTGCTAAATCTTGGAGCTCCATCCATACTGATGCGTGTACTAGTTGGCGAGTCGTAATCATCGGCAATCTCGTTAGGTGGCGGAGGAAGCTTTAAATTACTGAGGCTGACTTCTGACGGCGAGCGTAGAGGTGAGCGTACTGCCGCAGCACTCGAGGCCCGACTATGTACGCGGCTACTAGCCGCGCTCACAGACGCTTTTCGATCCCATCTGTCGGCTCTGGCCGGATGTAGACTACTGTCAAAATCCGTATCCGCTTGCGAACTAAGCCGTCGGTCCATAGGAGGGATTTTGCCAGGCTGAACAGACACTATAGATGACCTTTGGCTGTCAATACTATCCCTTGAAATCTTTGACCCGTTCGGAGTCAGTGTGGTATCCATTCTTGGAAGGACCGGTAACGACACCGGACGAGTACTGCTGGGGCTACGTGGACTGCTGCCCTGCGCGACATGTGTTTCCTGCATAGGGACATTCATGGCCCTTTTAGGGCCCAACCCGATGTTGCCAAAAACTCCGGTCACGCCACCCATCACCACTTTGCCACCGTCGAGAGCTCCTTTTGGGGCATTCTGAATGACATCAAGCATCCCCTTCCCCATTGATTCAAACGAGAACCCGCGGTTGACCCCCATTTTAGGGTCTTGCGCTTTGTCGAGGAAGCGCTTCATAGCTTCCGACTCAGCCAGAGGTTTCTCGCTACATGCGTTTCGCATATATCTTTCAATTTCGCCCCGCAGAGATGATCTAGTATGCATTTTCCAGTTTGGGAATAATGAGTGGGCTTCAAGGAATGCAGTTGCTCCTGAGATGTTGGCTATCCGTCGTAAACTCTCATGAAGACCCTCAAATTGTATATACGTTTTCATTACCATCCATCCGGAATGGTGGGAAGAAGACGGTTCGATTTGTAGAAGGTATTCCCAAGTCGGCTTATTTCGTAGCCGACCATTATCGGCACCTACGTCGTCGTGAATGGTGATAGATGCACTATATATCGTTAAGGGAGGCGGTCTAGCAGGCCCCGTCTCTTCCTCTTCTTCATCCCCTGCTGGCGGGACAAGCTGGTCGAAATTCGTAAATGGTTGGGCCGATGCAGGTTCAGAGTTATTGACAGCCTGCGCAGGTTTGTTTGAAGAATCGGCGAACGATGTTGGAGAAATTGGGGGGTTCGATAAATTCCGAGAAACATCAGGTTTACTAATATCCAGTGACTCGGATATTGGTGTAGAGCCTGGCGAGGTTGCTGTTTCTATTGATATCTTGTTGTCGCTGCTCGCTGCGGCCGACTCCCGCTCTTGATTATTCTTTTCGGGGGGATTTTCTCGACCAGCAGCAAGTTCTAGCGAGGGCTTTTCCTTATCAGCCTCCGCGATCATCTCGTTGAGTCTTCTCATTTCTTCCGTGGCCTTCTCCATCTCTTCGTCTGCCTTGGATAGCTTCTTTTTATGAACCATGTCTTTCCGGCGCTGCCTATCTAGGTCATACGAGTTACGGTTTCCCCTCGACAGACCGATATTTCCCACATTCCCATCTATGTCGCCAAATGCTTTCTGGTCTTGGATTGCCTCGTCAATAGCTTGGGATAGATCGGTTTCTCCTGACTCCAGCAGATACACAATCCATGCGTTGATCCATTCTGCTTTGGAGCAAGTCTGGAGAGTACCTTCAAGAACGATTGTCGATAGGATCTCCCGGAGAAAGGCTCGAGCCGGATCACAATCATATGACGACTTTTCCAAGAAGCCAAGCAAATCCTCTGCTACCCCCTTGAATTTTGCCGCCTGCTGGCGCTGGTTGAGAAGATTCGACAGCGGGGCATCGGTATGCGTGGATAGATAGTTGTAAATGGCATCAGCAGCAGTCATATGCGTGTTTGCCGGAAGTTCGGAGTATGCAGCCGCCATTTCAGAAAGAAAAACGATGATAATGGAGCACGAGTGGGTGACGAAGTCAACAAGAGCATCGGCGGGTCGCCTGCGCCTCAGCCTGTTGGAAAGGCTCAGAATGAATTGTGTGAGGGCTTTGCGACAAGCGAGGGGAAACGACCTGTCCGAGGGCACGATGGGACCGTACCACCAGTCAACATAATCCCGGATGACGGCGTCAACTAATGCGTATAGTGCGTCCCGTGTTTCAGGCTGGAAGTCGTCGAAGCTCTGTGCGACGGCCATCCTATCTGCCTCTTCATCGTCGACTTCGGCTTTGGCCCTTGGCTCGCTTTGCCGCCCGTCAAGGAGCCGGTTTAAGAATTCATGACCCTGATCGCCCCGAATGGCTCGCGCCACTTCAGGATGCCGTGATTCCCATGCTACAAATGATGCCACACCAGCGAAGGCGCCAATCAATAGCAACCCTATCCGGCCCAGGACGAAATATGTTGTGGCAGCAAGGGCGGCAGCAATGGCTCCAAGTGTGCCGGGAGTCGCGGTCGAGAGGAATTGGAAGATTTTGGTCGCCACATCATCTGCTTGGTTGGCAGCCGGGCCAATCGTATCGCTCGCCAGATCTTTCAGGCCTGGTGGCTCTGCAGGCGCATCGTCGGATGTTGGAGAGGCGGCAGGGCTCGCATCCGCGGGAGATCGGGAATAGCTCTGAGCTTCGGCGAGAGAGTTGCCCGGCGCTCCATACTCAACGTCGGCCATTGGAGGCTATTTGTTGGTTCTGTAGGAGCAGATGCGCTTAATGAGGGCGTAAATATCGGTATCGTGACATGTCAGGGGAAAGTGATAGCTGGACGAGCGCAGGCAAGACCTATTATGAAGGGCGAAGTCCTAGGTGATACGCCATTAACAAGTACGTGTACAATAGGTACAAAGTTTACTTCGTACTTCAGATAAGAAGTCAATTGGATTGATCCCGGGATCTCATGAACAATAGAATAAACGAGGGAAACGCGCAAGAATTAGCACATAGGATTAAAAAGTAGATACGATGAACAGAGTAGATGAATCTTGAAATCCAGCAATCTATCTAGGATGCCTAGTGATAGATATTAGTGCCGGCCTTGGTTAGCTTCAGCATGCCTCGTAACTCTTCTAACCTTATCTAGCTAGATGCATGTAAAATTTCCCGCTAAATTTCCAAAGTGCACGACACATTAGGCTTAGTGTGCTTTGCACTGGCAGTTCTACTTCATACTCCTTAAGGGACCAGAGAAGACTTGATGCAGTGTACTCCGTATACGAAGTACTTACAATTGCTAACCATGCCTACGGAGTACATCCAAGAATTTTTAAAGATATGCGAAATGCTAGTAGAGTATCGTGAACAAAACAAGTGTACTATATCATTTTACTATATGTATCAGATCTTGTAATGGTGTAGTGTATCCTTAGCCTGCAAGACTATCACAACCTTTAAGTGTGCTGCTAGAGAGACATGGCTCGAACACCGACTTCTAAAATTGGTCTGACGTTGGGGCAAAAAACTGCCAAATGAATCTAGGACAGAATATTCGAAGTCTTCTCTTTCGACGGTTTTATCATACTTCGTACCATTCGACGGCATTGCGCCCTAAAGCCAGACCATGAAAAAAGCATTGATAATAAGGTCGAGCCGAGTTTAGAACGTCTTCCCTCTCGGCGAGCTTGTATATTTCTTCCATGTGAGTGAGACTCGCCAAAATAACCAATGCACAAATTCCAGCGCTCTTCCGCGAGCTTCGAGATATTATGTGTGATCAATGACGAATCCGTAAGAATTTGATTATTGCCAATGCCTTTCTTTGTATCCCAGTTGGGCGGGCAATATCTAGCCTACCTAGAAGACGGTCGACCACCTTTCCAATATCTCTGTGCTCTGGCAAAGTAGTGAAAGGTGCGTCCAAGATCTCCTTTGCGTTGCTATATGTATCCCCGATCGCTTTCCCCGAGGTATAGCCTCGATAGACGGCCTCATACAAGTCCGTCTCGGTCCCGGGTGCATAAGGTGACAGGTCGAAAGTCACCGAGATCTTCTGAGCCTTGGAGACGTTGCGAAGGTGCTTCAGCTTGTCGAAGATCTCGTCGACAACAGCGACGTCGAATTCGATGCGGTCCTCAGGGTCCACTTCCTCGACTCCCTCGCCGTCTCTGCGGATGAGGGTCTTCGTAACAGCGATGGTACCACTCAGGACTTGATCGTCGGTGACGTCTTGCTTCAGGACCTTCTCTCGCAATGTGTCTCGGGGTGCCCAAGGTCGCTGTAGTCCTGGCTGCCCGAAGGTCGGCTTCTTTTTTGCGTTCCCATCGAAAAGTGATGGCTAGATAGTGGCCATGAAACGAAGTACAGTGCTCTCTAATTGGCAGCACATGATAACTGCCGTGTACCGAGTACGACGTCCCACCCAAGACATTCAAACCGAAAAAAATATTGTTAGTACAGCGCAAGCAGATACTCGCAATGACAAAAACATTAAAAGTTGGGGTGAACCGGGCTTGAACCGGTGACCTTTAGATTTTTGAATGAATGAAGTTCACTTCAGTCTAACGCGCTCCCAGCTGCGCCATCACCCCAGATGACTTCTGAGCCATTTCAATAGTCCCAAGTAGAAAAAAGCGGCTCCATGTGACAAACCATAGCTCGATTCAGAGCCCTTCGGGCAGCTTTCTCAGGAAGAAATTGGCTATGATTTCACCTAGCTACCTACATATCTTTACAGGCAATTGCTTAATAAAACTGATCTCGACCCGTAATGTGGCTTAAGCACGTAACATAGGCAAGAACCTCCAGGTCAACTCGGTCGCATGTGGCACTTGCCTCCACTTTGTACTTTGTACAGTATAATCTTGGCAATAAGGTGCCTACGAAGGGAGCACCTGCCTACAGAAGTGCCATATCTAGGAGAAGACGGCCTAAGACGACGGGATGCTAAGCCTTGCCGACCGCGTTTGCAATGCTTAGTGCCCGTCTTTGAGATCAACTACCTACTTAATCTCTAAGACGCGTCCACCCCACATTCCTTGCCAATTAAGGCATACAATTCAAACCGGTCCCTGCTTGACACCTATGATACGAAGCCGAAGCTCGAATTTCCTATCAAACGAAAAACACTGTAACAACAGCCAGCTTTCATTGCCCACTTCGCGCCACGATGGGCAAAAAACGCCGTGTTCAGGACGATGCGTCCAGTGACGCGGAGATCGCCAAGCCAAGCAAGAAGACCAAGACCAAGACCAATACAGCCGCCGAGGCCGATGCGGGTAAAGACAGCGAGGGAAACTCATTCTGGGCTGTATGATGCTCCAACCTATCTGTTTGAGCTGCCAAATCTCTTGAAATGTTCACTAAATGCTGTACCTGTGTCCTAGCTCAGCGCAACCCGGAGAGTCGTGCTTCAAGAATTCAAGGGCAATACTTTCGTTAACATTCGAGAGTATTACGATAATAACGGAGAGCTGAGGCCCGGAAAGAAGGTTCGTGACGCATATCCTAAAGTGTAAAGCGTACCGCATCTAGGGGTAACTAACAAACAACCTTTGGCATTCAGGGTATCATGCTAAGCCTCGAGCAATACAATGCCCTTCTTGGGGCCATACCCGACGTCAACGCCGAACTACAGTCGAAAGGATTTCAGGTATCCAGTACGCCCGCGGACGCCCCAAGTTCTTCGGCTCTCGAACCAGTTACCGAGTCTCCTTCCAAGAAGGAGCGAAAGCGAAAGAAGAAGATGAACATCGAAGCTACCAGTGATGAAGAGGAAGATGAGGTGGTACGGTAGAGAGATCAGGAGATACGAATTCGGCATTTTCCAATGCCAAATTTCAACAAGGACCCGGGACTATCTGGATGCCAACATGCAGTATGCTAGGTTGGTATATGTAAGATCATGTTCTTGCCTTAACAGATGGCCCTGATCGGCCCGAGCTCTTCATTGCATGTCCAATTATAGCTGTAGGATGCGGGACTGTACCAAGGAGACATGAGATGTTTGATATGGCAGAGATTTTACTCCCAACGACCATGTCGCTAATCACACAACCGTTGGTTTAAGCCACACTATCGATCATTATGACAACTTATACCCATTTGCTCAATAATTCTAACACCTTTTGACAATACTCTGATTTTAAACTATATGAGACCATGTTCCTCCCAGATAATCTCACCCAGGGGCCGGTTTACCATATGAGCAAGAGCTGTGAGCTAGGCCCCCTGATTTCGCGTAGGCTTTACAAATGTATCAGTGTCTAATACCAGGAGGTAATTAAAGAGCTACCTATGTATTCACTCTAAGTCGAGCCAGCATGACCAACCCCTGTCCAAGACAATTGGCTAACCAAAGGTTCGCAACCCGAAAACTTCTACCTATGGCTAGTATTTCACACGCAGTCTTCATCGTAGACTTTATCATAATAGACTACCAGAAACCGACTGCTGCTATTAAAGTCTACAGGGTGTGTTCGTATTCATCAAGGTGATATCTCTGCATAGACACCGCCATAATTAGTTATCAGTAGTAGTCCCCTGAATATAGAAGCCCACTGTTCTTCCTTACCTACGGTCGAGCGGGGTTATCGCTCTCCTTCATTCCTACCATAATTATATTCGTTTAACAATGAAAATGTACTCTGTAGTCGCCCTTCCTTGACAAGATGTGATTATACTCGTTTCCAGTACTGGTGCCACTATTGGAAAGGCTTATCCGCTTAGCTGTCTGAGCCAAGCTCTGCTTTCAGTTAATATGTTGTGGCTGTCAATTCCCACTGCCTCCTATTCCCTCTTATTTAACACATATGTTGCTTGTCACGAAATATCTCCGGAAGTCGACTCGAAAACTATTCCATCGCTATCAGAGGTTACGCATCTCGCCGTGGCAATATATCAGCTACTTGCCAGAGCCGGCCCTGTGGCCTTTTCATCGAATCATGTGTTTCCACTCCAGAGACGTTGAGCTATTCTCGTATCAAACCGCACAGAAACATCAATTCGCCTTATAAAGCCTTAGTACCGACCTCTTTCTTACTCTTCGTGCTCCTTCAGATCTAAAAGCTAACATATTCCGCCGAAAACTGGAGATAATTTCTTGTTCGAGAAGTTGCGGTCATTGCACGGAAAGTAGTGGGTGTTTACAAGATATTCCCTAAAGTCTTACTTTGGGTATCATTTGATACTGGTCATGAAAATCATGAACAAAAGGATAAATCTTCTCTGTTCAACTCTACATAATCATCTCATCCAGCAAAGGCAAGATCGGGAATCAACGAGGCTAGGCGGCGAGGAGAAATATCGATCGCAAGCTGAAAATTCCACAAAGGAGGGTTATGCTCATATATGATTCTAAAACAATCAAAGCTCTAAACGCGAATAAAACACGACTGCCACTCTTTGTATGCACCTGTACTCTGCCGTCCTTCGTGCACAGAACCCACGCCCTTAGAACGCCCATAATGCAAATGCAGATGCTTGCTTCCCCTATCTCCGCCAGCCCGGGAATAATGCAGTCGTGAACCTCCCCCATCTCATCTCATCTCATCTCCTCCCGCCTCATTTCAATCGTTCCTCGTCTCATCTCATCTAATCTTATCTCGAGCAAGCCTGTCCGCTCGGCGGCGGCTGCGTCTCATCAACAATAGACGCAGCAGCAGCAGGCGTCTTCATGTTCTTGTCCTCTTCGCGCCTCGAGCACAAGCCATAGACGCTCTGCTGGCGCTTCGCCGCGACCTTGAGGTCCGCGAATCGTGTCTCAGGCAATCTCTTGCCGGCCTTGATGCTCTCTAGCACCCACTGTTTGAGCAACATCATATGTTAGCAAACCGAATCATGAGAAAGAGACAATATAAGAAGCCCTTCAACCGCGGCGCTGAGCCGCGAGATGTGTGTGTAAGATAAGATAGGATAGGGGCTCGTAGAAACCCGGTTGACTGAAACTGACCTCAACACCGACATATTTCACCGCAGACCCAGCGAGTTTCGAAATCTCCCTCTGGATCTTCCCGCCCGCGAGCCCGCCTCCGCCTCCGCCATAGGCTCCCGCAGCCGGCCGGCCGAGGATGACGTGCGTAACTTTCCTCCGTCCCAGGTGGCTGGACATGCTCCCGCCGTGTTCAGCCAGCACGTGCTTGAGCTTGTGGTCCGAGATCAGCGGGTGCGTGCTCCCGTTGACGTACACGACGACGCCGTCGAAGATTCGCCGCCGCGGGGGCTGCTTGGCCTGCTCCTTCGCCACTGCGTCTTTGTCCCTGTGTTGCTGCGCCATGAGGCGATCATCTGCAGCCGTCGTCTCCTCTCCGGGTGACACATTGCCTTCGTCCCGGCCGCGTTCAGCAACTAGGTCTGGCGCTAGGGCTGAAGCGGTCGTTGCTGGAGCCACAGCCGCTACAGCAGACGCCGATAAAGAAGCAGACTTCTTCATACTCCCCGGCCTGGCCAACATATCCAGCACACTCCCGCCCCTCGCCGCCCTCGCGCGCATCTCCGGGGTGACGACCCCTCCGATCCGTTTGTCCCAGTCCTTCGAACCCTCCCCCACGCTATCGGAGACCCGTTTCCCACCGCCCGCGCCGCCCGCGAACTGGCTCGTGAGCTTGCGGTTCCGCGACTCGCGCCACCCCGTGCTGGCGCCCAGCCGGTTCTCCGCCCGCTGGTGGCCCGTCGACGACGAGTTCCACGGGTCGAAGGCCTGCCCGTATACGGGCTGCGCGGCCTTTGGTACTGTTGCTTTGGGTGGGGACATGTCTGGCAATGTGTAGGTATGGGTTAGGTAGTTCTGAGACCTTCGGAGAGGCCGAGGCTGGAATGGTTCTTTGGTGTTGTTGTTTTAGTGGAAGGATGAGTCCGTCTCTGGATAGCTGCTCTCACGAGTCATGCATAGTCGAATCCTTGGTGATGTAGATAGACTGGCGAAATGTTGGCTGGCTGGTCTCATTTCTTCAGTTCTAAAATTTTTCTATTGTTTCGCTTCGTGTCTTCTTCTTTGTTTCGTTTTTTGCACATTGTCTTTGTTTGGGTTCAGTACAGCGTGGCACTGGCAGCAGTCCTAGTAGTAGTTATGTCATTGGATTGCATTGTTTTCCCAACGCAAGTAAACGAACGTCACATGAACTACGCAACGACTGGACAACCTGCCTAACCTGCCTGCCCTATAATTATTTAAGCTTCAAACTAACAAACTTGAAATCTACTACGTGCCTGCCTAACTAACATCTAACATGCATGTAGATGCATGCAAGTCTATGTTAGTATAATCCATCTGACAGGACCCTCTTGAGCTTATTTAGCACTGCACTGCACCTCCTCCGACTCAGGCGCGCAAATGGAATCAGCTTACGATGAAACATCGTGTCTTTGCTTGCTGTTCTAGTCACGATGTGAGTTTGTTCTTCTTCGGCAGTCTACGGTACCGATCAGCTACAATTGAAAAAAATTGGGCCAAGCTCAGGGACCGATTCACTTCTTTCTTTTTCTTTTCCTCGCCAAGGCTCTACTCAGACGGCAATTGTGTTTGTGTGTTGCAAGCTGCGGCGCCGGCGCAGGCGCTCGCGAAACGGGCCTTTGCGCTGCGCTGCGCCGTTTCGAAACAAATCTATCCGTACTACCTACACTACACTACGACGCAACACAATCAATCAATCAATCCATGGTGTAGGTATTAATTACATCGCGACATTGGTGTCTGATAAGGTGAAGGGCCGGCCGGGGATGGGGCCAATCGGGTGGGCGCGATGGCGGAAAGAGGAAAGCAACCAGCATTGCAGAAAAAGCCGGGGTTTATTCGACTGCAGCCAGGGCTTGGCCTGCTTCCTTCTCTTGCTACGCTACCTGGCCGCATTCCTGCACGAGAAATGCACGGAAGCCCTGGACGATACACGCTGGGATCAACGACGCGGAAGAGTGGGCTATGTGCGTTTTGGCGCGCGCACCGCGGGTTACATTCCTCCTCCCTTGAAGGGGTTTCATTGACGGATGGGTGGATGGATGGATTGATTGATGGGATGGGGAATCAATCATGGGATGGCTGGCTGGCTAACTGGCTGGCTGGACGAGAGTGGGTGGGCGAGTGGGATAGGCTCGCCGCCGTGGACAGCGTCGTAGTGGCGATGGAGCCCGTGGCCGACGGACATGGTCAGTAAGGTAGGTAGTGTAGTGTTGTTAGTCCATTCGATGGTGGTTTGCTCATAAGCTGAGAGATAACGTGCCGCATAGAACCCGCCGCCAGCATGCTGCGCTCAGCGAAAGCGACGTCGATGACCCCCCCGAATGTCGGCAGTCCAGCCAGCCAGAGACGAGGTCGGGGCAACTCGCGTGCCCGTCTGCCTGCGTGTATGTATGTATGTGTGTAAGTGTAAGTGTGTGTGTGTGGTGCTGTGTGGTGTAATAATGTATTCTCTCTCTGACTTATACGGTACACACTATTATGCGTGGTGTTCTGGTTCTACTTTCTTCACCACCCTCACCCTCACCCTGACCCTCGCCCTCCTCACCCTCGTCTCCGGCTCGTCGCCGCGATGCGATGCGATGTGATGCGATGCGATGCGATGCGCGCGAACTGAGGGCCTGGGCTCCCTACCTTGGCTCGGGTCCGTTGTTTTAATTCCCCGCAAATTCATGCAAGCAGCACACGGCCTCCCGTCGACGTTTCTTCATGCACATTCATTCCACTGCCCGCGCATGCTGGGAGCAGGAGCAGGTAACAGCCGGGCTGAAGGGGCCCTGCCGGTGCTACGGTTGGGCTCTGGGCTCTCTGGAGTTCTGAAGGGCCTAAGCAAGACGCCGGTCCATTGTTCAGGAGGGTAACATGCATTCCTGGATACTTTCTGTCCAGTCCACTTTATCTGATTGAGCCGTCCTATTCCCCCGATGCTTACTTGAGTGTTTTCCCGTAGCGTGGTGTATACGACGGCCAGCCTCGTCATGATCCTACCGTGGCAAGGGGTTGGTTTCTTGGGCCGATACGGAGTACACCCCCAGCCATCTATCTATCTAGTTATACGGCGCGGCGTGTTTTACGACTGGTGCGACGGGACGATAGGTCCCGTGAACGTCTCTCTGCATCTGATGATTCCGGCCTGCAGTACGGAGTATATCATTATCTATATACTGTGGTGGTATAATTGTATGGGAAAGCCGTGACATCAGCCTGGCTAGAAGGAGATGGACAGATCCTCTTTCTAGTGCCATCGGCGCATAATACCGTGTATAGTCGCGTACGGTGAACCCTTCCATATGCAAGCTCATCAGTGCATAATACTCCCGCGAGTCTGGGGTTCATGCAGCAGAACCCGGCCAATGTGGGCGTGCCTTTGCATTGCGGCCTTCCTTTGCGCACTGAGAGAAACGGGCTAGGTTAGAGCAATCAATTGCTTTAGGGGATGATAACGTCGGCGGGCCCTTCGTTGGGGTAGCCAGCCAATTCGGGTTCCTTTTCCGAGCAAGCCTTTGCTTGCCCTTGTGCTTGTGCTTGCGCTTGCTTCCGTTGTCGCAGGCGCAGGAGTCCGCAACCGTGCATTGTTTTTGCCGGCATAGCAGGGCATCGCCACGTTCTAACGATGTACGAGGATGAGCACTGTTACCGCATGTTGCTTGTCAAGACCCTGGATTCAGTCATATAACACAGCCTAGCTAGGGATGCAAACAATTACGAAGTACGGAGTACGGAGACGTGTGAGGAATGTCGTATAGGCCGGGCCATTCGATTCTTGATTGGTGTTCCGTATGGGTTGTGAGCCACGAGCCATCATATTTCATGGGGACCGTTGTCTTGTCCTCATTCCGAGGCTCTCGCCATGAGCCATGAGCCGTGGCTTGAAAGACACCCTGGTTGAAAATAGAAAATTTGATTCGCCATACAGTAATCACTAGCTCCATCCATCCCTTCTATCTACTGAACAGCCCGTCCAAACATGGTCCTGCTGTCAAATTTAGCAGTTTTGATTCAAACCAGTCTCGGGCGCCCGTCCTTCAGATCGCTTGATCGTCTTCAGCCTGTAATATTTGTCACAAATAAAGCCATTGTTACTGAAGAGGGGTACAGTGTACAAGACAACGGTCCTACTATTACTCTCTATCCGTTGACGTTCTAGATTACACTACTCCGTACGCTAGTCCTTGTATCTAACTAATTGACCCATCTTAACTTTTCTGTAAGTACGGAATAGGTCGTGTACATATCGAATGCCGGTGTACACCAGGACATTGCCGCGTAGGTAAGTATGTGTACATGGCGCAGGAACCGGCAGAGCCGTCGTTATACAGTACATACCACACTGCCTACAAGCACAGCACTTTAGCACTTGTATTATAAACCCTACCTAATGCTCAATTCTAACCGTCCTTATTGCGTATGTAGGAAGCTGAGAACGGCTCTACAAAAGACTCTTGTTGACAATGTATAATAGAGATTACTACCCATGAATGAGCTACAGCACATATGCGGATCATACTTGCTTCTGCTTGATGCTGCTGGCCGCGCAAGGAAGTGTAATGGTGCCGCTTCCCGTCCATGTATCGTATGGTACATAGGCAGTGTACGAAGCGGGTACTAGAGGTGGCTGGGTATTTGCACGATACCTTTCTGAGAAGTTGAGGTACAAAGGGGCTTTCCCAGCCTGGCTGAATCTTGGCTCCCTCGTCAGTGCTGGCGTCGTGGCGTGCTATGATCTTCTACTACCGCAAAGAGTCTCTTTAAAACAGGTAGTCATAGGTAGACATAATTACTAGGTAGACGTCGCGTGGAAAGACAAACATCTCTTTTTTTAATTATTTGTTTCTTTCTTTCTATGCAAAGGCGCTGTCGGCACGCAGGCGCGGTCTAGGCGCAAGCATGAATCTTGTTCCGAAATCCACACTCCGGCTGGCAGTTCTAATTTTACAGCGTAGTAAATCTATCTCCTTGTTAGTTCACTCGCGCGGAGATTTCCTACGTCTGGAGCTCGTAATAGAACACGTACGTACGAATTGTTTATGGGCTAGAGTATCTACTTCGTACTCTACCATTAATTACAGACTAGAGTGTAACGTCCAATTGAGTCCGATGTGCACTTACAAAGTATGCGTAGAAAGACCATTCTCTTGGCCCCATGTCTCCTCTTCCGCCGCTAGTAATGTAGAGTGCGGATATGTAGCGGTAATCCTGCCCGTACACTTACATGCGTCGTACGTTAGCACAGCAGGCGACTACTGCGGTGGCTGTAAGATGCTGGGGTTGGCACGCAGGTGGGTAGCCCGGCTAGCCCACGGCTCATGCACGATGTCAGATCGAAATCGATGTATTGTGAACCGAGACGATCCTACGACAATCCCTAATAGGTGATTTGCATTGGTTGTTGATAACTCTATATCAGGCCTCGGGCGCGTGAACGCACCCTTAATGTCTCACTATGCAGCATGAGAATCGACTACCTATTATACCCGGTAGTGACGAGAGATAAGTACGAAGTATATGTAGCGATATAAGGCTGGGGATGTTTGAGCGTAAAACATCGTAGTGTGAACTAAGGATTTCTGCGAGTATGTACTCCATTCCATCATCATGTAATTATAGAGAGACGACACTGCTTGCTTGTTACGCAGCGCGCTACTGACTTGTTGTATCTTGGTCTTATAATTTTCATGGCCAATGATATTTGGATGCGAAGTACGGAGTACGTGAATGCCCACAATCCTTAGCAGAGATATGTATGTAGCCCTATTACCTACACTAGTGCAAATACCTACCAAGGATGGTAATAACAATTAAGTAGTATATTCTTTCTTGATAATACTAAATGTACTAAGTACTGTAGAGATTTCCAGAGCCTCAAGGCGTACACTCAGGATTGCCCGTCACAGCACACAGCAGCCATCACTGACTGTTTAAGTTAAGATTTTTACTAACTAATTCCAAGTTTATACCTTTTAAGAATTTACAACTGTTCACTGCTGGCTGAAAATCTGCCTATGTGCCTTGTACCCGCCCGTGCCCTTATACGATATTCGAGGTACCACAGAGGCAAACAAGGCCCTTGTTCAGTGAAGAAGAGTAAAGTGGTATACCCAGGTACAACCTAGTTGATTGACCTGGTTCCGAGGCTGGACGAATTTGCTTCATACGGTATTCACTGCCCAGGAGATATTTTCTAATTGGACGGGCTAATGAGTAGGATGACGGCACACAGCAGCTAGGACAAGGCCCATTGAAGCCAGGGTGACTTGTCACATAATAGTTCGTACTCAGTAATTATTCGTACAGCGTAAACAAAAGTGCACTCGGAGTATGCATAAGTCGCGTTGAATTTGACAACCCACATATTTAAGTAACGGAAGACTATAACACTCTGTACAGAACTCTGTAATTAATTAAGAATTGATTATGAACTCGCTGTCCATAACTACCTGTATACAACAGTAACCTACCTATGTGGCCTGTTAGGCTGTGTCCTCCGGCCTGATGACTAGGTAGCTATGCTTACGGCATCAAGAGCCGGTAGGAATGAAGGTCTTCGTCTTGTCCGTGGGGTAACCAATGTACCTACACTAGCGTGATATGCTGTACTGTACATTTCACCACAGCACTTACGCTCAATGTAGTTTAGACACTACCTACTAAACCAAGCCTTTCGTTGATCGGAAGGGCAATAACTGATGATCATCAGACAGGGAATTTGGGCGTCTAGCAAGGATACGCGATTAGTGTAGAATTACATACACTAGCGTGGTGCATAGTGTAATATCCAGACTGAGGAGGGGGGTTCAGATAGAAGATCTGAGAGATATAGTTATACCTAGTACATGTACAAGGTGGATGCGCATGAAGTGGCGGTGAAGGGAAGCTTAGACTTGGTCACTACGCGCGGGGTGTGGAGTGCGATACAGTGTGGAGGCTAGTGTATAGATGCACGAAGTAGAACCATTGATTATAACAGTGACGATACCTCATGTGTATACCACCATAGTTAGCTATTCACTTCAGAATATTGTGGTGTCGATAATGCAAAACAGAATTCCACAACAGACAAGTAGGTACTGGAGGCTTGGTTCATTGAGAACTACGCACTAGGTAATTCGCTGTGAAAACTAAGTAAATATTCTATACCAATTGTAGCTCTTAGGGTGATTTGCCAGCGATATACCAGTCGTGGGAACGTACAACATCAAAGCTATGTATAGCATGTCGCAGCCAATAGCATATCTCTATGTTTTAACTCGAGTCGCGGAAACTGGGCATATGCTCCCACGTTGTCTGCTCTCATTGGACCAGCAAATCTCTATAATACCAGCCTCTTGAAGCATTCAGTGGTACACGTCTGGTGAGACAGCCAGTGTAGTTATTCGCCTACACTGGGTAAGTTGAGGGATTCCCTTCTGGCGCCACAAGCCCTCGAGGCCCTTCACACCCACCATCTCCTCAGGATCCTGAATTGAGCGCGGCTCCTACCCTGCTGTTACCTGTTGCCAGTTGTGCGCCAGCCTGGGAAGTCTCTTGGCATGGATAACGGACCGCTCTTGCAGCCCGCGGACGGCCAGGAGCGATCACGGCGCCACATTGATGTAATTACTTCGTACACACTGGCTCCATATTCCGTACCTACTACAGATTCGGCATGTTAGGTGCTCCTTGTGCTCTCGGGGTTATTCATCGGCCCACCCGTTCGAAGGAAGGCGGGGCTAGCCCGTCGTGTTTGTGACATTCGTGCTTCCAGGAACTGAAGTCGTTCATAGATAGGTAGTAGGCCGCCGCCGCTTAGCTTATTTACCCCTCTACCACAATTTGTAATGCTGGGCCTTTGGTGGGCTAGCCTTAGGAATGAAAAGATGCAACAATTAGTACGGAGAAGATGCACCAGATGGTACAGTAGGACCCTATCGGCCTTCCCAATGACAGTCTGATCACTAGTCCGTAACTGGTGGCCGATGAGTTGGTCTGATGGGTGCTTGTTGTTGGAGGCACCTTATTCCCTGGTCCCTTTGCTAGTGTAGGGCCAATGTCCACATCAGCTGGAGGTGTGTTCGTCGACGTGGGTGCCGCTGATTGGCTAGGAAATGGCCGGAGCGGCAATGGAGGGTGACGGGGCGGCTGGCACCAAAAAAAACCGAAACAAAACAAAAAGAACGAAAACATGCGAAGACCACTCCGGGAAGCGACACAGAAGGCTCTTCCTCACACTGTCCATCCGACAAGATGTTAACATAGTGTAAGCGCCGAGAGCTAGCACTGAGTCAGCTAAAAATTCGGAGTTCAGAACAGGCTGGCTGGACTACCTGGCTTTTGCTATCGTAGGTCGTGTAAAACACTGATCTTGCTTTTCTCAATCAAGTTTGGACGCCCACCAAGGCTGGCTAGATAGTGTACACTAGGTAGATCGGTGCTCGATGCTGTGGATACCCACCGTCCCGCCATCGCGCTCTTCTATCTACACTAGGTACGAAGTACATGCGTAAGTACTATCTATCCCACAAAATTAGTACCTAGAGACTTAGTGGACGGCGTAAGGTTAGTGTACCTAGCTCAGAATTATTACGCGGTTGGCAAGCCATGCCCAGGGTCAGGGAGCCGGAACAAGCTAGTGCCGTGTAAGAATCAGTTCCTGCCTCTTCGGACGGCGGAGACTTGCTTCGCAGTGTACTAGTGGACTCGGTTCTATATACCAAGGCGTACTTACTATGCGTAGAAATTAGAAGCGGTTATACGGAGTATTCTCATTAGAAACCATATATAATCAGTTTTGTCTAGATCAGGTTTTGACCTAGTGGAAATACTTATAACTGCAAAGTTCTGGAGCACGCTACTAGACAATCCCTGAATACTCTGACAAGGCTGGCTACCTTCAAACCGCAGAGGCCAATGGCACTTAGTGCATGGGGTAAAACCCGTGATTGGTTAGGTGTGAGATATGCATAGCCGCGGCCGCTGTGCGTTAGTCTGGCTGCTCGGTCATGCAAGTGCGCAAGCTCAAGCCAGCCGTCCCTGCCATTCTCTCGACAGCTCTGTCTTTGTTCCCGCACGTACCGAATCGTACAGGAGGTACATCTCAGGCCGCGCTGACGGGAGAAGCTTAATTCATCAGCCGTTGAAACGGCTTTCTTCCATGGGTACATACACTACACTGCAACTGTCTTGCTCTGCAAGTATCTGTACGTACAGAATAGTATTGTCTTGATGGTTCCTACCTATACCCGACCTATGTCCTAGCTACAACCACTACTCAATTACATACTATTATGTGATGCAAGTGCAGTGCAATAGAGGTAGGTCAAACCATCTCAGTTATATGACCTATGCGTAAAGGTAAATGCAACATCACGCAGCGCGGGAAGAAGGAGTTGCAGCTGTTGGGATTAACTTTGGCTAGCGCACGATCATACCCACCTACCCTATCCGACACAGAACGCGCACGAGCCGGCCTCTATGATGTAAGTGAGGGAAGACGGACGTATGATGTAGATTAAGTACGAGCGAATTCGGCACCAAAACGTGATTGAGCAACGGCCAGTCAGGCTTCTCCGGTGGCACAACGAGGCAGAAGTTATTAGCTCCGACCTCCGAGCCAAGGAGCCGCATCGCTCATCGAAGGGAAGCGGAGATTGAAGGAGTGAGGTGCCAACAATCCCAACGAATTGGTACGGCGTCTTGTAAATGTCTGGCCAGCAGCGTCCCACAGGACATGCGGTGCACCTACACTACGGCTGCAAGAGAGTCATATGCGATGCAGCCGGCCATACGTACCTACGATGTACGTCTAGAAGTATGTCTTTACGCCATCACGACAGTCGCAACCCGCTGTGATTCCGGCTGGCAGATTGAAATTGTGTCTATGCCGCGCCTTGCAAGCCTCGCCGCCCGTGATAGTGTATATATACCAGTACAGTACCAAGGGCGTGGATGTCGCAGTAATACCTATACGGCGAGGCGGAGGGCATTGTCCCTTTGATGGTCGGCCGCGTGTTAGTCGATCCATTCAGGGAATGATTGTTCGCAGATGGCAATACTGATCGGAGTCTCTTGGGATCCATGGCGATCGCTCTTGTCTACCTTGCCCATACGACCTTACGCATGCCTATACTGACGAGGCGCATCCATATGGATTGGCGCGCGCCAGCGAACCAATGTTGTGCATGACATGGCATGAGCATCGCATCGCACGTGGTGGGCACCTGAGGCTCACTTGCACGGCATGCTGTGGGCACCTTGCCTCGTACCCACATCGTTGCTCAGCGGCGTAGCCTTTCTGAAGATCCGTTGAAGGGCTCCATCTCCATCTTTCGGTCTTAAGAGCACGAAGTAACCATGGCACGAGATCCGCGCTGCTGGCGGGAGACAGCCAACTGCATAAAAGTCTGCACTTTCCCAGCCTTTGCCTTACAGGTCATAGGATTGCAGGTGTTGCTCGTTTCCAAGCTAATGGGTTTCGGTGCTAGTACTTTTCTTACCCACTATCTCATATGTAGAGGGAATGAGACGTGAGCGGCTAAGCATGAGGCAGTAGTATATTCGATGTAAGCTTGACAGACATTTAATTTCAGCCTTCCAGTTGTCCCCAGCAATATTGGATAAACAGGGACTTGTATGGTACACCGAGGTAACGTGATTGGAATAATGTCTTATCTTTGATCGGAAATCGGAATATACTGAGACGTTCCAAAGACGGTAGTCCGCAAGCCTATCTAGATGAGAAAGAAACGTAACTACCTAGTAGGCAGATTAGGCGGATTACATAACTCGTCTAACCTGCAGTACCTATTATTTTCCGATGAGCATCATGATAAGACTTGTATAATGTACGAAGCTGCGAACGCGCACGGCTTGAGTCTCTGAGACAATTTGGCTTCGGCTTTCGAAGTAAATATGTGCTGGTAATTCCACTGCTACGTTCTCAGTCGGCACATACATCCTATAGAATCTTTCAGCCCAGCTAGGATTCGATTTACCTTTTAAGATACGAGATACGGATATTAGCCTACAACTCACTTCCCCGCGAGTCTAGCAGTCGCCGCTCACGTGAGTGGATAGAATCATAGAACAATAAAGCCAAACGCTGCTCAACACGATAGGTATACATACACTTTTGGGGGTTAGAAGTAAGATATATTCATAGTCAATATATTTATATCCGTAGGCCAAATGCCTTGCAAATTCTTGTAAGATGTGAAGCGCCCCTCCTTCATGCAAGACACGGCCTTGGCGATTTTCTTGTCTGGATACACCACATCTGCTTGTACTTGCAGTATGCTGAGCAAGCACGGAACCTTACATACGGGTGACATACGTACTGCAGAGGTATACTAGAGATGCGACACTTCCCAGTGCGGCAGTATAGATATGAACGAGCACACTCACGATATTTCTATAGTTTGTAGATTCCCCTATTCAGCTAATGGTGGTGGAGGGATGGCGGCGAAAATATTAACTTCCAACTTCCAAATAGAAAGTTAAATGAGCAGGACAACGAAAACCTAGTTCTCGCCAGGGCTATGATACCATCATGACGTTGTATACCAATTCTATCTGCGCTGTGTTGAGGAGTACATTCTCCTGATCGCCTCACATTCCAAAAAGAGGGTTTAAACATTGTCTAAATTTCTGGCTTACGAAGCGCAAGACTTTGAAGTGGGCACACAGACTCGAATGACACGATGAATGTGCGACTGCCTAAATTACGTGCAACGACAGGCGAAGAGTTCGGAGGGGGAAGCATGTTCTGGTCAAATACAGTTTGAGTGTGATCATTTGGCATTCTCTGATTGTAGACATATAATTCTTAGCGCTGTTAGGAACAGTCGAATGGTCGCATATAATGGTCCAGGTTACATACATATAGTAGTACGAAATACTCACCTTCATATGCACCTAATTATAGGCCACCTGCGAGTGTTCCGGGACTTGCAATGCACTGCTCTAGCAGCGCATACACACTACTTACTACTACTTCGAATGTGTGTGCATCAGCCTGGGCCCTGGCTTATCGCATGCATTGGCTGCCGCTTCTTAACCGCCTGCCGTATACTAGTTGCAGCTTTGGCGAGGATCGGACTAAAGTATGTTCGAAGCAGGTTCGTTTAAGGCACATGAATGCTACGCACGATGAACAAGTCGAAATTACTCACTTACAAGAAATCTGAGGTGAGACCTATCTATCTTTCTGACTACCTTAGGTATCTACTACCTATGAAGTAGTATTTTGCACTTTAAGTTACAGAGTGGACTTACAAGTTCCGGTATACGTAAGTAAGTAGCGAGGAGACTATATCCGCTATTTCCTATACCAAACCTATTTAAGTAGGTGTGTAGATGTTGTACTGTACGAGGCACTAGGCCCTGGGAGAACTAGTGGATCTCGCGTAGGCACTGAAATATCTCTGCACTAATTAACAGTGCTGTTTTCACCTACCTCTAGAGTACAATACTTAAACTATTTCGTGAACTACGTAGCTCCATTCGTGGCTGGAGCTGGACCAACAAACAAGTCTTCGCCAAGCAAACCAGTTAGGTCAGACGTCCAAGAAGAGGGGAAGTGTAAAAGCCAAGAACCCCAACGCCAGCCTGGAGGGGTACAATGTGAAATCACTTCGAATATTCGTTATGTATAATAACTTAGCGTACATACCTGTATGCAGGTAGTATCCACTATGTAGCTACTACTCCGTACATGTAAGCAGTATATGCCGTGGACTCTACTACTAGTACCGAAAGGGCTGGCAGTCCTTTCCAGAATTTTTCTTCCCCAAGCTAAGTATGATAATGCACCACGAAATAATTATCCATGATGCGAGGAGAAAGATGGGTGGCAGAGGAATTGCTAAAGAAGTGTTTCAATTCGATAATACTCGGAAACAGTTAGCTACTCATTACTCCGTACTGATTGTCGCACTCCGTTGTCGCATGGCACCACGCGAGCAAACATTGGCGTGGCTAGTAACTCGTCATAGTATGAATGTATGCCTGTACTTATCAGATCCCCCAGCCACTCACTTATCGTGGCATTTGAATCCGAAGACTAAGGGCCACGCTCCAGGCCATTCAGCCATCCGGAGTGGCCAAGGGATGATGTTTTGACACGTCCGAACCTCGACCTCTACCCGCTTAACTTGTGGCTTCAAGCCGATCAGAGACCAATGTGGCCTAGACCCTGAGAAACTGGGCGTATTTGAGTACGGAGAATAGAAGGTAAGGTAGGTACCTAGTGTATGTACATACCTCTCCCAGTCAACTTTAGTGTAAGTGATTTCCATAGGGCATTGTCCATGGCATGGGCTTTGTTGTCGCGCCAGCTTGTCTTATTTGCTAGTACCACAAAGACTGAACACCATCCACATTGTTGTAGGAATTACTTCATATTCCTAGGAGGTTTTCTACTTGTACCGATATGTGTTTCTATTGCGCGGAAAACAAGCACATTTTAAACCCCGATTTTCTCCAGTATAAACCATCCTGCTGGGGCCATATAACACTGTTATTGTTGAAAACATCCACCCAAGCCACGGGCGGTCCTACACTGGACACTATGTGTAGGTGCGAAGTACGTGACCAAGCTGCTCTTGTGCAACGATATCCGCCGAAAGAGCGTGTCACTTTGCTGTAAAAGGAGAAACCGCAACTTTACCTTATTCTTCCGTAGTCTGATTTTCACAGTTTGTAATACTTCGTAGGTCTGATTATTGGCCCTTGTATATTACTTAAGCGCATAATATGCGTACTGATAAGGTCTTCATGGAGCCACGGACGTATGATGAAAGTGTCGAGAACAGAGATGAAGAATTTGCACAAGAAAGTCACTACTTGGCACAACTAGCCTCAATTACCTACCTATCTTGATAGATTTGACAATATACTTAATTTGTTATAATGGTGACGGGTTCTCTCTATAGTATACTTCGTATGGAGGTACAATTTCGAAACAGCAGACGGACACAATTCATTGTTCTTCTGGTCGTTTATCTACATTCCTTAGTTTTAGTCAGTACGATAGCCGCCACTGGCATCAAGCCCTGCATTGTTCACCATCTCCGGCCTCGCCATTCCTAAACTGAAGTACAGAACTTTGTAGGTATAGCGCAAAGATGAGGTATGCTATGTCTTGAGCGTGAGAATTGACTGGAAATGCGCACTGGAATAGAAATAGGTATTCAGAAACACCTCGAAACACATATCTTACTTTGTAGAATTGATAATGACTGCCGTGTTTCTTCCGTAGTTACAAGTGCCTTGAGCTCGAAACCCAATTTCTCTCCCTTTCATCTATCTCGATCTCTCGTGTGCTGTTATCACACCCGCGGCTTTGTTGAAACGCCCTTTCCCCTCAATATGGGACATGCATTCTAGATGCGGTACCGATATACGAATAAGAGCGAGCACAGTCTCTGCCTACAGCGTAGCATACTCTATTACCTGTCTGTAAGCTAGGCGCCAGGAACAGGCGAAAGCAGGGGCCGCCATTCGCCCGTACTGTGCATCGACCAGGAACCTCCAAAGCTGACTGACCAGCCGACCAACCGACCGACCGAGACTGACCACCTGCATGGTGTTATTCGCTCCATCCCGCCGACCGACCGACTGCCTGCACTACACTATAGCACTCCTACCTAGTGTAGGTAAGTACGTACGCTGTAGCGCACGTAGAAGAATCCACCAGGCCACACGACCTGCGGCCATCTTCCTTCCCGATCTCCACCCTCCGGATACCAATACAGTAATCACCTCATAAATATCTCGAGTGGCCACTGAACTTGCTCTATACGACTAGAGAGCCAGCTACGTGTACCTCTGAAGAGCTAGGATATATGTAGACAAGTCACAAGTCGCCTAATATTGTATAGATGGTCCCCGAGGATGACCAACTGCAGCACAGTATCTTTCAGCGCACGGTGCGCTATACATACCGACCTACCACTCCAGCTGCGTCGAGAACCTAGGAGACTGATAAGGCCAGGCGCAGAGAGGAAAGGCAGCATTGGCTCTCACAGTTTTCATCGGCTGGCCATGCGGAAATGGTTGCTTTCCACAGAGTGCATACAGAAATGCAGACAACTTCTAACTCTTGTATTAGGTAATTAGACCACCGTCGGCGCCGCCTCCGCTGGCGGTATTATATTCGCACTCTTGTGTCTAGAGAATGTGAGGCTACATATTTGCCGGGCGGGTGTCGAGGCCAATAGTACAATACCTGCCTACATACAAACATTTCTCGCTGCCGCTCGGAAGGCCCAAGAGACACCGACCCAAATGGAACGGCGAACCTTTCCGGCGCGGCTTGGCGTGGCAAGCTCGACCTGGTAAACTCTACACTACTACACTATACTACTTAGGTAATTCTTGGGCTTCGATGATACATTTCACATCATTGGTCGACACCTCAAACGGGCGAGTCTTGCGGTTGCCTTTCCAGCCAAGTCGCAAGCCCACGAGTCGCAACGGCGGGCTTTGATTCTCAATCGCCCAATAGCAAGCTGGTGGCTGCTGTCCCTTCAGGGCGGACGCTATTATCTACTACATACCTACATACTTCGTCCTTCGTTCGCATTACGCACAGCACGTCCCCTGTTCTTAGTAGTGTGGTATAGCAACACGCTGCTTAAAAAGAGGAACGTCGATCCTGTCATCGAGTGGCCAAGGATGCCTGTTGTACACTAGGTATACGATATCTGTATAGAGATACGCCCCCGACAGGCCCTGGCAGCACCCCTGAATTACGGACTGGCTGCTAACGAGCTACCCTGCTCTCAAGCGGTGGGTTTGTGCCACAGTACACTACGACGCTGAACCAACCGGCTGAGCTACAATGCCCGAGAAAACCCTGCTAGTAAGTATCTTATACCGCACAAACCACACAACTACCATAATTGCATGCTAGTGCAAATCTATGTATATTACATACTTAGCCATGATGTGCTTACCACTAACCCAACTGGATAGTTAACATCAGCCAACATGGCTCTCAGGCAGGGGCCCTGGCAAACCACGTAGGGTACGTACCCCTTCAGCACTCAGTCCCGTCTACTGCCCCTGCTCGTGTAGAGACATAGTGCCTACACTACACTACGTGTAGGTTTTCCACAGGGCTCATGCCACTCTTCCAGAGTCGCTAGCCTCTTTCATCTCACCACACTCCACCTGTCTGTGTGTAGGTATACAGAACTTGGACAGCGGAACCGCTGAGTAGTGCACACTGCTGCAAAGGGGAAAACCTAGCTGTCGTCGGGTCAAGTCTACTCCACTTGCGCCAATCCACCAGATCCTACCCGTGCTTTTGCTGTCCTCCACTCTCATGCCGCCCACGCTTCTCGACAAAAGCACAATGATTAGGATAATGAAGCGAGACGGGCTTGAAATTACGTGAGGTATAGTGCCTCTTGCCTCTTGCCTCTCTCAATTTTGTTGAGAGACCATACCAAGGGTCGCTGTTCAGATGCAAGCACGCAGTTCTATTAGAAACTGAAGGACGGTCGGTAAGGTGCCGCATGAGGGGAGTACCTTCCTAGGTAGGGCCTGGTCTGGAGTGTAGTGTGGCAGGCAGACTGATGGAGGTGGTGTATGTAGGTACAGTACAGTAGCTATGTACAACAACAACAACATGTTGTCCGCTCTGGGCGCTCTTGTTAGTTGTAGGTACCGATTATCTCCCCCAAGGGCAAAAGTTCCTGCCTCCTATACCGGGCTGAATACAGCAGTACGAAGTACTTGTAGACTCTCCCCTGTTCTGTTGCGCTACGAGTACCTAGCTTCCTTATGCTGCTGTACACTACCGACACCAGTTGTATTCAAGGTACCTACACCCTTCTTATCCTATCACCTTCTCAGTTAGCCAACCGATCCGTTCGCTTCTCTCTCTTATCCACCTCAACCTCCTCCTTCTCTTCTCCTCTTCTTCTTCAATCTGCCTGCCTCCTTACCAGTGAACAGGAGAGACCTCTTCGTCTCGTCTCCTCCCAGACTTTCTCTCTCTTCCCCCTCTTTCCCTGCCGTCCTTTCCGCCTCTCTTTTCTTGTAATCAGACCTCCCAATTCTAAACTCAGATTGGCTGAGGAAACCTGACGGTAAGTCAGTCATGGATAGGTGGTCCTGAAGAACACCGAAGCGCAAAGTCTATTCGGAACTCACATTAGCCCTGTTTCCACGATAATCATAAATTCCCTGAGCTAATCTTATTATCCATGTAATAGACGACGCTCAGCAAAACACGATCTGGTTCGATCTTAAAAGGGGGCTAGTCGCCGGAATAGGCGTGTCTACCTCTCTTCTTACTCCTACGCCTGGCAGGAGCGGTGCACCATTGAAACGCATCGACGACGACAACGATCCGTTTCCGTTGGCCCATTGGCTTGGGTCTACGTTCCTCTCTCTTATGCCGATACGAACCCATTCCGGAGGAGTTTGATTCCTGGCCAAGGGGGGACAGCGTTGCCCAGTTTGAATCGCGACAGCATATTTGCGATCTGCAATTGTCGCTAGATACTTGTCTATTTGGTCATTTCAAGGCTCAATTGGCGGAACGCTTGTCCATTTTTAACGACCGTCCATACCACCGCCGCACGAAATCATTGATAAGAGAGGCTGTCTCGTTCGATCACTACGCCAGTGAATAACACGCAGTTGCAAGATAGCCGGTCGCTAGGCTTTAACCATATTGGTGAAAGAGGCTCTTTTCTGACAGAATCAATCGACCTTTCCACCCCGATTGTCGAATCCCGGCCCCGAGTAACGGACAAGGACGACAAAATCGTCCTGTGATTGATCCGTTCCTCCTCGAGTACAAAGCGAGCTTTCGCTTGGATCGAGCGCTGAATAGTTATATTTGGTTGACTTGAAACCGCAAAGCTGGATTTACCGCCGATCTCATATCTGCCAGCCCGGGGACCGTCCGAGATATCGCCATACTACGGTGTTCACACTGCCCAACGCCCAACGTATGTAACAGAGAAGCTGCCGTCACTTCCATTGCCACAGCCACCGGCAGCATATTCTCCGAGTGCCTCATCTCCCCGGGTTAGCTCCATTGCCTCTTCTGTGAGCTCCAACGGCGACTCGCATTCATCATTCACTTCTGCCCCCTCGTCCAACGGTCCCAAGACTCCGTCGCCGAATCTGCCAACCTCATCAGCGATAGCCGCGACTTCTCAAAGCATTGGCGTGATAGATCATTATCCAGCGATGAATCCGCAACCAGACATGTACTACCAAGCCCCGCACATGTCTGCCGGCCCAGCACCAGCGCCACAAACCGTGACTTCGAGCGCCTTGCCTCAGTATGGACATCCACCCCAGCCCACCCTGCTACAACCAGGGCCCCAATATTCCGCCCCGGCGTACTCGTATAGCTATCCTAATGGTTTGACTTCACCGCAAGCGGCGCCGCCAGCTGTTTCGGCCCCTATGGGCCAAGCTAACGTGCTACCGCTACCAGGGGTTCCCAATCAAGCCGGAGTTCAAAATCAATATCAAGGATTTGATACAAGTGGCCAGATTGCTCCCCCAGGCATGAAACCTCGCGTCACGGCAACTCTGTGGGAGGATGAAGGCAGTCTTTGCTTTCAAGTGGAGGCTCGGGGAATATGCGTCGCCCGTCGCGAAGGTACGGCAACATCCTGAAACGGATACCAGGCCGAGAGAGAAACTAATGCTATTACAGATAACCATATGATCAATGGCACGAAGCTATTAAATGTTGCGGGTATGACACGAGGGAGACGAGACGGCATCTTGAAAAGCGAAAAAGTTCGCCATGTTGTAAAGATTGGTCCTATGCATCTGAAGGGTGTTTGGTAAGCTTATCATCAACAGATCAACATCAAGATACTTGGCTGACAGTTTCCTGGCAGGATACCTTTCGATCGAGCACTAGATTTCGCGAACAAGGAGAAGATCACTGAACTGTTGTACCCGTTGTTTGTGCACAATATAGGATCGTTGTTATATCATCCGACAAATCAGAATAGAACTAACCAAGTAATGGCCGCAGCCGAACGGCGCAAACAAGAAGTCAGCCAGATGCGTAACGGTGGCGCTCCGGGGCCTGGACCTGGGCCACCATCGGGCCCATCCCCTCCAAGTGGTGTATTACCTTCCATACAACAGCATCACCATCATATGGGTCTACCTGGCCCGCAACCTTTGCCCTCACATAGTAGCTCTGGACGGCCATCTCTGGACCGTGCCCACACATTTCCTACTCCACCCACCAGTGCCTCGAGTGTGATGGGAAGTATGGGCGCTGCTGAGGGTTATTGGAACCAGCAAGGCATGAACGGAGGTCAGCCCCCTAATCCTATGTCTATCGATACGAGTCTCAGCAACGCCGCTCGGTCGATGCCGGCTACTCCTGCGACTACTCCTCCAGGTAACTCGTTGCATAGCATGCAGCCGTATCCCCAAGGCACCCAACCATACGACAACTCTCGGGGAGTATACAATCACGCATCGCAGCAGGCTTCATACCCTTCACACAACACCCCGCCAGATAGGAATGTCTACGGTCAGACGAATTCGTATATGAAAAATGAGATGGGCCCACCATCGGGACGACCTGTGGGTGCAGGCGTGGCAGAGGGCTCAGACGTCAAACCCCCGAACGGTATGATACAACACGGTGACCCTGTTCCGCATCCCACGGGCGAAGATGAGGCAGAGCCAGAGGGAGAATACACCCACGATAGCGGTGCCTACGACGCGAACCGGGCCCCATACAACTACAACGCGCCACCTGTTGCCCCAATGTCGGGAGATCATGCACACCTGTCCTCGGACATAGCTGGGTCCCCCGGTCATCAAGCCCATTCTGGTCGCGCTACTCCACGGACTACCGCGCCGCAACAGCCGTTCTATGCACAGCACACAGGGTACAGCACACCTCCCCGTGTACCACCCTCATCTAGCAGCTTATATAACGTCATGAGTAATGACCGAGGGCCTAATGGGGCTTCGGCTCCAGACGTATATGGGTCGCAAACGGACATGAATCCATCGCTACAAAATGGCTATGCCCCACCCCCGGTTCTCAACGGCGTTCCAGGACCTTTAAAGCGAGGACGTGATGAGGAAGATGACCTGCAACGGCCTTCTAGCGGCGGGCTGGATATAAAGCGCCGGAAAACGCTTGTCGATAGTGCAATTCCGCCACCGGGTTATGACACGATGAATCGGCCAGCGTCTGCCGTAGGGGGCGCTCGACGACGATAATAGCACCCACAACCTCTCTCGATTCTAGATCCCTGATCTCACTAGGAATAATGCCCGGCAGTCTAATCATATGTCTGGCATAGTGATCCTATGGCGGAGGATCACTATCTGGGCCACACAACAGTCTTTCGACATATTTGCAAAACTTTCTTGTATTCACCACGAATGATTGAGCATCGGCAGACTTGCATCATCACCAGAGAGGACAGATACGATGACGAAACTTATGACTTGATTATTGTTATTAAATGCCGTTCATGGCCTTGTACATGCTTCACGATTTGGTGCGTCGCATGGCGGACATTAATTTACTTCGGGATGAGATAATATTCTCTGTGACGTTAACGCCCAGCTAAACGAGACACTCGACCAACCGAAAAATGCCCCCTATCACGACTTCTTAGGCGGGTAATGTTCATGATCGAAGCAGAATTATTTTACTTTGTCTATTACATCCATGGATCCTCCGTCGCCAAGACGGTAGGCCAGTTCTACGGCTTATTCTTCCCTTGCTTATGACTGATGACATGACTCTTTCTTTCCAACAAAAATAGGAGACGGTGTCAGCGGGTGGGGCGTGTGTTGGAAACCTCTCCTGGTATCGTGGTGATGAACTCGATGGATGAAAAGCTTGGCTTGCTTAATACACAGTGAATTAGATCCCCAGCTACATACAATTAACCTCAACGCCATTGACCAATTACATTGTACCTGGCTCATATGCCAACGCCTCTGTTGAGGTTGATTTTCGATGCTCTATTTGATGGTCAACAGCCGCGTCACCGCCGAATCTGCCGCGTACAAAGTGAAAACTAGCATTCTTGCATAGTTTCGGCGCGGAACGATGGCAGTCATGGGAGAATGCTGAGGTTGATACTCCTTGAACTGCTATCTTGTGTGGCATACGTCTCCCGGGGCGAGCAATGGTTCGTCCACCGGTCTCCCAGACGAATCTAGCTCCTTCTAACCTCACGTTGCACTTCTTCGCGGTAGGCGGGGGCGCCGAGGACCGAGCATCAAGGAAGAATATACTCCAGGAGCCAATAGTTACGATTAAAGATCATCCTAGCTAATAGACAAAAACCTTGTTACAACGCAAGGGTTCAGATCTGTTTTGATTCTCTGGTCCAGGTCACTTGTAGCTAGCAATCGTCATAATCAACAAAGTTCAAATTGTACTCCGCAGTCAAAATTCAATGACGAAGGATTAATGTAAGTGAGCGGATTGGCGCGTTGGTGGAAAGATTTGTGTACCTGTGTTGCTTCGCACACCTTCATCCTGGGCTGAGACGGGAGACGATCACACCGCTTCTATTTCGTATCACCGGACAAAGTCGGAAAGACGTAGCACCAATAATCATCGGCTGTGGAAAATGGGCATCGAAACACAAGCAGACAGCGTCATAACCAAGAACAAGAGGTGGGCCAGCATGGCTAGACACAGCACAGTACAGCTGGCTAAGCTCCGTGAGGCAAAAAAAACCGGACAGTTGGGACGGAAGGCTGTGCTCTTTGTAGTACCTGACAGCATAGTAGGTCGTTGTACTGTTGAGCCAGTTCCAATACTTCGGCTGGAAGAATGGCGGCCAGCTGGGCTCGCGTGGCGAGTCATTAGAAGATCGAAATGTCAATTTACGCTAATGATGATAAGCTTGTAGGTAGACACTGCATGTTGCTACTGTATGTTAGCATGGTGGCTTTATTTAGACGTGTTACTATCCCCTCAGATGTTGCGTTTAACGACAAATCGCTTGCTTTCTCTACAGCCCTCGTATACAAGGCCTTGTAATGCTGTACAATGGAGTTATTCAGTGTGATGTCATCGCAAAAGAACGGTCAATCAGATACATCTTCATAACACTAGCTATACTATGTTAGGAGTCCAGGAATCTCCTAGGTCATGACTTGTTGGTAAATAGGGGCCCAAATCGAGTGCGCCGTGCCAGATATCAACTCCGTACGGGGATTCCATCCCAATCCGAGATATTCCACTTAGTCAACTCAATTCTATTTATTATATATGGCAGGTCGGTACTACGTAGCTGATTTTGCGCGCTTTTCTAACCTCATGATCCCGTGACCGGACCTGATAGCCTTTATCCAGGTCACTCAAGTTGCGCAAGGTCAGACGCATAGCGATGACTACCTCCTTATGATTCAATATAACGGCAAATAGTAAGCCATGGTCATGGTGATTAGGTAAGAGAGGCGGATTTCTTGAAAAGGATAAGCCAGAAAGGACCCAGCCGAGCAACATACGTTCCAGTAGGAGTGAAGTGGTACGAAACCCCGGGCCGCTGCATTACGTGCAACGTGAGCCAACAGCGCATCTGGATGTCTTGCCCAACCATCCACCGGTCTGGTACAGCACACGGTATACAGTAATACATGATCGTGGACCCTGTTATTATACCGTCTGGTGGCAATATGTCCCGGCACACGCGTAACGCTGGGCTACAGTGCGCATCACCGCATAACATATTACCAGACCAGGAGGGTAGCAAGTAAATAAGAGACCAAGCGGTACGGTTCGAGCGAATTACGACGCCAAGACCTCGCGGCGGACACAGCGCGATACAAGGTAACACATCACACACGTAACCCATCATCATCCCGCGTCCGTGTCCGCGTCCGTACAAGCGTGCCCCCCCGTCCACCCAGCCCCTGTCGTTGCACACTGTGGTTCCCACGAATACAGGGATTTATGTCGATTGGTTTTTCTGAATGGCTGAGATGACGGATAGGAGGTCAGACGAAAGAGGTTGGGTAAGGACCCAGAATTTGAACATGGTTAGGGTTGTGATAGTGCGAAACTGGACCAGACGGTGTGATGACGGGGTGATGACGGAGACCTCGGAATGGGTATGGAGCTAGCGAGCACTAACGCATGTGAGTTTAAATATCACTCGTTTCATATGGCATTTTTAGAGACGGGATCGCGCGGAGATGGATTATAGGGCTGCATTGCGTAGTCAGGGCCGTCAGGGGACGTTGGGGACGTTGGGGAACGGAAAAAGGGGTTAAGGTTTGAGCTAGAGGGAATGGTTCATTAATCATAGGATAGCAAAGAATGGGGCCACAAAAACAAAACATTGAGGTAAAAAAGATGACGGTTACGAAAGAATCATATCCAATCAACGCTTCGCCGCCCTAAAAACGTCTGGCTGAGAAGAATATTATAATTCACCCCTTGCTTCCGATCACCTTGATCGGAGCAGTTAGAATCCGATGGAAGACTATACAGCCGAAGCAAAATATTATGTTAAGTAAGCGAATCTCCTAAAAAAAACTATGGTTGGTCAGAAATAGTTTCATCTACTGACTCGGTTCAGAAGTATATTGCACAAGCTCTAGATCAAAATCACGGATCTCGTAATAAGGGGTGAACGGCAGATAGGCCGATGGATGAGAATAAGATACTTCAAACCAGCTAGATAGAGATAGTTAGGGCATCCTCGAGTTAATGATATTGTATGAAACGTTGAAGATATTTTATCACTCTGGTTTGTATCTTTATGTGTTATTATTCACTCACGATAGCATTTATGACGCAGAAGCTATCATTTTCCCATGACAGGCTTACAGAACATACATCAGTCAAAATACATTTACCATCAGCTCACGCGTGCTTTTATAAGAAAAGTACTTATCCTATCCTATGCGAAATTCCTTCCTCAACAAGAAGTGGACTGGAAAAGGTTTAGAGATAATGAAAAATATGGAGAGTGTATTTGTTACTCATGTGATGATGTTGAATCCTGATAAGACGGAGGCCATGATGCCTGAGCGGTGTCCCAACTTGTCGTGTCCGCAGAGAAGTAGATCTTTTGATAATGACTCAATGAGCATCCATTAATAGTACGCAATGGATAGTGAAAAATGTAGACAAGAGGCGTGAAGCTAGATATAGGTGATGTTATGGCCGTAGCTACGCTTATGAGAATTCTTATTGATAAGTTAGAGTTCAATTTTGTTGTTGTGTTTTCTATAAGACTCATAGATAAGATCTATGAAATTAGAGTTACTAAGCGTATTGCAATGCCTATGGCGCTGAAATATAATAGAAGCATAGCCTTCTACACTCTAATTAATCTTAAATTAACCGACTTTCTGATTCGGCGAAGTATTCTAGCCGCTTGGGTTGTGGAAACTTGGACTTATTAGGAGCATGGAGCGCGGTAATTCATTTCTGATATCACACTAGTTTTAACCTTCACGAAAGCTATATTCACGAAATCTTTATCATCCCCCTTTATAATTGCGATACTTAAACTAACCGAATACAACTTTCTTGTCGTCCCGATGTGCCTGCCGCACTGTAATTTATGCGGAAATTCTTCTTTAGTGTTAAGGATACTTTGTGCGATAATTAGCCTAACCCTACGAGATAACTCCGTGGCGGGCAAAAAAAACGACGAATAATATCGGGAGGGCTCATACTCATTCTCATCACTGTCTAAATGTCCGAGTGTCTCCTTTTTTGTACCCGTTTTTCGCAACGGTACCGGTTTGGGCAGATAATATGGGCAGGCACCGTTACGGTGGGCATAATTTTCACGTTGGGGTGTTCAGTCGCGTGTTATTCGGCTACTTAGAATTCTATCTCTCATGGCTCCAGGATGACTTCAATAATGCCATCTGCGTCTTTCTTGGGTGGAGTCCAGAATCGAGCAACCTTCAGACCAGCCATGGAGATCAGCTCCCCCCACTGTTTTTCAGTTCTCTCCATTCCAGAGTTGAAGACCATCATATTCATGTCGAGCATGGAGTGGAATAATGAGGCCCCTTGCTCAGGAATGATCATATCATGGATGAGCAATTTTGAGTAACCAGGTTTCATAGCCTTCTTGAGTCCCTTGAGTATCTCCAAACACTTCACATCAGACCAATCGTGGAAGATGTGGTGATAAAAGTATGCACGAGCACCCTCTACAGGCTGATCAGTGAAAAAGTCGTAGGCCATGGTCTCGATAGCCGGATCAAGCCCTGATATGCTATCAATGACGGCAGGGAGATCCTGTAGGATTAAACGCCCCTGGCCCGGATACTTTTCACGAAACCCGACAAGGTCGTGTCCTCTTCCGCCACCGACATCTACCAATAGGACAGATTGGCTGGTTGCTTCATCGAGAAGCAATTCTTGGATTGGGAACCAGTCAATCCAATATCCGCGATTACCCACCGTGTTTCCCATGAACATGTTGAAGTCTTTGAATACTTCAGGCATTGACTGCAAGAGTTCAAAAGTCGTCAGTTTCGTCTGAAATGCGTACTGCATCAGGTCATCACGAGGGTCTGTTGGGCATTGCGGCCCATATTTCTTGAAGTAACTTGTTGCTTTATTGGCGGCTGCGATTATCATATCGCCCCTAGAAGCAGTTATAATGTTAGCCAATGATCCCCCACGTTCTGTTATTGTTGGCACAGCGTCGTTACTCACAGAAAACGATGCCCGGCCGCAATTCCCTCAGTCGCCATAGCAGAAGTGATTGGCGTTGCCCTCCAAGTTCGTTCGCCAACTTCCTTGACGAAGCCCATTGCTGCCATGGGTCGTAGGACGCGTACTATAGTGATATTAGTGAGTTATGAGCCACGAGAGTGTGGGCGTCACCGCTACATGCCGATCAACAATTCCTCAGCCCCAGATAGTTCAGCAAGGGCACGAGAATTGAGAGGGGAAGTACTGTCTGAAATATGCTTGAAGAGGTTCAGATGAATGGCTATTCTAGCAGCAACCGGTATAACTCTCTGCTTACATTAGCGATCGTTATCTAAGGCATTCATATCGATACTTACCCCGAACATCAATTCTACTGATGCGCTTTCTGGTTGTTGCAGCGTTATGACGAGTTGGCGACTCAAGCCCAGCGCAGTCTCTCGGGCCTGAGATAAATCATCAGAGGAAAGCTCGGCAACAAGTGAGTTGAGCCGCTGAATGAGGGCGATCGCTGCACTATTTTGGGACTCCATCATTTACAGAATTGAGAATGATTTGTAGTTGTGCTGTTTAGATGAAGATCTATAATCATCGAGCTTATATATTTTATGAGAATGTATTGTACACTAGAGTCTTCCCTATGTAGAGATCGTAGCGAGGCGGCAAACAAGAGACAAACAAAGACTTGATCCGTTCATGTGTTACTACTTAAAACATTCCATCTGCTGATGAACGGGCCAGTGGGCCGATTTTGTAGTCCCAGGAACTTGACGATGCCTGTGAGTGGTTGCTTGTCTCCCTTACGGCACGATGTCCTCACACTGATGGGACGTGCTGTTGACTTGTGTAATTCAACTTTTTCTAACCCTAAAACTGTTTAACATTACCACAAGGCCGGCTTTCGTCACTTTAACGCATTGTACCAGTATACACGTGAAGTTTTCATGGGTGGTACTCATGGGTGATGCCATAGAGAGATATCGTGGGGTAATTATGTAGACATCTTAGGCCACGGAGGTGCCCGGGGCGTCTTAATATCGTCTCCATCACTCTTGTCCGGCATAATGGAATGGGGCCTCTGTTCGTGCGGGTCTGTTCATCCACCCTTTCATCATGAACAAACTGCGTTACAGAGTACATACTATTACCATTGCCCTTTCGAAATTCACCTTCTTATTAACAATGACTTCTATGGCCCCTATCCGTATATCAAGTGCAGATATTTGAACTCTACAGACATTCTGCGCTACATCTATTTATTATGATTAATCCCATGCATTGCGATTATTAAATGAATTGTGCTCAACTATAACGTGGATAATGTGATGTTCGAAGACACATAATAATTCGTCATAGCTTTTTCCCGGTGCTATTTTATGTCGAATGCATGATACCGGATAATTAGAAGCCACGTAAACTAAGAAGTATGACCCCGTTTCAGATTCCGCCTTCGGAACCTGTTATTTTGTACTCCTGTGCAAGCGCCGTTAAGAGGATCTTCATCTCCCAAGTTCTCTGTGTTTGCGTTGATTGGACTAGTCCAAGTCTCGTGCTAGCTCACCCCTCATCAACCACCGATTCCTTGGGATTGGGCCAATCAATGGTGGGGACGAGGTCGTGATCTCAAACGGTGTTTCGGAACACTTCACTTGTTCCGTGACAGTACCACAGATTTCTTGCAGCGGTAGTTAATTCCAATACTAAGCTTGCAGCATGGCATCTATCCGAAAGGTTGGGCTAGCGGAACTACTCCCCCCTTCTCCCCAAGATTATCTATCCGTTTGGCGAAGCTCATTGCAACTAAGGGACAAGTGCCTGTTTTCTTGTTAGTTCTATCTCCCGAAAAGCTGAAACTAGAGGAAGATGAGAACTGGTCAGCTAATAAGCCTAAAGCTTTCGGCCTTCGCGTATAACTAATAGATATGATGTATACTGTCGTTGGTGCCTCACGACGGGGGCAATAGACATGGTATTACCACAAAATTTATCCTTCGAGGGCCAACAGCAGGGTATATTGATAATAGAGCAATGACCGCTGCCAGTTATAGTACTATGACTATTTGGAACTACGCAAACTCGTAGTCAGCCCTAAGAATTATTGATTCATGGTACGCCAGCTACGGATCTATAGAATCTCTTGCCTTCTCATAGTTCTACTTAAGATCTCTCGATTTTCAACAGTTGGCGTTTCACATCCTAATTTATATCTGTACCCCAGAATCAAAACATTTAAGGCTCCGGGGCTCCCTTCCTAGTTCACTCAAATCGGTACATCTATAAATCTCGTCTCAGATTCGCGGGGCCGGTTCGCTTTTGGGGGAATCCGGGCCAGGACAAACCGAGCACAACATAATGGCGGACCTACCATCGGTCGCTGGCTAGTCTACTGCGCTCAGGAAGTATAGCAACCTCACAAACTGTAAGCCTGTGGGAGGCGAGAATTTTCCATACAAAAGTGTACAATATGCTTACAGTTGCGCCTTATCAACTTATCTCTGTCGCTCGAAAGGGCGATGCTAAGGTCTGCTCATAGAATCCTGTCCGACGTTATAGATGGGTGAATGCTGACAACTGGCTACGAATACACTCAAGGCGATAAGGATCATAGTTAACGTAGTCTCGTTAGAGGACGTTAGAGTCTATGCTGGAGTATATGTACAGGAGGGGTCTTCGGGGAAAGAACTCGTTTTGTTTGACACGCCGAAGTCTACGGACCGAAGAGACGATTCGGATCTGTTCAAATTAGTACAACGCTCCGAGCAGCTGTTTGGGCTTACTCTACTCGCCCATCAAATAGAGCCAAGATCACTCAATTCAATCGTGACATGCTGTAATCACCGTCGGGATCTTGTTCTCGTACGTACAAGACTTTCACCGAGGAAAAAGGTCTCAGTCTCTACCCAGGCGGCCGAGAGCTTCGAAACATATCCTAGCAGCGGTTCTCCCGAAAATGTGTCTAACGGCTGCTGCTAGTCCACACTGGCCCGGGACCGGCGCGCAATTTCAGCTTGCGCGAAGAACCTTCGCTCTCGGTTATCGCACGTGCTGTATATATGCTGTCAAGTTAGATGGACCCGGTCCTGTCTCTTAATTTTGGCAGTATTATGCTAGGACAGCTATGCACTTACGACGAGGACAGTAGCTGGTATTCGGATGTAGATGCAGTCTTTCTGTGCACCTTAGGAGTTGTCATTAAATAATCTTAGAAATTTTAAAGATTATGGGAGCCTGCTCGGCTATCAAGACTGGTGTGCTCGCTGGGTTGCCGGTGCACGGCACCGTTCTCATCATTCTGCGAGATTTATGATGACTATCACAAAATCCTTTGGAAAAGACGAAAGAAAAATAAAAACCCGCAGATCGAATCGTTAATGTTGTGCTCTGTTCATGGTATTTCGCAGTAGTAGCCATACGCACAGATCAAACCGCGCAAACCCAATTGAGTATTCTAGAAGCAGCCGCTACCCCTGAATCTGCACGGAACAACTTCTTACCCACTCCCCTGAATTACAAGAATTAGGTGCGGGGAAAAGCCTAAAAGGCGAACCTACCAGGTTCCACGTGCCAGATAACCGAAAGTTCGATTCCTAACAGGCATGATTACTTGTCGATGGTTTGTCACCAGTCTTTCTGTCTCATCGGCGATGCGCTAGATATTATACAGATCTAAATCGTGCATCTTTCACGCACGTGGATCCCCATCAAATCAAGTGGGCCGGGAGAGAAACCCAATCGCGATCGGACGGAGTCTGGGGTGCATTAAGAACTAAATAGACCAAAAAGTGCGGGGAGGGTAGCATTGGGTCTCAAAAACAGAACTTATTTCAGGGGAAACTTAGTTCTGAAACTCGTGTGCTCAAGCCTCCCAGCTTAGAGAGAAGGTAATTATATCCTGCCGCGTATAATACCAACTGAATAATCAGGTACTAGTTCATATCTGCTTCACTAAGTAATTCCAGACAACAGTGGCGCTCTTACCGTTCAGCTTGAATATCCCAATAATTGCTTTGTTGCATGTTTGAAGAGCCTACATCTGTGACCCGTAATCACATGTCGCGAATGCATAGCTGTAGAGCCTATCACTGATCACGACGCATAAGTCTTGAAGACAAAAGTTATGGGCGGCGCCCACACATAACGACTATTCAATTGAGCCGAAGTATGTTCTGCATACTCGTTAAGGAGTATTGCCACGGTATCCCAAGCAAATCCACTGCAGCACCTAGCTGTGAAGACTGTTCTTTTGTGGATAGCTCTGGACACCCCAAAAAACCAGCGCCAAAGATTACAATGATATAGAAAATCAGTAGGATGTGCTACCAAGCTGGCAGCATAATACCATCCTGGTAGAGCTCGGAGATCTTGTAGGAAACCAGCTTCACTCCCTTAGCCAAGGTAGAAAATATGCTCGTAGCGGTCATGACGTCGAAGAGAGATTGCGTGTTAGAGAGCAACTTTGGCTGTACTGCTCTGATCTAATACGTCGCCGACCAAGCCTCTCCAGAGATCCGTGAGCATGCCGTGCTCTTGCTCAGCGGGCTCAGCGTCGTGAATGAACTTCAATTCGACGCCGTCCATTCCCATTCCCTCGATTTCGGTCAGAGCGGAAGGCGAGACAAGGTCCGGGTTCGCAGCGACAATGCTGATCTCGGGAGCAGTGACAGGGCTATCGGCAGGTTCGGGCGTATGCTGGAACATGACATTGTCGGGGAGCAGGGGAACGCGGATAGTGCTGTACGGGTCCTGGCTGACGTCCTTGAAAGCGGCCGAGCCTGGGAAGACGATGCTGTCGATACTTTTGGCTGGTGCTGCGGACGTAGCAGTACTTGAGAAAGTCTGCATTAGACGCATTCTGCGAGGCTGAGGATGAGGCAGGTTGGCTGATCGAGTATAAAGATGGCGAGGGTGCTGTTTGTTCGAGTATGCTATTAGTCGCTGCCTGTGCGTAGGTCGTCGCTTTCTCAGGGAGAGCAGAAGTAGAAGTAGAAGCTTACATCAGGCTCTGGATTCCGCTCTTTCAGGAGATCCGCATATTTCCGTGGAAGAGTTGCCCCGGCCTTGGAACTTGTGAGGAGAGTGGGAGACTGAGTAGCTGTGGTGATGGAGCGGGCGAGCTTGACAGCAGGACCAGTAACACGGGGGCCAGCCATTTCGAGGATGTTGCTGCTACTTGGTTCGAGACAAATAGGTAGGTAGGTAGGTAGGTAGGTATATCTCTATTATAATATGTGTGTATATGGAGAAGCGGATGAACAGCACACGGCGAATATCAATGGAAGCTGTTGTGGATGGAAAGGTTAGTTAGCTTTGAAGGTCAGGGCGAACAATGAAAGGTGACAAGCTATGTAGCCGAAGGTCACGAGTGCGATTGCATACACGGACTGTTGTACTACAAGTAGGCCGGAAGTCCGGTAGAGCTACCAGATACAGGAGACAAAGAGGGAGGACAAACAGATGCAGGTCTGAGGGGTAATGGGACGACTTTCAATAGGTATGCGTACTCACCTGAGGTAGGTTGGGGTAAAGCTATGTATTCAGGCACGAGGCCAATAACGAAAAATAATCAAAAGCGCCCATGCTGGAGGATGCCCAGGCCATCTTAATATACCGGTATGTTACCACATCCAGTGTAGGGGGTTGCTGGTAAAGTTCTAAGTTCAAATGGTATGTGTCAACCCACCTAAACCTTACGCTAGCCAGTGTAGTGTAGAGATAGACGGCGGGGTGGCTACCCGAAGACATGTATACACTAAGGTAGTTCCATGTACAGTATGCAGGACAATGGAGACTAATCTACAAGACAGAAAGGTATTTTCGGCATACGAAATCTCGATCTCGACACACATGGACAAAGTACTCAAGCTCTACAGAGTGGGGACTGCGATACATCATAGATATTGCAGGAGCTCGACATGGCGGTGTATTAGGCGTAGCTACCTCTGACTCTACCTATCATTTCTTTCCTCCTTCTAGAACAAATGCTTGGAAATAGCTATCGTCGGTAGTGTACTGTAGGGCCTCCTTGCATCAGCAGCGCTCATCTGCCCAAACAGTAAGCTGCCATCGGCTTAGAGAATTGGTTGCTTTCTTTATGTGTAGTAGACTCCTATCTAGGTGTTCTTCTCTGCCCGTGCTAACTCTTCTCCATACTGCTAGTCCCTTGAAATTAGTAATGCAGCGTGTTCATACTTAATATGCGCGTGGTGAAGTGTATGTGTTCCACTGCATTGGTATTGATTAAACCATCCCGAAGCCCAGATCTCCGTACTGTAGTGTAGCAGCACTGTATGTAATTGGAGGACTCGGACTGGTCGAATAGGAAAGCTGCCGGTCCAGAGCTGTCACCGCTGCCACGGCACTTCCACACTGGTCCACTTTTCTCATCTGTTGAGACTGGCCGGCATAGTTCGGAAATATCCATAATTACCATCAACAGCTTAGCGGTCTTCTCAACAGAGAGCTAAGGCCAATCATAAGGGTCTAATTGAAATCAACTCGTTGCTGGCGCTGTGTTCCTGACGTGTCGGCGAGTACGAATACTACTACTGGCATCTACCCAGGTAATAGTGCATCCTCGAACTTGCACGCTCTGTTCAATAATACCTGTCATGGCTCACGGGTCGGTACCCGCCAAGACTAATAACGTCTTGTCTAGAGCAGTGGGGTCCCGACCCTCTAGCCAAGGTCTTTAACATCGAAAAGACCAGTCAGCATCTAAAAAAATGAGTGTACTTAGGATCGCTAGTAAACGCCACCAAAATTGAAGTATTCCTTTTTGTTACAAATTCTGTTTTGGCCATTAGTCCTGTTAGCACTATTTTCGTGGTCGCGTCTCTTGTCCCAGACACTTTCCACACCTATTTTGTACGTTAAACGCGTCTTTTAAAGAGATCAAACCATGACGACCTATTGCGAAGGTTGTAAAGGCTGCGAAAGCCGCGTGAAGCTTTTGAAAGTGTTGGTGTTAAAGGTGTTAGTATTGAAGCTGGAGGTGTTGGGCAATTGTACGTGGTGTGGATTAGCTAGGTTGGTTAGGTGGGTTAAGTGGGTTAATTGCAGCTTCTTAAAATTATCGGGTACTTGGCATCAGAATAGAAAGTGACTTGGATGAAATGAAGCTACAATGTATTTGGTGTAAATTGTGTAGTGCGCTAAGTACCCAAATTTTTAGATGTTGACTGGTCTTTTCGATGTTAAAAACCTTGGCTAGAGGGTCGGGACCCCACTGCTCTAGACAAGACGTTATTAGTCTTGGCGGGTATGCCCCAAGCCCAATTCATATATGAATATTGAACAAAGTAGTATAAGTAGGTAGCATTTTGGAGTTAAATACCGCGAGAGAGTGCGCGTAATGTCTATGCACGAAATATTACTTGCCACTCTGCAGGTACGCACTCAATCGATTCTGGTTTTGTAGTGTGCACAGTACACTAGTGTTAGTGGATTGGAAATGCCATTCTCCTTTCCATGTCTCTAAACCGATGTTCTTGTTATCAGATCTAGACAGAAATCTGAATTTCAAATCCATTATTCTCGTACTGTACTAATCAAAAATAGGCTCCGAAAGGAACCGATATCGGAGGCTTTCCTATCTAAGTCGCATCCATCCTGATCTAAGCCAGACACCGCAGTCGGCCCCAATTAAACGACAGATTTGAATTCGATGATAACGGTCGTAAGCAACAAGTGTCGCGGATATTAACATCGTAGTGTAGAAATGTCTACAGGGCCCATAGGCTCTTACGGAGGACGGGTCCGACTACCGAACATGCTCCTCGTCGCTCCACCAAGCCCCTCGACCCTCTCGCACGTAATCGAATGGGTTTTTAAGTGCGGCCGGCCGCATCTTTCTATTTTTATTCGATTCCCGCTACCTAGGTACTGGGAAACGGTATTCGGTCTCAGAAGCCTCGGGGCTCGGAGCTAATCTTCACATACAAGTAGACAGGGCACCGGTAGTTTTACGCCGAAATGTACAGTCACGTAATTACTCCGTACCGGTACTACATACTAAGTACGTAAATGGTGTAGATTCAGGTCTCACGTAACTCAGCCAACATCCATTTAAGCACGATTCCAGAGTAATGTACATAGCCGAATGATTGTTAACAAACAATAAGCGATCTACTTGGCCTTTCGTAAACTGCCGACAGCATTTGATCAGCAGTAGTATTATGAGCTTAGTATCTTTTGACGAGCAATAGAGTACGATGTTTTACAATTACAATGTATTTGCTTATACCTGATAGATTATATACTAGGTTAATTGAAACTTTTACGTGGTATATAACGTATTAGTACACCTACGGAGTATATCTGCCTAGGTATTTATAAATTATAATACGATATTCACTTTAGTATAAAAAAAGTAATTAAAAGTTTAATTTAAAAGTTTTTTAATTTAATTAAATATAACAAATGTTTTTTACGGAAAGTGGATCTTTATAAATAATAGTTTATAATTAGTTATAAATAATGTTATTTTAAATTAATTACAATATTTTTTATTGCGGGTACGTTTTCTAATATTGTAATTTTAACGTAAAAAATCGTAAATGTTTAATAATATTCGTTTAAAAATATGTTATTTTTTATTAATTCGAAAAATTATAAACTTTTTATATAAACGCCGGGCTTTAGCGAAATAAAATAAGTAATATTATTCGATATTTACGGAATAAACGGAATAAAAACTAGTTAATTAAAAAAAAGTATTATACAAATTTAATCCGGTTTAATAAAAAAATCTTATATTGTTTTGTTTTATTTATTAAAGTTTATTTATATTAAACCGTTTTTTATATATTTTTTTAATATTATTACGTAATATTTTATATAATAATAATATTATTAGTTATAATTTTCGTATATTTAAAAAGTTATTTTTAAAAATATATCGTTATATAATTTAATTTTTTTTATATAAAATCTAATTCTGATTTTAATAACGGTTTAAAAAAAATTATTATTTATATTAAATCTAATAAAAAGGTTTTTTATTATAAGTTTATTAATATATTTTATAATTCTGTTCGTTAATATAAAATAAAATTTATTATTGTTTTTTTTTATTTAAATAACGATTAGAAAGTTTTTATATATATTTATAAACTATTTATATTAAATAATTTTATTAAATATAATAATATTTTTTTTAACTAGTTTTAAAATATTAAAATAATTTACGATTTTATTTATATATTTATAATAAATTTATAAAACGGACGTTCGGTCGATTTTATTAAGTTTATTTTTTTAACTCCGTTTTTATTAAAATATATAATATTAATTAATATTATATTTTGTTATTAAATATTAAATATAAAATAATATAACTAGATAAGATTATTTTAAAATTATTAAAATAATAAAAAATTTATATTATAAAAAATATTTTAAATTATATAATATTTTTTTTATTTTTATTAAAATAATTAAAATAATTTTTATATTTACGGGTATATAAATATTTAAATAAATATTATATTATTATAAATATATAATTTAAAATTTAAAATTTATTAATTATAATTTTTTATAATATTATTAATTATATTTGTTTATTTTAATACTTTTGTTCGAATAAATAAAAAAATTAAAATATAAAGTTGTAAATATTTTAAACTTTTTTTTTATAATAATTATTAATACGGGGTTTTAAATATAAACGATATATTTATAAATTTAAAACTTTTAATTTTTATATTTAATAATAAAATCGTTATATTTTTTAAATTTTAATAACGTTTGTTTTATAAAAAAAAAATCCGGTATTTTTAACAATTTTAAAAACGTTAGTATAATTACAAACAAATTTAATCGGTTTTAATATAAAAATTAAAACTATTTAAATAATTAACTAATAATTAATATATTAGTTTTTAATTAATAATATTAAATAATAAAATAATAAAAAATAAATATAAATATTTATATATTTATTATATATTAAAAATAAGTTATATATTAATAAAAAATTTAAATATTATCTGTATTTTATTTTTAATTTAAACTATTTATTAATTTAAATATAAAATTATATTAAAACTTAATAAAAAAAACGTGTTTTAAAAATAAAAAAAAAGTAAATTTTAATAATAAAAAAAAACTATATTTCGAAAATAAAAAAAAAATATATTTTAAAAATAAAAAAAAAACATGTTTAAAAAATAAAAAAAAAATACGTTTAAAAAAAAACATATTTTAAAAATAAAAAAAAAGTTATTAAAATATAATTTAATAAACTTATATTTAAATAAACTTTTAATTAAATAAAAATTAAAATATTAAATACGAAATATTATTATAATATATATTTTTTTATATTTATTTAAAAATATTAAATAAATTATTATAAAATATATAAAAGTTTATTAATAGTTAAATTATTATAAAAAATAACAAAAAATATAATTTAAAATTTAATAAATAAATTAATTAGTTTTTAAATTTTTTAAATAATTAATCGGAAGTTTAACTAATTTATATATACGTAATAAATAAATATTATAAACGTTATTTTTAAATAAAACAAATTAAATAATAACAATTATTTAATTTTATTTTATTTCGTATTTAAAAAACGTATATTTAACTTATTTAATTAAATTTTTTATAAAATTTGTTTTAAATATTTAATTAAATATATTTTATAAATTATTAAAATTCTAAATAGTTTTAAATAACTAGTTATTTATTTATTTACTTATTTATTTATTTTTTAAACCGAATAAAAAAAGGGGTTTCTAGTAAATCTATAGCCTTTATAAACATTATAACCGCGGGATAAAACCCCCTAGATATTGCTAAAACGATCTATTCTATTTACTCGGCCTTTTATAAACCGCCGATAATATTTAATTAGTAATAATATTATAAACTTAATATCTTTTAATAAACAACGGAATATAACGTTTTATAATTATAATATATTTGTTTATACCTAATAAACTATATATTAAACTAATCGAAATTTCTACGTAATATATAACGTATTAATATATTTATAAAATATATTTGCCTAAGTATTTATAAACTATAATATAATATTTGTTTTAACGTAAAAAAAATAATTAAAAGTTTAATTTAAAAGTTTTTTAATTTAATTAAATATAACGAATATTTTTTATAAAAAGTGGATCTTTATAAATAATAGTTTATAATTAGTTATAAATAATATTATTTTAAATTAATTACGGTATTTTTTATTACGGGTATGTTTTTTAATATTATAATTTTAACGTAAAAAATCGTAAACGTTTAATAATATTCGTTTAAAAATATATTATTTTTTATTAACTCGAGAAATTATAAACTTTTTATATAAACGCCGGGCTTTAGCGAAATAAAATAAACAATATTACTCGATATTTACGGAATAAACGGAACAAAAACTAGTTAATTAAAAAAAAGTACTATATAAGTTTAATCCGGTTTAATAAAAAGATTTTATATTATTTTGTTTTATTTATTAAAATTTATTTATATTAAACCGTTTTTTATATATTTTTTTAATATTATTATATAATATTTTATATAACAATAATATTATTAGTTATAGTTTTCGTATATTTAAAAAACTATTTTTAAAAATATATCGTTATATAGTTTAATCTTTTCCGTATAAAGTTTAATTTTAATTTTAATAATAGTTTAAAAAAAATTATTATTTATATTAAATCTAATAAAAAAGTTTTTTATTATAAGTTCGTTAATATATTTTATAATTTTATTTATTAATATAAAATAAAATTTATTATCGTTTTTTTTTATTTAAATAATAATTAAAAAGTTTTTATACGTATTTATAAACTATTTATATTAAATAATTTTATCGAATATAATAATACTTTTTTTAATTAGTTTTAAAATATTAAAATAATCTATGATTTTATTTATATATTTATAATAAATTTATAAAACGGACGTTTAATCGATTTTATTAAATTTATTTTTTTAATTCCGTTTTTATTAAAATATATAATATTAATTAATATTATATTTCGTTATTAAATATTAAATATAAAATAATATAACTAAATAAAATTATTTTAAAATTATTAAAATAATAAAAAATTTACATTATAAAAAATATTTCAAATTATATAATATTTTTTTTATTTTTATTAAAATAATTAAAATAATTTTTATATTTACGGATGTATAAATATTTAAACAAATATTATATTATTATAAATATATAATTTATAATTTAAAATTTATTAATTATAATTTTTTATAATATTATTAGTTATATTTGTTTATTTTAATATTTTTATTCGAATAAATAAAAAAATTAAAATATAAAATTATAAATATTTTAAACTTTTTTTTTATAATAATTATTAATACAAAGTTTTAAATATAAACGATATATTTATAAATTTAAAACTTTTAATTTTTATATTTAATAATAAAATTGTTATATTTTCTAAATTTTAATAACGTTTATTTTATAAAAAAAAAATCCGGTATTTTTAATAGTTTTAAAAACGTTAATATAATTACGAATAAATCTAATTAGTTTTAATATAAAAATTAAAACTGTTTAAATAATTAACCGGTAATTAATATATTAGTTTTTAATTAATAATATTAAATAATAAAATAATAAAAAATAAATATAAATATTTATATATTTATTATATATTAAAAATAAATTATATATTAATAAAAAATTTAAACATTATCCGTATTTTATTTTTAATTTAAACTATTTATTAATTTAAATATAAAATTATATTAAAACTTAATAAAAAAAACGTGTTTTAAAAATAAAAAAAAAATAAATTTTAATAATAAAAAAGGACTATATTTCGAAAATAAAAAAAAAATATATTTTAAAAATAAAAAAAAAACATGTTTAAAAAATAAAAAAAAAATACGTTTAAAAAAAAACATGTTTTAAAAATAAAAAAAAAATTATTAAAATATAATTTAATAAATTTATATTTAAATAAACTTCCGATTAAATAAAAATTAAAATATTAAATATAAAATATTATTATAATATATATTTTTTTATATTTATTTAAAAATATTAAATAAATTATTACAAAATATATAAAAATTTATTAATAGTTAGATTATTATAAAAAATAATAAAAAATATAATTTAAAACTTAATAAATAAATTAATTAGTTTTTAGATTTTTTAAATAATTAATTAAAAGTTTAACTAACTTATATATATATAACAAATAAATATTACAAACGTTATTTTTAAATAAAACAAATTAAATAATAACAATTGTTTAATTTTACTTTATTTCGTATTTAAAAAACGCATGTTTAACTTGTTTAATTAAATCTTTTATAAAATTTGTTTTAAATATTTAATCAAGTATATCTCGTGAACTATTAAAATTCTAAATAGTTTCAAATGGCTGGCTACTTACCTACCTACTTACCTACTTACCTTTTAAGCCGAACGAAAAAGGGGGTTTCCAGTGAATCCATGGCCTCTATGAGCACTGCAACCGCGGGATAGAGCCCCCTAGATACTGCCAAAGCGATCCATTCGCCCATTGGCAGTTTTTAAATAGTGCCTCCCCCGTCCGTAAGAGTATCATCTGACTGTAGATCTAACAAGCCTTCCATATTATCTAACGGCACAACTGCATCACCGACCTCATGCACATATGATATCATCGCATTATTCGTGCCGGTAGATTGCAAAACACATCGCACGATGCTCTCGCACACACTTCTCACGTGGACAATGTCGAGCCCCCCTTCCACATACTTGACCTGTGGGACGGCTTTCAGTGCCCGAGCGTACAGTACCAGCTGATTCAGCCAGTCGAGGCGCCCTCGCTCGTCGTGGGCATCCGCTCCCAACCGGAGGATTGTGCTAGGCCTGTGAATCCAAATACGTAGCCTTGCCGTTGCGGCAACCCGTTCCAAGAGGCGCTCCGCCGCCCACTTGCTGGCTGTGTAACCACTATTTGCTAGAATTCCTTCACCATCAGCCGTAGGCGGCACCCCGGTCGCCCGCGCGGGCAGCAACTCGTTTACTTTTCCGGTATCGTCCCGAGGAGAAAACAGCCCGATGCCTGCTGAAGACACAAAGTGCAGTGCTACCCCACGTCGGGCCTCGCAAAGCCGAACCAGCTCGCGTGTAGAGCCTACGTTAGAATCCCGCAACGCTGAATACGGCTTGATGTGCGAGGTATCTGCGCCGGCGTGAATGACGGCGTCCGCATTCGCGAAGACGGCGGCACAATCCGTCGGGGTAAGGCCCAGACGTGGCTGCGACAGGTCCCCAGCTAAGAATGAGATCTGGCCCGAGGACGTCGCGGATCTTATTTCTAGTGGGAGGGTCGCTAAGAAAGTTTCTAGGTCAAAAGTCTGGAGCTGACGCACCGCAATGCTAACAATCTTGGTGGTAGACGGTGTTGCCTGGAGCAGGTGTCTTAGAAGATGGCGGCCTAAAAGCCCAGTTGCCCCTGTCAAGACGATTTTTTCCGGCGGAACAGCGGCAACCTCGGTGTATGTGGAGTGAGACTGTAAAAGCGCTCGTAGATCATCTGGGCCTGTCGGCGGCAAAGTCTCGGTGTCCCAATTGATCAAGGTTCTGGTAAGCGTAGCTTGCGGGATTGGAGCCAGATTAGACGTCTGGTGGGCTTGACCTCTGTTCATCTCTTGAGGGGGCAGGTTTCTTTCGTCTTCCAATAAGATATGGGGATTAAGAGGTATTTGAGGTGCGATTTCTGCCGGTTTATTCTCAATCGCATATTGCACAAGGCTCAGCATCGTGATTTTGCTCATGATGCGGAGCACTGGTATGCTCACCATCATGAATTTCTGAAACCAGTTCCGTATGTCAACTGAGGTGAGTGAATCAATTCCCAGTTCGTCGCTGAACATCATCAACAGCTCGTCATCAACCGTCGAATGTGATTGAAGGGTATATCGTAATTGAGCAGCAAACGCCTTCTTGACCACGGTCTCGAGTTCGCTCGGTTTGGTGCAGGCGCGTAATTGGTCTTGGAAAACTGATACTGTAATCCGACTTGTGTTTTCTTTGAAATTGTCATTACTGACAACCATGTGTCTGAAATCATCAGTTTGGTCTCTGTGCGTTACAATCAAATGCGTAAACTTGGGGTCCGCGAACCAGATGGGCGGGTCAACAGTATCGTGCGCGACGGTGAGTAGACCAGTGGTAAGTTCACACAGGCTGCCATCATTACTATTAGCATAGGGATGGCTGGCGAGAATACCTTCCGCAATGATCTGGTGGAAATCTTCTTCAGACAGGTGCATTAAACCACCCCGTTGTACTGGCAACCCTAACTTGCGCATGTCAGTGCGTCGAAGATAGCCTGCACCGATGATAGCCCCAACGTTCAGAGCCACACCGGGTAGACCGCGCCGCCTACGCTTTGAAACCAAGGAGCATTGGAAAGCGTTTGCCGCGGCATAGTTGGCCTGACCGGGGTTCCCTACTATGAAATTGATAGAAGAGAGCAATACGAAGAAGTCCAGACCAAACTCATTAGAGGAAAATATGCGATCGAGGTACAAGCTGCCGGTTACTTTCGGCCCCTGTACATCACAAAACTGTGAGAATGTCATGTTACCGATGATAACGTCACGTAGTACCATGGCACCGTTCAGCACGCCTGCGATTGGTGGGTGGTTATCACAGATGTGCGCATGTACAGCAGCCAATGCTTCGTAATTTGTAATGTCGCTGTCGGAGAGCCACACAACTTAGCGCCATATCAAATCAAGTTGGGTGTAATTATATCTTGACTTACCAAGGCATAACGATAATATTGGCCCCTCTGCGGCAGTGTGCCTCTATCCACAAAGGTTCTAGCGCCGGTTTCCTGCTACTGACGACGATGTGGCATGCTCCTACATCTATCATCCAGTCACAAAGCGATACCCCAAGAGCCCCAGACAGGCCAACTATCCAATATGTTCTATCCGGTTTCAGAAATTGTTTGTTGGTATCGAGTCTCATAACACGGACCGGAAGCTGCGTTGAACCAGTCAGGTCGACGACTCGCAGTCCGCCATTACCGACATGACTAGGCGGTACGTCTGATATTAGATTCGAGAGAGACACTACCTCAAACTCCTCCCAGGTAGTAGAGGAGAAAGTCTGAGTAGATTCAAGCGCCATTTTTAGGATTTTGGCTGCGTTGTCAGCTCCATCTGTATCAACCTTGCCGCAGACCCATGTGTACAAGTTCCCAGCCGCTTCTTTCCGGCAGCTGGCTGGGAGGCTTTGCATAATCAGTGTCCCGATTGAATCTCGTTCGTTCACCTCTGCTAGGTTGACAAATGAATCAATATTCGCTTTGGTCGGCAGTATTTGCCAAAGGTCCGCATTGCTCAGGTATGGTTGAAGAACGATTGTTTTCACGCTTGGTACTGACTTCACTTGCGTTGATGAGTTCTGATTGACGGAAAATACTACATCTACACATTTCTGATCGGCTTGGGTACGAATGGCCTGAATGAAATTGCGAGTGGCTTCATGAATCAAGACGGTTTGACCCGGACGTAGGGGCATGATTATTTCCGAAGCCACTAGCTGGGCTGCCAATATTGATAAAAGTGAAGCTTCGCTCAGATGACAATCAGGAAATGGAACCATATCCCTGGCACGGACTGTCATTATTGAGACAATCGAGGTAACAAGTGCTAGATGTGGCGTCTTTCTCTCATCGACCCCAATTATGAGGAACCTATAACCAAGCGATGTCCTGATGGCAGGGAAAATGGCATGCGTAATACAGAGCTGAGAAGTGTTTTCTATTAGACCAGCAGGGTGTTTCGTGCCGGAATGTTTGCCGACCTGGAGTTTCTCAAGCGACATAGCCCCACGCTGATCGCAACATAATAAAACCGGAATTTCGGTTATCGAAACAGACTGCAAGGTGTAACGTCGTCTCGAATTGTATCTACAATTTAACTCCGGGAGTGGCATTAGTCGAGGTACTCGATGCTTCCCGCTGTCATTCACAAAAATTTCGGGCTCGTCGGTCCATAGTATATCCCCTTTACTTTTACCCTTTGCCAATGTTGGAGCCAAGGCAAATCGAAGTGTGGTCTCCGATATAACCTTCACCACACTAGGTGCAAAAGGAGTTTCAAAATCCAAATAATGAATGCGTAAGGCGGCGATCTCGTTCATTGCGGTTCGGCCGAAACCAACTACCATGTTACTGAACGGATTGTTCGACAAACGGTTACTTGTAACCCAGAGGATGTTTCTACCAAGTTCTAGCATCCGTCGGAAGGCATTGAAGTTGTCCTCGGTGATGTCTTCCATAATTGGCTTGTCGAGATCCACGATACTGATAATCGGCACGGGGGATGCGGTATTTAAGGTGACGATGTTATAGTCCACAGCGGCTAAGGACGGGAAGATCCATACCTTGATGCAAATTTGTTGAAAGAAGGCCTGTAAATTCCGTCCTAGCAGCTTGGTTTCAGCAGAATTGGCACCGACCACGATTATATCTTTTACCAGGCATGCCTGGATTTGGCTGTACTGAGAAGGGTTGCGAAGTAGACGGATGCTATCATCAACAGCCTGCGACGCAAATAGAACAACTCCCAGATCATCTTCCCACGACATCGGAGACCTAGTATCAAGACCAGAGAAATTCGAATCAAGTAGTAATTGATGCCATCTGGCAACTGGAACAGCTGGCGAATGCACGCGCCCTTCGTCATTGCGGCCGCTCCACCAGCCCGGCAGGAGGCCAAATATGAAACTTAGCAGGGGACTGTTCACGCTCACCTCTCCGACTATGAGCAATCCGCCTGGTTTGAGAAGCGTGCGAATACGGGCCAATGTACATCTTAATGAAGTAGTAGCATGTAAAACAAATGATGCAATGACAACATCATATGAGTAAGCGCGAAACCCCTGGGAGCATGGGTCTGACTCGAGGTCCAGAGTTTTGAATATTGTTCGGTCGCTAAAACTAGACAGGACAGTAGACGCGGTGCCGAAAAATCCAGTAGATATATCGGTAAATGTGTAGCTCCGGAATTTGGAGCCAATACTTTGAAAGATTCGTTTTGTAGTGCCGCCAGTTCCGGCGCCTAGGAATTCGGTCAGTCAGTCACGTTCACCCGTTGAAGGATAGATATAGACCTATTAACAAGTGTTCATAGATATTACTTGGCCCAGAAAAACTTACCAACTTCAATGATATTCATATGAGGATTTCGGTCTACAAGCTGCTTTACTATCTCCGCTTGCCAGCAAGCAGATGGATAGGCGGCAAAACCTCGCTCATAGAATCGTTCCAAGATACTTGTCTCCCGAAATATTTCTAGCATTGTCTTTTCCCCACGAGCAACCCGTGAGAGGTTCTCTCCAACAAGTGTCATGATTCCAACGTCAGGGAGTGTAGCAATTGGCTCCACAGCACTTTGTACATCTTCAAAAGTGTCTACTAACTGATCTGGATTTGCAGACGACAGTTTGTGTCTCCCATACTGCAGATAGTATGCCATACCACTTGTATTGGTCGCTAGTCGTAAAGGATCATCACCGGATATATATAAATCGAATTCGCGCAGATAGAAGTTGGCCAGACGATCAAGCGCGTCGCGAATCGTCCTTGCGTTCGTGCACATGGTATCATTTACTTGAGTTGCGGCGGTGGTCCCATCATAGTCCATGTCAACTAATTGCATCTTGGTGAAAAGCACACGGTCATTGTACTCAGTATTATCGTCGCCGAAGGGAACAACTTTTATGCCCTGTGCTTGAACCGCCACATGGGAAGAAGTAGGGTCGAAGATGGTGACATCGCCTGTGAACCCTCCTGGCTCTACAGGCGTTGCCCCTTTTTGGTGGAAGTGTGTGATTATTGCATCGACGGCGATATCATTCATTTGGTCTCCTTCTTGTCTATGATCTGCGGGGACTGCCGAATTAAATATTTTGCCACATACGGTTGGATCTATTCGAATGATACCAATCTCTAAAGGAAGATGCAGAGTCCGCATCTGGCAGTCATCGGGGTAGCTATAAGCAAGAAGCATGGTCTGAAATGCGGCATCTAAATCGGCGGGCGGAATCAAAACCAAATAGTTGTGATCTTTATTTTCATTCAATTTGATGAGACTTCGAGCTCTTCCATGCTTTCTTTTGAGTTCCCTCTTTGGCCGGTAACGCTTCTGGTAAGTGTAACCCAAGTTAGCTAAGGAAGTGTAAAATAGCTCTGAGTCGACTTGGGACATATGAGAGGTTTCAGCCAACTGCACAGGCAGCGCTACCCCTATCTCGCTTGTGTCTAGTAACACGTCGAGCTGAGCGCTAGATACAAGCGCAAGTGCGCCATCGCTAGGATCTAGTGCAGCTGAATACGTGAAACGCGCACGAACCCTGGGCCCCGAACCGATATGGGCAATGTCTGTCAGCTCAATAATAACCTCTATACCATCGCCATCGCCATCGGCCAAAATGATAGCCTGGTGAATAACAAAGTCATGTATCTCAATGAGGCGAATTTGTAGCTGGCTTTGCTTCCAAACTGGCGAACGAAAAAGCGTAGCCGCTGCAATGGGAAGCGTGCGAGCTGCCTCTAGTGCCGTGGACACGTAACCCGCAGCTGGTACAATTTCTTGACCTTCGATACAATGCCCGTCGACCCAAAATAAATCCCCATGGTCATGGTCATTGTTTTGCTGCGCCGTACGTAGGCGATTACGCCAGCGCAGATGGTGAGGGCTACTATCTGCGTCAAAATGACCAAGAAGAGGGTGGAGAGGCTCTGGACGGAGGCGAGATTTTCCCTTGGCAGATACCAAAAGGTCGTCCACCAGAGTGTGCTCTCCCTCTCTAACTTGCGCGCAAAATTAGATTCTCTCGTCCATATGAAGCCAAGCACCATCTTCAGTTCCATGTGCGCTGTAATTTATCATCTGGTCGCTTCCATTTGCCGCGTTTGCTTTCGCCGCCAGATGAGAGCGGCTCTGGCCGGTGAAATTGAATGTATCTATCAACTTCCTGAATGTGGTGAAGTCGGGAACTAGAGATTTGTAAATTGGTGCGGAACAACAGATGATGCTAGTTGCCATCTGGACGATATCCCAGATAGGTGAAAGGAAATTGTTATCTAATGAACACAAAGGGTCAATATTGGTTCAGTATGATCAGTAGCCATTTGCTAGGAGATACACTAACAAGCAGCTGAATAAGCCTCTCGAATCTTGATGAAGCCAATAACACCCGATCTAATGATTCGTTAGCCTCGCTTGATTTTCGTCCACAGAGATCAGCTTACAATCCGCCAATGGCAAACAAAAGGCCCAGTTTCCATTTTGTGGCATTTTGTATCTGTAGAAAATGAACAATCCAACAGGCCAGTCCAATTAATGCGAAGTCGATCAGAGAATTCACGCTTTCAGTAGCCGCAAGAAACGCCCCGATGTTGATACATTTACCAGGCACGCTGAGGTCCCATATGCTTTTGACAGGTACACAAAGCAAATACTTGACAATATAAGTAGAGATGAACCATGCAATCTGGAGTGCGCCCAGAACATATACCCAGATATTAAACGTTCGGTTCACCGAGAATATGCGACGATAGAGTACAAGTAAACTCAGCTTAGCAAACAGCTGGTTCCCACAGTATTGAGCGGACGCGATCCATCCAACCTAGGGAAGGGTTAGAACACTCAAGATACAGTGAAAGTGGAAAGGGTATATACCATTAGAATGTGGGATAGCTTCGCAGGAGAAACACTAGCTATTTCCGTGTAGGTTTGGCCGTTCAGTTGAGCAAGAACTGGAGGTTATCTCTGGTCAATAGCTCCCCTACTCAAGATTTTTGGCTTCTCTATTTTTGGTGCTTACGGTAGAGGAAGAGAGTGGTGAACAAGAGATGGAACAATAGAGCAAACAGCGCAAAGATGTCATCCAATGCGATCTTCTGGTGAGCTCTGCCTGTGGAAAAGAACCGGAGAATCGTGATTCCAGCGCATATTGGGATTGTGACAACACACAGAACAAACAGCGCTCCCTGCTGCGAGTTATCAAATACGGTAAATGCCATGTTCTTTGAGTTGTTGAAAGATATTCTGCCAAGAAGCGACGTGACAAAGAATCAGAAGGAAAAGGGGATTGCTATTTGGGTGCAGCTACAGTCTTAAAACTCGTGAGCACAAGTAGCAAAAACATAGGGCTTGCAATCGGTCTTCCCTCGGTTTTCCTTCAGCTTTTACGCATACTGAAATGTTAGTCCTTCATGTAGTAGCCTGCCTATGCTTATATATATACCGTTGCATCCTCTGGTAGCACTGTATCTTTATTGGTAGTTCACCACAATTGGTATGCAAGTTGGAACAAGGCGACCATATTGCTGACCAAATGTAATCTGTGCTAGGGCGGGACATGCAGGCTGTCGGGCGCGAAGAGATTACGGTATATGTACATATTATTGGTTCGACACTTACGCCATCGGCCCCAAAGCCAGGTCCCAAACTGTGCTGTTGTATAATTGGCACCTTTTTTTAGCTGGCACAGTGCATCTGTGCCGCATACATGCCTTAAACATGAACCAGTCGCAAGGATATATGTACCAAAGTTAAGGGGGCCAAATACCACCATACGCGCAGGCCCCAACTCACTTTTGCTTTCTGTCACTGCCCTCTCTTCATTCTTTCCCTCTTAATCAAATCATCATATGCAAACAGTGCAGAGGGGCCAACTATCTCATAATGTTCCGACTCGACTTGAACGGTTGGTTTGCCCGTGTGCTCGAATATGTTTATTCTCTCCCCGAGCCGCCGAAGCGGGAACGTACCAAGCCTATGGAGGTGCTTTGCGTTGGACTGCCGCGCTCCGGTACTGAATCATTACAGCATGCCCTGCTGAAATTGGGCTATGACCATACGTTGCATGGCTGGGATATCATCTTAGAGAACCCCAACTACTGTCAACAATATGTTCGATTAAGCCGCAAAAAGTACGTCGCACACCTCGGGAAGTACGGTTGCGCTTACTAACCATCTTTCGGCTCAAGATGGTTTGGCCCTCTCAATGGGGATAATAACATCACTGCCACTGATTTCGATGCCGTGCTTGGTCATTCTGTGGCTGTTACCGATACGGCTGGGTCTGTCTTTGCTGCTGAGCTGATTGCCGCCTATCCCAATGCGAAGGTGATCCTCAATTATCGTGAAGACATTGACGCCTGGCATCAGAGCATGGTCAGCACTATTGCTCGGGCGGATTCACATTGGCCGCTATTTTTTCTATCATGTCTTGGTCGAGAGTGCTTTTGGGCTTGGCATTCACACGTACGCTTCATGTACCCAGGTTTGTTTCGTGCCCTGGACGGCAACATCAAAACGGGCATTGCGAGGAATGGCAAATGGGTATATAAGGGTAAGTCAAATTACGAACGGATGAAAGGGCATTTTATTGACGAAATCCAGAACATTATAATATGATTCGGGGTCTTGTACCTAAGGATCGACTTCTAGAATGGAAGATTACAGACGGGTGGGAGCCGCTATGTAAATTTCTTGGGAAGCCTGTCCCCGAGAACGAGCCCTTCCCTCACGCCAATACGGCAGCGGGATGGGGTGGGCAAGAGAGCAAAGTGGCCGCACGATTCCTTCTTGGTGCTTTACGTGGGTTGTTGTCTCTTGGGGCTATTATTACGGCAATAGTCGCCGTTATATACAGGCTCAGATAACGATATGCCTTGCATGGTAGGTGATATGACCTTTCGAGGTACATACCATACACCTCTTTGAGGGGAGGCTGGTAGCAGCGCCCGCCTGCTACTTACGTGCCCACCTCGGCCACAAACCCTTACTTTATTCTGTTCTGTCTCTTGTCGAATCGCTCAGACCGTGATCGAGCCCATCCACCCCTATCATTCTTTGCCTTTCCCATGAGCAGCGGAGCCAAACTCACAGAATGGCACCCTCCTTCTCTAGTGTCTGGACCCAATTCTTCCCGCCTAAACCTCACTTCACTGAGAAACATGTGCCAGATCTCAGCGGCAAGGTGCGAGCGCAGCTGCAAGCTTACTAGTCATTCTAAATACTGACTATCCTAGGTCTATATTGTGACTGGGGCGAGTTCTGGCCTCGGTCGGGAATTATCTCGCCTACTTTATATCAAGAATGCAAAAGTCTATGTCACAGCACGCTCTGAAGAGAAAGGCAACGCGGTGATTCAATACATCAAGGCCGCTGTCCCCGAATCGTCAGGCTCCCTGGTCTTCCTTCCTTTAGATCTGGATGATCTTAGTTCCATCAAGGCTTCCGCGGAACGCTTTCTGTCAGCTGAGACGAAGTTGCATGTGCTCTTCAACAATGCTGGATACCAAGGCCCGGAGGGTGCTATTGAGAGGTCAATCCTAGGCTTCGAGAAGCATTTGCATGTCAATTGTCTTGGTCCATTTCTGTTCACCAAGCTTCTAGGCCCCATCTTAACAGCGACGGCTCAGGATTCCTCTACCCCTCCAAACACCGTACGGGCAGTATTTCTATCATCAAGCGCTGCTGAGTTGTTCTGTGAAAAAGGTACCGGATTTCAGATGGACAACTTAGACTACCACATCGACAAGCCAAGTAAATACCGCTACGGTATCAGCAAGCTCGGTGACTGGGCATACGCTGTCGAGCTCCCCCGGCACATCAGGGGCGTAATTGGGGTCCCCGTCAACCCGGGAAATCTACGTACCGACCTCTTTCGTCACCAGAGCTTTATCTTCCGGTTGCTAACTCGACCTTTGAACTATCCACCTGTCAACGGCGCATATGCGCAGCTATGGGCGGGACTTTCCCCTGAGGTTACAAATGAAAAGTCGGGCCATTACGTTGTTCCCTTTGGAAGGTTCTACCCAATTCGTGATGATCTAAGTGCAGCGGTAAAACCAGAGTCCGAAGGCGGATACGGAACGACAGCCAAGTTCTGGGAATGGAGCGAAGCACAGGTTGTTAAATTCTCCTAATACATGTGTCAGAAACTTATCACGAGTGCTATGGCTCAGCTGGTCCTGCACCTCTCGCAACGACCTTCCCCGAACCCCTCGGACTCCTGGGAGCGCCTTTGCCCTTCACACATCGGCATTCCCAATTGATCGCGAGAGAAAAGAGGCCTCCCCGTAAATGTTTAATAAGAAAGATGTCAAGCTAGTTGTTTGAAGTCGGCCCGGGCCAATATCCATTACCTTTTTCTGTTTTCAGGATATACATGCGAACCAAAGACATCCAACAAGACCTGAATCTACGAGATTGTCGCATACGACTCGGCGGGTCCGAGCACGTTGTCATGGTACGTATAAGGGAGCGCAAACGGTCAAGAGTCCGACTTCACAACGTTTTACTTTTTGCCTTATAGCTCTAGTGGTGTTGTGGTATAATAGTGTTACATTCTTATTCCGTAACACATGTTGCGAATTTGGAGAACATGAGCATATAGACTAGGATAGGAACTATCTTGTCTTGCGAAGACATATGTTGTTTAGGGATCAAGCTGCATCGAATGTATAATTCTTTTCCGTCTGGGGGTACTACAGAACACCTCAACAAGGAGAATTGCCTTTCCTGTTTCCCATTCTTCGGGTCAAGCACCACGGTCTCCTGACCAATAGAGATAGCAGGATATGAATTGCGAATCCGTGATCACAGCTCACGAGTGCTTGTGAATGCGCAGCCCGGAATTTCATCTAGTATTTAGGCAATTTAGGGGGGTTAAAGAGGCCGTGGAGGACAAATACAACAAAGCAGAGCGCTACAACGCCGAGAATACCACCGATGACTTTCTCAAAAGTGCTCGAAGGTCGAGCAGGATCATGCGCAGTCGAACTGCGATGAAAAGTCTCGTAGTTCGACTGGAGAGCGGGATCGATTGCAGTTCCCATCGAACCTGATGTTATCGCGTTCTACATCAATCAGTATTAATGTGGATATATTATTATTATTATTCGAGCTTACAGATAAATCCATTGCGATAGCGGTCGCCAAGATATGGAGTGCCTCCTTCCTATACGTAAAGTAATGGATATGGATGGCAGATGGTAATTGATCACGTAATTAACGTCTAAGTCTCATCAGGGATATTATAGACGTTAGGGCTGAAGAAGGTGGAGGAGCAGCCTCTGGCGAGGTACAGCGATAATGGTTTTTAATTCGAAATGAGGTTTTCGCTAGAGAGGAATGTTGGGAAAGGAAAGTGAAGCCATTGTTTGCTCTGCTGTTGGTGGCAGCATGGAGCGGCGCAGCATAGTACAAACTTGAAACACCGCATCGAACCACCGAGCTGTTGGATATTCCTTTAAGTACGTGACCAACCAACAGAGTGGCGTCGCCATGTTGAGAGTAAGACTGCCCGTATAGAGCTATTTCGAGGACCAGGAGGCGCCTGGTCCAGTGTGCAACATGCAGGCACTGGCGCATCCCTCGCAGGAGACTTCAACCAATCAAACCCTTCCCGTCGCCAACTAGGTTAAGTAGTCTCTGGGGCACCGTACGAATATGCACACGAGTATGCACAGGATGGCTGGAACCAACAACTTGAACTTATCCCCATTTCATAATCCGCGCCCGAGAGCCGCATCCGGGCCTTGCATAATCCATCTGAAAACACTCATCATGTTATGTATTATTTTCATGCCAGGCCTGCCATGTCGTAATTTCAACATGTCACTATTTCAAGAAACTAACAATACTACGAAAGACCTCCAGCATATCGCAGTCGTATGTTATATCATGCCAGCCTGAGTATCTGTATGGGATTCAACGCTACGAAACGGCACGGCGAGGTTCCTCGGTCAACAGGAATCAGAAATCCTGCTGGTCCTAACAATGTTTCGGCCAAGGCGCCTTCATTGTGCGGATCTCAGAAAAGCGCTCTTCTGCGTTGGCAACAACATTGGAGGCGATAAATGGCTCGAAGGGCAAACTTTTATAAGTTCGAGAGCTCATCGCTCACGAATCATGGTGTAGAAGGTGGACAGGCGCCTACACCAGCGACCCTTTGATGCAAAATATTAGCCATCATGAAGCTCTTCAATTTTGTTCTAGTTTCGCTCGCTCACGCAACCCCTTTGCAATCCATAGTCCATCGGGATCCCTGTGACGGCGTCAACGCATCACCGGTACTGTACCATGAGTACCGCGAGGATGCTTGTCCCGCCCATTACAAGTACGACTCTAAGAACCCAGCGCAGTGCGAGAAGGCTGATGACTGGACAACCACGTGTTCGACATTCTGTCAAGTTCGTATGTGCTTGAGGCAACCAAGCCGCAGTGGGTAATGTCACAAACACTTTATTGATTATGTCTCCAGGGACTGAATTCGTATACGGACGAGAATCGCCATTCACCGGGACCTACTGCCATGGCCCATTTACATGCGCCGTCCAATCCACTGATACAACAACTATCACATATATGGGAAACATCAATGGCAAACTCATTAAGGCCCTCGACGTTGGAGTAACTTTTGGTTATAGTCAAGCAAGTGCTCATGCAGTGGCTCGCACTTTTACCGTCAAATTGGAAAAGGGCGAATGCGGCTATTTCACATTTGTTCCGGTCATGAAGACTTTCTGGTAAGCACTTCCGGCTACGAAATGTCCTCCGCAAGACCGACTATTTGCTCACAGTAATTATTGCATAGTGGAACATGGTCCCATGGAGACCTGACGTACGTCTGGTTTAGCGATCCTCCTTTTTATTATTGCAAGAATATTGTCAATGAAGGCAACGTCTGCGATGCGATACCATGGGCCGTCGGTGGACAGGCCGATGGTGAAACAATTTTCGTCAGAACAGACTGCGGGACAAGGCAGCCTCTACCCGCAGACCAGCAAGATCCTGTCTATCAAAAACCTGGGGTTCCGCTAGACCGTGGTGTTGTTGCTCAAATGCTCAATACCTGGGTCCAAGACACCTGCAAGGTAGACTACCAATTCATCGACGACTATTTTGAAGTCACAGGAATAAACTGGTCATCTGATACGCTCGGGAACAACGGAGACAATCTGAAGAATGCCATCAAACACTGCGGCGCGCTGACCAGTTGGAAGTTTGAAATGAGATCAGGCAATACTTGGTTTGCCTCTGGCAAGCTCCCCATCGGCGTTAAGAGCTGCGTTGGCACCCAGGTACAGAACGCTGGCGGCAGCTCGGCTGGAGGTTGCAAAGGCGCGGGCTAAGCCACACCGTTCTTGACGTATCGAAAGGACTATGTGATGCAGCCTCTATCTCTATCCATATGCGTTATAAGATAGTTTTACATGTGTGTAGCTACATGTAACATGGGTCACACATATAGCATTTAGTCTATTGTCTATTTCTTTTCAGATTCCTCTTCCTGGCCCTGTTTTCTTCCCTTCTTAATGGTTATTAAGGCAATTCAATCCTAGCCAACAAATATTGCTCTCTCCTACCCGCCTAAAATTGAGGGTGCACTACTCCGATATGATGTTTTAAATAGTTCTCGTTTTCTTCCCTGTTCCTTCCTTTAGCTCTTATTTAATCAACATCACAACAATAGGCAGCTTATCTGCAAGCTCGAGGTAGTAAAGAGAAGACCAATTTCGGAGCGCCAGAGCTTCAGTCTCAAAAGCTCACATACCAACTCTTCAGCACTACAGGTAATCCATGATCATCTCAATTCTCCCAGAATTGAGAATTCGTTCTGTTCACTGTTAAAATCTATTAGGGAAGGGAATAAACGGTTCGGGGTGCTTGGATACTACATCTGTGAATTACGTGACTTTCGAGCCGTGTGAGTCTTGGCAGAAAGAGGGATGCACCGCACCGTGTACCAGTGTATGATACGGACTTTATAATCATCAACTAATACATGCTAGACACAGAATCTGTGAATTGATTAACGTTCCTTGTAATATTGATCTCCCACACGAAGAGCTTCTTGATGAATTAATTTCTCAGCAAGTGTACCGCACCCTTGATATCAGAGCACTCTTCTGACTCGCGTCTTACTGGCCGGTAATTTTCCATTTACTTTACCAAGCCCTTCTTCTTAGCATGACACTTAAATCCGTCAACCTATGGTATAATGAACATACTTCATTAAAAATGCGAAGACTAGCGCGACGTTGCTTTCCCTGACTGCTTCAGAGACAGCTTCCATGGCACAATCCCACTGTCTCTAGTGTTCAACCATGACATATAATAGTGTTGGGCTAGCTAGCTGATTGTATTAAAAAACTGGTTGTTAATATTTATTATATTAAATTAATTTAATTAATTAATTATTTTAAATTATTTTAAATTATTATAATAATTAATTTTTAAAGTTTTAAAATATTATAATATAAATTTTTATTTTATATAAATTAAATAAAAATTAACAATATTTTATTATAATTTAATATAATAATAATTTAATAATATAAATATTTTAAATTAATTATTTAATATATTTTTATTAAAATACGTATTTTAATATATGTTTTAATTTTATAATTATAATTTTAATAAAATTTTAATTTAAATATAATAATTTTAATAATTAAATATTTTAATATAATAAAATTTAATATAATAAAAAAATAATTAAAAATATTATTTAAATTATTAATTTAAATTATATTTTTAATAATATTTTTAATAAAAATTAAATTTATATTATATAATATTAAAATTTATAATATAATTATTATATTATAAAAATCATAATTATTAATATAATTAAAATTATTATAAATTATATAATTATAATAAATTTTTTATTTTAAATATAAAATTTAAATTTATTATTTTTTAAATTATTTTTTAAATTTTTAAAATTTTTATTTATATTTTTTTTTAAAAACTTAATTATAAATTATTTTTTAATATTAATTAAATTTAATTATTTTAAAAAATTTAATTATTTTATATTTATTAAATTTTTTATAAATTTATTTATAATTATATTATTAATTAATATATAATTTATTTTAATAAATTTATTAATAATTTTTTAATATAATTAATATTTATAAATATCGATATATTTAAATTTTATTTTTAATATTACGATTTTTTTAATTATAAATTTTATAATTTATTAATTATTATATTAAATAATAATATAATTATTTTTAAAAATTAAATTTAATTTTTTAAAAAAATAATTTATAAATATAGTTTTTTTCGAAATTTATATTAAAATTAATAATTTAATTTTTATAATTAACGTAATTATAATATTTTATTTCGAAATTTTTTATTTAATTATATTTTTAAATAAAATTATTATATATATTTATAAATTTTTATAATT